>PVKU01000220.1:89718-318212 GCA_004027475.1 Anoura caudifer
AAAAAAAAAAAAAAAAAAAAACCCACAGCAAAGAAATAACCCAGGAGCCTGTCTTCAGAATCTTGCTAGACATACCCACAAGGTAAAAGAACTCATAACAGAAGAACTATTTTTATTTATTTTAGAGAGAGAGGAAGGCAGGAGAGAAAGAGACTTGTCATTCCAATTATTTATGCATTCATTGGTTGATTCTTGTATGTCCCCTGACTAGGGATCAAACCCACAACCTTGGCGTTTGGAGATTATGTTCTAACCAACTGAGCTACCCAGCCAGGGCACAAAAGAACTATTTCTCATAAGATTTTTTTGTTAGGTTTTGCCAAGTCAAAAGGTTTTATGTAAACGAGATAATCTTCTGCACTTCAGAATGTTTATAAAGTCTTTCCTAATTACTATTTTGTTTATAGAGTGACTCTGGGAACATGATAGAGAACAGAGGGTAAGCCTCCAGCCCTCCCTCCAGAAAGCAGGATGGGGGGAGAGTGGGAATCAGAATACGTTTACTACACGGGCAAGAACATTTGGGGTTTCATGTTGCTTTTAAGGTTTCTTCTTTCTAAGGCCTTTTAACCAAATCTTTCCATCTTGGCTTCAACTCTACAGAGCTATAGTGTTCAATACAATAGCCACTAGACACATGTAACCATTTCAATTTAAATGAATTAAGATTAGATAAAACTTAAAATTCATTTCGACCAAGCGCTCGCCACTGGTCCAGTGTTCAGTAGCCACATTGGCTAACAGCTGCTGCGTTGACCAAAGCAGAAGGCTCCCGGGGACAGAGCTGCCCCACGTTCAGGAACACGTTGGCACTGCCACCGGAAGTGTGGGTCATAGACCAGCAGCATTTGTGTCGCCTGAGAGCTTGTTCGACCTGCACAGTCTGCATTTTAGCAAGATGCCCAGGTGAATCTTGCTAAAATGATTCAGAGTCACGTTAAAATGTGAGAAGCCCAGTTCTGAAGTATCCTTCCGCTCTAAGATTCCCGGTGGTGACCTCCATTGTTGCTATCAACATTGTTTGTTCCCATTCATCCAGCTTGTGCAGCAGTGTTTCAGAGGCACCTGTAGCCCCTGGAGACTGGGCATGCGAAAGGGGAACACTGAGTATACCTTGTATACGCATTGAAAAAGGGTGCTCCTTCTCTTGGAAAAGCTGCAAGGTGTGGAGAACTTTTTGGATACATTTTTTTCTAAAGAAGCAAAGCTTAGGGAACATTTTTTTCCATGGAGAAGCAATTGGACTGGTCAACAGAGAGGCCTTTGAGATTAGAATAAGATTAAATAGAAAGACAAAGAGGGGAATAGAACTCTTATAAATAGAGGGGAAAGGAACTTGTAAGCCCAGTTGACAAATACGTAAGCACCGTACTCTGTGACTGAGTGAGGCGGGGTGCAGAGCAAGGGGAGAAATTAGGACACAGTTCCTCTGAGTGTGATCTTCCAGTTGGCCTGACATTGTGGAGATGGGAAGGAATTTCCATGGCACCTTGGATGCAACATCACATTGTATTTACGTGCTCTCATGAGATTCATCGTTCTTTGAGCCACTGGACAGAGTTTTCTTCTGGAAGGTTCTGTGTGCTCTTGGAGTGGCTGTTGGAATTTAATGACTTGAGATGCATGCCTGTGTCCACCGCAGAGAACTGAGTCACTGGGTTGCCTTTAATTGGCTGTACGGATGCCTCCCTGCTGAGAGCATCTGGCCTGGGTGCTTTCTCCCAGGTGTGTGCCACGTATCATCTCACATTCATGTGGTACCAGGTGGGAGCTACGATTGTCAGCAGGCTTCTCGTTCACCTTGGCCATAGGCTGAGTGAGGTGTTTCCATTTTCCTGGGGAAATCATGCCCTGAGACGGAATTTGATAGGTGTCCTGAACTATCACTGAGAATTCATAGAGTTCAGATACTTGCACATGCTGAAATTTCTAAATCAGTTCTTGTTAGAGAACAGTGCTATGGCCCCCAAACAAATTCTGCCCTTATTTTAGGAAACTGCTAACCTCACTCATGTAGCTTTTGCCATACATTCATTCATTCATTCAACAAATATTTCAGAGCACCTTTGATATTCCAGGCATGCTGCCACACAGCTCAGAAAGAAGAATAAGGCGTGCTCTTTACTGAAGCAGTTTTGGGTGAAGAACAGGGGTGCTTAGAGAATGGTCCCAGACTAGCAACATCCATGTCCTTGTGAGCTTGTTAGAAATGCACATTCACAGACCGACTCCAGATTCTTTCCATTTGGGGCCCCAAATCTGTGCTTTATCAAGCTCCCCTGGGGATTTCTAAGTACAACCAAGTTCGAGAAGCATTCGTCCTTGGACAGACATACACATCATTGGGTGAATATGGTCTGAGAAATGCAGTGATACAGATCAAAACTCCCCAAGCCCCACAGCCCCCAGGGCAGTGCTGGACATTTTAGTAAGTGCTCGATGGAATTAATGTTGCTTCCTTGCTTGGGTGATTGATGCATGAACCGATCTGTAGAAACTAAACAATACTGGGATGATGGAACATACCTAAGTCCCCAGGACTTGGAATGGTTTGGATAGCTTGCTCAGGTCTCGCCATGCCTTTCTGCGCCGCACCGAAACCCGCTGTTTGGATCACTGCATTATAGTATATCCAGGTTTCTTGATATTTTATTATATGGAGTGAACAAGACTCTAAACCAATTTCCCCACTGTCTACACATTTTTCTCTGTCTGAAGGACAGATACCTATTATTTAAGTACTGGGGAAACAACACAGATGCTTCTTCCATGGATTTACTCCAAGCTGCTTTTGTGAGAATCACTGCTTGTCAAGCATAGAGATTTCCAGGCCTCCCTCTGCATGTTCTTAATCAATGGAAATGGGGAGAAGCTGGACAAAATAAAAGTTTTAAGAACCTTTTTGAGATGAGTCTGATACAGTGAAGGTTGAGAACCTCAGAGTTCTTAAAAACCTGGAATCCAGGGACTCAATTTAACTCACAGGAACCAGAGTTGATGTCCAAGAGGTTTTTGAGCTTCATGGTCTAGACTAGCAGCTTTACTTGTCGTTGAACAGTAGGAAATAAATAGAGTGTCATTGGTGTTTCGCCTAGGGCTGAGTACATGGAGAGGCACAGTTTGCACACAAGTTCATTCTTCATCTCCCTCTGTGTGTAGGGGGGGTGATGATGGTGATGGTGATGGTCCGCCTTGACTCATCTCGTGGACCCTCTAAAACCCCCTAGAGAGAGGTGTCAACCCAAGCCAATGAGGACCGCAGAGCCAACTACAGAAAGACCCCTCTTATAATCAGGAGCCAATCACTTTCTAATTTAAAAAATAAGACAGAGGACCAAGAGAGTAGGTGACAGAGGCCAAGGGCTCCCTATCCTGTCTAGGCCCAGATAAACGATTGCCTGAGAATGTTCCCACGGGGCCTTGGGGCCTCATATTTCCCACCTGGCACTTCTGGAGTCAGCAGACTCCTGACATGTCCTGTCTAGATCAAGGATCACAGACTGGCCCAGAGGCTGCAGCCTCGATTAGGTTTATCTCTCCAAGCCTGACTTTCTTTATCTGTGTGCAGGCATGCCTCGCTTTATTGTGCTTCACTGTATTGCGCTTCACAGATGTTGCTTTTTTTTTACTAATCGAAGGTGAGACCCTATAGTCATCGCAATACTCACTTTATTGCGGTGATCTGGAATGAACCCACAGTCTGTCTGAAGTCTGCCTCTAGGGAGGTCATAGTATTTACCTCCTCAGGTTGCTGCAAAATGGCACAGGTTCTTAGAATGATGCTAGGCACATGGTAAGTACTTGGTGAACCATAGTGCTTACTATTGTGGTCGTTGTTGTCTGCAGACTCGGTTAGTTGGTGTTGTCCAGAGAAACAGACCAAATGAGGTATCAGTAATCCACTAGGAGATACATTGATATATCTATATCTATAGATAGGTGTCTAGATATCCAGAGAGTGAGAGAGAAAGGAATTGGCTCCCATGATTATGGAGGCTACGAAGGCCCAAGATCTGCAGTCCGTAAGGTGGAGACCCAGGAGACCTGATGGTGTAAGTTCTAGTCCAAGGGCAGAAGACTGATGTCTCAACTCAGGCAGGCAGAGAGGGTCCGTTCCCCCTAACTGAGCCTTTTGTTCTACTTAGGCCTTCAGTTGATTGGATGAAGACCACCCACATTAAGGAGGGCAATCTGCTTTACACAGTCTACTGATTCAAATGTTAATCTCATCCAGAGACACCCTCACAGACACACTCAAGAATAGTGTTTAACCCAGCATCTCAGCACCCCAGTTAAGTCAACGCCTAAGATTAACCACCGCCAAGTCATTGTGGTTTCCGTTCCACTAGGGGTTAGAAGAAGTCACAGGTTTGCATGTGCCACCTGTTTTACCGCCCTTAGCCCCAAACCTATCATGTCGGAGATTCTGACCTCAGTCTTCATGCAGGTGGGGGACAGGGCTGATTTCTTAACCATGCTCTCAGGTGCAAACACCCGCAGCTGTCAGGGGACAGGTAGTGGCAGAAATGAAGCCAGTGCAACCGAGAATGTATGTGACTTCTCCCACCAAAGCGCTGGTAGCAGAGTTTAGTTTTATTGCCACATAAATCTTCCTTTGTCCTCTTTTTATCTCCTAACTTCTCTCATACATACTAATTAATTAATTGAGCATCCCTGTTTAAATCATCCAATCATGGTTCTTACGATGGCATGCCTGTGAGGGTTCTAAAAGTTAGAAAATGATTTAGCATTCGAGGTTTTGATTACATTGAATCTAAAAATCAAATAAAAGGAGCGAGTGATGAATAGAAGAGGGGAGTGTGGTTGGAAATTAGCTTTGTTTCCTGTGCACACAGGAGGCACGCTTACGTGGGTTTTTATCTTGGCCTATTTTAGGAGTGATATATTTGGCTGGCCACCAGGAGTAGAAGATAAACCAGGACCTGCATCCTCTAAACCAACCTCAGCATTATTGCCATTTTGAGCCTGATAATTCTTTGAAGTGGGGGGCTGTCCTCTGTGTTCTAGGATGTTTAGCAGGGTCCCTGGCTTATACCCATTAGATGCCAGTAGTAGCCCCCAGTTGTGACAATCAAAAATGTCTCCTGATGTTATCAGAAGTGCCCTAGGGGGCCAAACTGCACTGGGCTGAGAACCACTGCTCTAAACATGGGAGAGATTTTAGCTGTTAAATAGAAACATACTTTCTCTAGGCCAAACCTCTTATTTAAGGCATTTTATGTATAGGATTCATGTTTGATGAGCATTGTTTTATACAAACACAGCTACCTGCTTTCTCTACATTCTCGTTGGAACTAAGGAGTTTGCTTTCCTAACACAATTCTTATTGAGTCATTGTGGTGAGAACCGATCTGGGTTCTAGTCTCAGCTCTGTGCCTTCTAGCAGTAGGGCCGTGTGTGACAAGTTAATGAGCTTGGCCTCATTTTTTCCAGGTGTGTTACAAGGATAATGCAATTCAAGCCTCAAAGGTGGCAATGAGGGTTCGATGAGTGACAACCCATTGTAGCTGATGAATAAATGTTAATTCTGCGTATTATTGGCTGTTACGTGGGGGCCACCACAGATGTCACTCCTTTGGAATGTGCCTCAAACACCTTCTATAAATAGTCCCAAATCGATATGCAAATCAGGTCCACCCCAAATTCCTCAAATCTGAGTCACATAAAAAACACAGATAGAAGATATGGCTCATCTTTTTGAATGGAAGACACCACACAACCTTTTCAAGAGAGGAAGTCTTATTTCTCCCCTTCAGCCCATAGAGGTGTGGCTTCCCACACAGCGTATCTTCACTTCTTCCCCAGACACGCCAGTCCCTTCGGCCCCTTGCATCTGGAGTGGGGGTAAGTAGAGCTGGACACTGTCAGTCCCAGATCTGTTCTGGAACCCTCTGCAAGGCTGGCCCTGCCTCCCAGGCCAGCACCTTCCTGCCTCTGCTGTGAACCTCCTTTTCAAGGAACTGCTGGGTCCTTTCTGCACTAACCTTAGGAGAGCCAGCCATGTGCACGGTGGCCTGGTGGGCAAGAGGAGTGTTCTCTCTCTCCTGGCAGCTGCAGAGGCCTGGCCTCCAGGCATGTTGCTGCTTTTTCCTGGCCCCAAGCTTTCGCATTAGAACATTGACCCATCTGTATCTCCAGCTTCCCTGGGAAATCTGGGGAATTTGTCATAATAATAATAATAAATAGTAGCCATCACTTAGCAGATACTTTTGGCCAAACACCATGCAAAATGCTTTTTCTACGAGCTCATTTTATCATCACAGTGGCCCAGTGAGGTGGGGATTATGATCACCATCTTAACGGTGAAGACGTCGAGAAATCCATTTTCAACCTCATGAACTGGGAAATGATGAACTCAAGATGTCAACCCAGGTCCCCCTGATTCCAGAGCCCCTGCTCTTGATCGCTGGACACTAATGCTTCCCTACCCATCAGACTAAAGAGGAGATTGGTGACCCGTCAAACAGATTTGAGAAAGAGCCCTTTACCATTTGGTAGCTGCTCACCCAAACATGGCCAGCACCAGGACTCCGAGTAGTCCTTCCATACAGGGAAGGAAACCAGAGCAACGGCCTTCTCTGTAGCCTGGCCTGAGCTCCAGCATTGAATCTCCAGGGAAATTAGGTACTGAATTAAGCAAAACAAACAAAAAATTCTCTTTCTGTTCAGCATCATCCCTTCCTTAATATCACAACTATTTATTAAGTCAGGTATACTTTCTGTATACCTGGCACTGCGCTGTGCATTAGGAAGTCACACAAAAAGACGGCAGGGAATCGCCCTCAAAAAGTGTAGGAGGAGAGACGGATGTTACCATAAAGTGTTCGTGGTGGGTGTGGTGGTAAACGTTTAACATGCCATCCTGGCATATTGGTGGAAGTTGTCAGCTGGCATCTGGGGGGAAGATGGCTTCATGTGCAATGTGACATGGGAGGTGGTCTTGAAACGTGGAGGGGTAGGTGCTCAGTAGTGCTTGTGGGTGTGCAAGGAGTGCATCCTAGGCCGCAGGGAAGATTGTGCAAAGGCTTCGCATCACCGAGTGCATGTGAGGAGCTAGAAAGGGTCTGGGATGGCTGAAGCCCAGGAGACGGAGCCCAGAAAGTGTCCTTTCTCCATCATGTTTCCTTTGCAAAGAGGAAGAGCTGTCTATTGCAGACCACTGTTTTGCATTTCCACTTCTTATTGCTTTTAGATACCTGGCTCCTATTGCAGATTTTAAAAATCTCTAGCAAAATGATGGTAGCAGAGCCCATCCCGATGCATCTGTGACAAAACAACAGCTGTTTAAGCTTTCCAGTTGCCACATACTTTGCACATACAACCCAATAAAGAGGCCCCTGCAGGAGGAGGGGCCTCTTGCTCCCACATAAAGCTCAACTCAATGTGGTGACCCTTTCAAAAGAAACACAGCTAACTGCAAATCATTGAAGAGCAATGAGTACTGGGCTGATTCCATGGATGGATGGTCTGTGGGCATCATGCCATAGCACACTCTTCTCTTTGCCCGTCCCTCTTCTAAAGGTCCCGCTCGTTTGGTGGCCATCACACCGAATGTCCCTTGTCTCTCCCTAAATCCCCACTCTGTCTCTCTGTGGACGATACTTCTGTATGTGTTCGGGTCTTGTAGGACGATCTCTCTGCTCTAATATTCATTAATTTAGCCTCCAGTTTTCTTCCCCACCCAGCAGGGCCCATATTGTGCTGATAGGGCTTATAGATGAATACAGAATTCTGCTTAGCAGACAGGAGAATGGGAAAGACTCTGAATACTTTATATATTTGTCCGTGTCACTCCTGTGTGTCACTAGATTGGGTCACACCTAAGTCGGCAACAGATGACATCTCAAATCTGTGATCATGGAGATATAATACCTTGGGGCCACAATTTTCTTATCCACAAACTGGGGATAATATTACCTAGCCTAGGAAGCATGTTGGGGAGCTACAGGTGGGAGGACCTTTAAAGTATAATGGGCTCAGCGTATGTCCATGGCTGTAACTGTTATTATATGCTAAAGTTGGACATACATGCTTTTGCCAGCTATTAGAGGCTCACATGGAAAATATGGTTATTTGGAGATGCAGCAACTGTGATCAACTGTCAACTGATCCCGACTTGGGATCCAAAGCATAGTAGATAAGCGCAGTTCACTCTTTTTTAGTGTCATTATTCAGTTGCCAATTTTATTTTATAGGATATTTTCAATAATTCTTTTCCAAGTTTATACATTTCCCAGAGCTGACTTTAGCAAAATTCTTCAGGCTGCTATCCTAGGTTAGACTCCTAGAAACCCTCCTGATTCCAGACCGTACTGCTCCCCTGCAGGCCGACCTGGACAGAACACTGCTACCCAGGCCGTTTTCTGTCCCCCGCATTCAGTGACACTACAGTATTGTCTGTTAATGCGGCTGTGCAGTTTTTGTCTGCAAGGTACTCGTAGTGAGGGAAACAACCAAGGTTGCTTTAGTTGCTCAGTGTTCATGGGTCATACCTGCACCCTTGTGAGCCTAACTTTTGAGGTTGTGTTGCAAAATATTGTGATGACCGTAATAAAACTTCTAGCATTTTCATTATTTCACTTACGGTTCTTTTCTGTGCATATGTGCAAATTTTGTATTGTAGTATATCATAACAGTTTACCATGGTGCTACCTAATCATCATAATTATTACTTTAATGGCCATGTAATCATCCGTCTTGTTAACACATCATAATTTAGGAGACTTGTTGTTTTCCAGTGTTTCCACTGTTATAAATAGCATCTTGGTTACACATTTGTGTGCATAGCTTCTTTCCTTTTTTAAGAGTATTTCCTTAGGATATACTTCTAGAAAGGGATCACTTAGTCAAGGAATGTAAATTTTTAATAGTTGTTAAATAAATTGGCACTGTTTCTCCAGTCTACAGTGCCACCAGCAATAGATTAGTATTCTACTTTCATTACAGGCTTATCAGTAGTGTGTATTACATTATATTTAATATGCTTAAATAATACCTTCTGTTTTTGCATTTTCTCAAAAATAGCAAGTTCTAATCAAATGTGTCCTTATAAATTGTGCATTCTCTCATGTTTTGAAAAGCCAGTTTGAACACCTAGGTAGATTTGTTTTTAACATCAAGAACTCTTGTTATCTGCTCTCATTGCACAGTGGTTTATGTATTAAACAAAGCTAATATTGATATTTTTCTGAGCAAATCATTAGATTCCATGCCTATATTAACTAATAAATGAGGACCTGGATATAGGAACTGTAGGGAGAACTCAGATAATATGATAGGAAAATTAGAAAAATCAATGAAATCAAGACCTACACCAGCATTCCCAAAGTCAAAAGTGGAGCTGCAACCCAAGTAGTTCAGTCTCTGGCCAGATGGTAATGACCTTCCTTGTCTAGTCTCTAACCGCTCAGCCACCTGACTTTGCAACTAGCAAACTCAGGAGCCCCAGCCACTCTGTTTCCAACATTTGCTTCTAGGTTTCCTGCCAGGAAAGCTCCCTGATGGATGAGCCCTGCACCACCGCCCCCCGCAAAATGCCTTCACACCATTCCCAATCTGATCTCATTCCAGATTAAGTACATTCACGAAACCGTATCGTATATGAAATGTTTTCCCAAACCACAGTCCCAGCAGGGCCAAATGCCAGGTCCAGAGATCTGGTTATGCCCTCGCTTCCAGGTGCCACAAAATAAGAACAAACAGGGCCACCCTAGAGTAGAGCTCGGCCCGCCGTGCCAGAGGAACTGCCTCGCACGGCTTGTGCCTCAAACCTGGGAATCTGGAAGTGGGAAGAAAACTTTGGACTGGGCCAAAAGCAACGCTGTGCTCCAAAGAACTGCTTGCAAGATAACAAGAAAGCAGATATGACAACTACTCACTGGTCACTACAGGACTAAACATTAAAATCATTATTTAAAATTAGCATCACTCTGTGAATTTACCTGCACCAATGGAAATGCATTCTTCTATTGATGCAATTGTCCCCCTTCCCTTTCTCA
The DNA here is from genome assembly GCA_004027475.1 of Anoura caudifer. Lineage (NCBI taxonomy): Eukaryota > Metazoa > Chordata > Mammalia > Chiroptera > Phyllostomidae > Anoura > Anoura caudifer. The sequence continues at coordinate 99,738 of PVKU01000220.1, forward strand.
TAACTACCCCTTGCCTTTGCCTGCTGGTCAGAACCCTAGTTGGGCTTCTGCCTGAATCTGTGCTCTCCTGAATAGCTATTCTTTTTTATTTTTTAATCTCAAACAAATGCCAGTCGCCTCTCACTTTGAAAGCCTTTTATTCTTAGGTTAACACAGGCAACCTTGCCTGCCCCTGAGATGGGCTGTCTTCTACATTTAACCCAATGGTGGAAGGACATTTCCAGAATCCAAGCCACCATGATTTGTCCTGGAGATGGGTGACCATATCTTCGCTAGAACTTTCTCTCTGACCTAAGGATGTTAGGATTTGTTGGAACAGCATGACTGCTTCATCCCAGAATCTGGGAACGTAAAGAAATAATTGACAGTGTCTTCCCTTGTTTCCTCTTGCAGCCTCACTCGAGGGTTCTCCATGAGCATGGTGAGCCTTCCAAGCTGCTGTCCTGCCAGTTGATAGGAACACGACCTGCTCCTCATAGAAACACTAACTCATGGCCCTGCCGGAAGATACCCTTGGAGCCTTGACAGACTGACCAGCCTAACTGGAGAAAACGAGAAAACACCCCTTCCATCAAGATTAAGATCTTAGTTCGCTGTGGATTTTAGAATGAGCTGCACAACGTGCAGTGCCAAGTCGTGGCAAGCAGTCGTTGGCAGACCGTTAGCTGGAAAATTGCTTCCAGTCTTCATCACTGTGCTTCACTCCAGCGCCCTTGGGGAGCTGTCCGTGCCCTTCGCTAGAAGTCCTGTTTTAGCATGGCCACTACTGGATTCTTTTATTATGTGTGCAGATGGCATGATGTGTTAGAAAAAAATTACAGCAGTTCTGCAATCCCGGTGGAAGTGTTTGCCATGTGATGCCCTAGTAGGGATGTCAACGTGTCTCAATTATGTTAGTTCTGACATCTAAAGGTATTCTGTCCAATTCTTAAGCACTTTATAGGAGAACATGACACCGAAACGAATCAGCATGTTCATTACCTGTGAGAAAACAAGTGTTTCCTTTTTTCTTTATGAATCTTGTCTTATTTCTGGCTCAGACTGTCCAAGACAAACTTCGCTCCTAACATGTCCCCAGTCATTTATAGTAGATCGGTGTAAATATGGCCACAATACTGTTAGATTTAACATCTTGACACTTCACTGAACACTGGATTCCAAAGGGAAGTGGAAGCAGGCAGGTTGTAGTATCTTAGCTCCTAGTTCCTTGCACTTAGGCACAGCTTACCACTTGCACCCACAACCACTCAAGCACAGGAGGCTTCTTGGCCAGTGAGCATACCCTCTCGGTCTAGAAGAGTTCTTTCAAAGGGAAAAGAAAACGGCCTTCTTTTAATCAAAGACCATGGTGGGTTGATGTTAAGGGCAACAGAATGCACTTTTCCTGTGTGGTCTGGCTTTAACTTTGGAAGATTTTCTAAGTCAAGTTCAAATCACAGCTCTCTGGAGCAAAGACACAGCAAGTGACTCCTACATGCCTAGAGAAGGAAAACAGTCCAATCTCACATAAGGTTCCTTCCCGCACAGAGAACCTACCAGTCCCTGTTAATCCTTTCTGGGATTATAGCCACAACTAAATTTTTTTTTTACTATGTCTTACAACAAAGCACAGTCCTGGGAAAAAGGTCAACCCAGTTATTGCTTATCTTTAAGCATTAGAAAAATGTCCATACTGACTGATCCTACATAATGTTTTAGCTTTTTTTTTCCTGAGAATATAAATTTGGCTGAATCAAAATCTCAGCAAAGTATGCTCTGCGCGCCCTTGGTCTCAGCCTGGGACTGTCAGGCACCGAGGACTTTTCTATAAATATGCAGAACACCTCTGGGACTATGCCAGCACAAGCAAGCTCTGCGTTTTAGGGGGTCTCCACATACACTCTCCCGCATCTTGCCTCCCCTGGGGGTCTCAGGAAATCATAGCCCATTGGGGAAAAAAAAGGGCTTACAATGAGATTTGGACACGGAACAGGGAAGGGGAGACAGATCCAAACGTGGTTGGAGTGAACCACCCAGCAGGATGACTCACCACCAGCCTGGCGGGCTGTCATGCCAATGGAGAGGATTTCCAAGAAAGAACTGGGAGGAGTTTCAGATGCCACTGAGACCTGGCCCTTCAACAGGTTAGCAACAGGACCATCAGGACCTCAGCAGACCACAATTCTTTACAAATTCTGAATTAGGAGGCCAAACCCTGGCTGCCAACGCCCCTGTCCATAGCATGCCAACCTCCACCGCCTGCCTCCTCTGTTTCAATTCCAACAGCAGGCTTTCCTGCTCCTTTCACTCCTTCCTTTATTCAGCAAGCATTTGCTGAGCACCTACTATGTGCCAAACGTTGTGCTAGGGCAGCAAGAGTGTGCAAGGCAGACTCTCCCCAACCTTGTGAAATATCTCCACCTCCCAAACGCTATCCCCAGCCTACCTTTTCCCTAATGAAAACAGCATTCACCCACTGCCAGAGTCACCTGGGAAAACCCACACAGGAACAGGCAGTTTGCTTGCCTGAAAAAGAAGGGCAGAGGACAAAGGGGTGGTGGATGGCCTCAGGCCACTTTTTTGCAGCCTCCATGCACAGCCGAACCCTCCCAGGGCCCAGATACAGCTAGTAAGAGCTTCCCATAACCCTGGTCACCTATATTCCCATTCTTTATAGAGACACAACTGTTCATCGTGATGCTGGACTCTCTGAAACTCCAATTCGACCACCAGTCCTGGGGACACAGAACTGGGCCTGATGCATCAAAAGAAATACTGACAGGTGCTGAGATAGCGTAGCTGGGAGCTAATTGGTTTAGCCAGGGACATTCGGAGACCACGGTGAACACCTGTGGAAAGTCGGACTGCTTGATGGCGCAGATGTTTGTTACATGATGGCGGTTCATCCTTCAGCTTTTGTGAAATGGGCTCTGAACAATTAAATAAGTGGAATTTCCTAGCTTTTTGAGTCAAAAGAGTGCTGGAAAATTATGAGAAGATTGTGAAGATGGAGATGGGAAAGAAGGGAAAAAAGATGACAATGAAGGAGCTCAGGTGATGATGGCTTCTCTAAAAATGCCTTAACTCCTGGCAGGTATCACATATTTGCAGACGAACTACGAATGTTCACCAAACTGCCTGCCTCAGTTTGAACTCTCTTTGGAGGATAGTTTTGAAAACACAGTAGCATAAAACCTGAGCAGCCGAGAGCTAAACTGGCAAAATGGAGCGACAATGTCATTCGCAGGCTCAGGATTCTTTGTCGCGTGTCGATCCACAGTTACCCACAGTTACCTCTGCTGAGCTGAACCTTCTTCCCAAGATACGTGTGGGCAATTTGACCTCCCAGAAGTTCAGAAATGGCTGGGGTGAGTTTTGGTTAGGAGGAAGCAGGAGACAGAGAGGTATGGGATAAGTATGTTGGCGCCTAAGGACTACAAACTGTTGACACCTAACTTTTCCTTAAACCTGTGCTACGCCTTTTATTAAAAGGCTGACACCCACACTTTACGGGAAAAGCACTCTTAGGAATGAACAGAAGTGAATAATTATCAGACTTCCCAGGGTGCCAAAGGGATTAGCCTGTTCAGCTCCAGAACTGCGTGCAAATGTGCAGAACATGGAAGTTCTGCTGGGTGCGTGCAGACCACTCCCACAGACCTAGGGGGATGGGTTTTCTTTGTGGGCAGTGACATATGTTCAGGTCCCGGCTCAGGTTCTGAGAGGTGTGTTATCACACACCTGACCGCTACCTCCAAGAAATGCGTAAATATGGTGAACAGCGTGCAGGCCCCTCCAGAGCTCACTCCTCAGCTGCCCAGACAGAGGCTCCGTGGTCCTTCATTCTGAGGGAATTCCGCCATTGTTAATGTTCAAAGGGGGACGGAATGTCAGCCTCACATGAGAATACGAACTCAGGATAAAGTCAGATGGATTTGCCCCTTTGTTCCTTGCCAATGCTTTCTTTGTCTGCAGATGTCACCGGATTGATTTTTGGTAGGAACACTAAGAGTCTCATGGAAGAAACGTTTTCAAGACCCCCTAGCACTTCAGTTTCACCAAAATCTCCTCTTTCCAGTGCATTAGCAGCTCCATTCTTTGTGATGTTTTTCTCTACATTCTTTAGGGCAATTTTGTTACTTGACAACTAGACTTAGACTGCCATAGTCTCTTTTTGAACATCTAAACTTTGAAAATGACATACATTTCTTTATGCCTTAAAGGCTGCTTTTATTCACCTTTCTTACAACCTCCTCCGCCCTACTTTTTTGCTTTGTTTTGTGGGGGTTTTTTTTTAAATCTTTTCTTCTAACATAGTTCTGAGGGTAGATTTCAAGTATTCTATAAAGAACTCAAACAGAAAAACATAGTCATCACCTTTCCCCCCAATACTGACTAGTAATTCCGTCTTAAGCTTGTGGCCCAGACACTAGTGGGCTATGGAATCTCATCTCCAGGGGTTGGCTGGTCAGCGCTATTAATCAAAACAAGACCCGTGAGATCATGAAAGAGGACAGACCAGAACCTGCATCTGCTCAGGGCACAGCTGGGGGACCTCCATTTCAGAGACAAGTGCTGCCCTTCAGCCTCCTTAGATCTGCATCTAATCCTGTAGCCAGGAAGCTATCTGAGGAAATCTGCTTTTATCAATGTGCATGATTTCTGGCACCGCAGCGCAACTTTAAGGTCAAAGAGGGCCACATTTCCATTATTTTGCTCTGGTGGCTTACTCTAGTGGGGAGAGGGAGGGCATTCTTTCAGAAGCTAAAGGAAGCTTAAGAAAAAGCTGGCCAAGTGCTCAGGGAGGTTGTGCCACAAAAAGAGCAAAATAGGTATTTCCCTGGGGATTCTCATTTGGGAAGGCAGCTAGAGGGATAGTCCCAATACTGCCTTTCCTGGCCATTATCTTGGCCCTGCAGGGAAAATTCTAGGCTGGGGGCAAGCACTGTTTCTGAGATCTAACATTTTGGGGGTGGAATTCACCTATGACAAATATAAAAGGGAAGTGCCCTTGAGCATGGATCCGTTCTAGACCTTCGGCCCAACAGCACAAAGACTGAGAAATGACTTGCTTTGTAAATCTGGAGCTTCATTAGCCACATAGGGCTCTCTTACGTCTTGAAGAGCTCCAAGCATTCTTACTTCAAAGCCTCCTTTCCCCAATTACATCAAGCACTAGAAGGTACCAGCAACATACAGCTAATAATAAAATTTCAGAGTAACCATATGATTTGCATGGAGTTGCAGTTGACTGGTTGACATAATATTAAGCGTTGTATGTATTTGGACATTATTTCTGATTACACAACATTTTTGTCATATTTGGAGTGAACGATTTGGGGGTTTCAGTTGTTTAATTGCTTGCTCTGTCGCCGTCGTGTTCCAAACCTCAAACACTTACAGAACCTTAGAAAGCCTCTTTAACCCAGGCCTTTTTTTGCCTGAGTGCCACATGGACAGAAACAGCCCTCCTGTTTCTACGGGAATGACAAAGAGATGGTTAAGTTAACCCAAAGTTGGAGATTCATACCTAGCACATCTGACACACTTGTGTTCTGCGTGTTGTCCTCTGTATTGTTTATAGCCTTTTAAATTTCGATCGTTTGGATCAAAGGAAATAACCAGGCAGCTTTCCTGTGGCCTGGCCGTGTTAGAGCGCACACAGGTACCGAAGATGGAGCTCTCAGCTGGGGTGAGGTTTGAGGGCACACGGGTTTGCTTTGTGTCCTGTGATTAATTGCCACCACCCCCCCAAATTCTATCAAAATACATTCAAATGCTTTAGTCTTTGAAAAATTATAAAATGAGAGATTTTTATTAGATCGTTCCTTTTTTCAGGGTGGGGGAACTGATTTTGGGATATAAACTTGAAGAACAAATTGCCTGCCATTAAATGCCTCAAGCCTCTGGTGGGTTGCTCCCATCCTAGTCCACAAACTGATGGTCATCTTCCATCTGCCTGAGGAGAGACTGGCCTCCCTCTAGAATAACACAAATACCATGAAGACACCTTCTGGAGCTCTAAGTAGACTCCCTATTCAAGCATCGTTGCAAAATCATGATTTGGATTGAGCACCATCGCAGCCCTTGAGCATACGATCTCTAAATCAGTTCTAATTCTTATATATTTCCATTATTTTTAAACCATACTCAGCTGCATTTGCGTTTGCATTGGGAGCTGCCTGCTCACTCTGTGGCTGCTTTTGACAATTCCCATGCCAAGTCCCCATACAACTTCAAGAGAAGACCAAGAATGTGGTTCCCCCCCATGCCAGCTGCAGAGGTTTCGAAGTACATAACCAGGTTCACATCAAAAGGCCCCCTGTTTATAGATGAAAACTTAAAGAGCATTGGGGTGAGGGGTTATTCATGTTTGAACACTGGCACCTTTGTCCCTTTTCATTGTAATTCCCCTCCCACCTCCAGTCACCAGAAAGAGAAGCTGTACCTGCTTCAGGGACTGTTGGCCACCACCAGAGCTGGTTGGGGTTCCACGCATTTAACCTCATACTTAGGCAATTTGAAGTCTCTCTGGGGCTCTGAAAGATCTTTCCACCATTACCTTTCCTCCACCAATAGAAAAAGGCTATCCTTACAAAGCAATATTTGAGGAGGCCGTGGCTAAGCCAGCGAAAGGAGCTCACGTTGCAGAGAGCTGAATGGTGCCATGTTCTCGACTTTGCCTGGTGCGTCTCAGTCATGGTTGGCACAGAAGTAACCCGTCTGCTGGAAGCCAAGCCAGCACAAATGTTTTGAAACTAATTCCACCAGAACTCTTATGTCACTGAATCATACTCCTGCAGCTCCAGTTAATTCAACTAGTTAATATCATTAGCAGGAAATGAAAGAACTGCACACAAAATTTTGGAAGAGATCAACGTCCTTACAGAATTACATATTAGCAGCCAAAAGGACTCAAGAAAAAAAAACTTGATCTCTTGTGGTGTATGTACTTGAGTTATTCCTGGGACTTTGTGGACATGGTCACTGCTCTGATAAAGGGAGAGAATACTTGAATCCAATAGAAATCGCCCATCTCTCTGAACCTCTGCCCCTCTGGTTGGGAGGCCAGCTGCACCACCTTAGCCAACAGGGCTGTTTGGAGGCTAAAATGAGTGGGGGGGGGGAGAAGTTGTCCTGTACCACCACCATCTCTGTAATTCTCACGGTGACTGGGCTACAGGTTTTAATCAATGACCCTTCTCCTTTACTTTCTGCTTCTCCTTATAGGCTCCATTTTGGTATTTAAAAAATGAAAGAAAGAATGATAAGAAAGTAGCAGTCAGCATTTTGCCCACACATGCTTCTTCCAATATCTGGGGGCTAGTCTGCAGACCCTGCAGCCAAGGCATTCATTTTTCTCCACTTCTCCACCTCCCTGAGGGTCAGAGCCCTGCCACTCAGCTGAGGGAGAGAGCCTCAGGCTTGGCTTCATGCAGGCAAAGATCTCCGATCCCAGGATCAGAGAAGACCAGCACAAGTGTGAAACTGGCAAATCGAGGGTCACAGGATCCAGGAAGCCATATCGAACTTCTTGAAGAGCTATATAGTATATTAGTATTTGCTCTAGGAAAGAAAGAAGAGAAATCACACAATGCGAAATGAATATAAGACCAGTGCTCTCAATAGTGTATGAGGGAGGAAAAATCTGATTTAAAAAAAAACTGGCTCACTTTTTTATCAACGCTAACAAATGTGGCTATAAAAACACATTTCATAGCACAAAAGCGCACATAAATGTTAGACATTTTCCTAGCTTCCTTGAATGAGTAGTTAAACCAGCAGTCTGAATTCTCTCAGTCCCCGCGGAGTGGTTCATTAAATAAGCGTTTTCCTTATTCATTGCCCACAACTGTGGTTTTTGTCTCTAGCCAGCCTGGAATAACTCCCAGGGCTGGACTTAGAGGACACAAACAAGGTTCGTGGTGAAATAAGAGTGCCTTTTCTGTTGGATGTTCATTTTCGTTCCCTGGATTTCCAGGGCGTACAATGTTTAGAAATTTTTGCTCTAAACATAAGAATTATTGTGCACCACAATTTTGAACCGCCGATTTCCATATCGTAAGCAGCTATCAACTTGCCAATTCCCTTTGGGTCTCCTTTATATTTTCTTATAATGTTTCCTTCTGTTTTCGGTTGTCCTCAAAAAGAATTGGGGGGGCATGATTCTTTTTAAATTGATAGAAATGAAACTGTACATATTTTTGCCCCCTCGTGTCTGTGAGCATGATCCTTATCAGGCCTGAAAAATCTGCTTTCATTTTGTACATTTGACTATTTTGTATTCCGTGTTACTTGATTCCTTATGTGCATGGCAATGTATTAAAATGTGGGATTTCTATTACCATGTAAAAGTGTTTTGATTCTGATTTCAACGTACATCCTTGGGAAAAAATTACATTAAACTTTTTATTTCTATTTTCTTCAGCTCATCAGCTTTGCAGAAGGGAAAGAAAAGTTAACAGCATTTCACTTTCCCTGTGTTAGCTAATGATGCAATTCATGGTGGAAAATTGTCCTCAATTATGCTGTGTTTCCTGGAGAAATAATATATGTGAAATGAATTGGTGACCTCCCTCCAGCTCCCAGCACACAGAATTCCCCCAGCACCAAATCCCACTGGTGCGATTGCTATTACTGTTGAAGGCTTCAGTGTTGAGCACAGCTGGCAAAACACAATTCTTGTCAGCCCCAGATCTGGTAACACCCTTGAAAGAGGTGGGACAACAGTTTTGGGGTCTCCAGTTGGCTTTCACCCTGGAGAGTCTTACATGCATGTGAGGCATGACTGATGGCACTTGCCAGCACCTCCGTCTGCATTTCTCTCAGGCGGTGACCATGTATCTGAATTTTCTCCAAAGAGATACTGACCTTCAAATCACACCTGGCCAGGAGATGTGGGATTAGAATCCGGTTCTCCCGAACGGATGTGGCACAGCCCGCTCTCTAGTTCAGGAAGCATCTGGATACACTCTGCTCACAAATTGCACAAAATAATTCACCGATTAACATGATGCACCAAATATAAACAAGAGACCATTTTGCCTGCTCTAAACTACCATTCCACCCTCCCCTTTCTTAAGGAGACATTGCAGTGAGTACTTACAGCCACTCAAACTTTACTGAACATGATAGATTGTACTGGAGATACACCCCTTTCCCAGAAAGGAAGAGGCACTTAGAAGTTGCATGAAGAGGAAGGAAAACATCCATACATGTTTACATTACATCTTTACTGTAAATCGAGTTTTGGGGAGAGTTTTTTTCCCCAGAACAGGTTTCCAAAAGCAAAACCTGTGATAACCTTTTAGGTTAGCTTACTGATTCAGTGTGTAAAGCTTCTCACTCTGTCCACACACCTTGCAACTCTAGAGCACAGTTCACCCCCAGTTTGTAGAGACTTGGGCCACAGAGAGACAGCAAGCTCTTGGTCAGTCGCCATCCTTAGAGGGTGCAAAACTGGATCCCAGTCCCCAACAGTCCCTCCGTCTTGACCTTTCTTGGGTCATTTCTGACCATTCATTCTCTTCTTGTCTCTTTCTCTTACCATTTTTTTTCTTTTCCTCCCTCAGTTCTCTGCCTTGACCTTATCGCTGCCTTTCTTTGTGATTGTCTTGTTACTTTTTTTTTCCTGACCTTCCTCTCCCTCTTGACTTTCTTTCTCCCTTTATTTGTCCCATCTCCATCTCCCCTCCAGCCCATCCTACCCATCTCTATGCATTTCCTCACTGTAGGGTAGGACACTCATTTGTATTTGATCCCATCTCTTGGCACATAATAGTTACTCAATAAATGCTAGCTTAGATTGAATTGAACTTGGTATCATGTGCTTCCCAGTTTATCTCCCCCCTTCTACTAAGCCTATTAACTCCTACTAACTGCACTAAGCAAATTAACTCATAATAATAAAGTCCGAAGCTGGATGTGTTTCCTGAAGTAGGTGAAAGCAGCTCTAAGTAGGAGGCGACCTAAGCTGCTTCAGGTAGCCTGTGCTAGAAGTAGGCAGGTTCCTCCAGAAACTGCTTTGCTGGTACAATGAAAAGTTTTCCTGGCAGCTAGCTCACTGTTTTGGGAGCTCATCCTTGCCTGAGTAAACATGGTGGCCTTATTTGGATCAAGGACAGTGATGTCTTTAAGAAGCTCCCTTGAGGCCACCAAAATAATCTGTTGACCTAACATCACTCAGAATCTTAGAGTCTAACAAAATCCCTCCATGAAACCTAGGAAAGTGTACACTGCAGTGCTGGGCAGTTTGTGCAAGAGAATGCTGTCCCCGTTGCAGGAGGCTTCTTATGGTGATGATAAAGTCATTTGGATTGTCAATACTTTCACATAAATCTATTTTTTGACATATCGATATATGTACATCATGAAACAGTTTTCATGATTTTATAAATATATTGAAAAATCAACTAAAAATAAGCTCTGGCAAAGGTAACCACATTCTTCTGTTTGTATGTACACCTGGGGAAATGGAAGGTGGGAGGGGCCATGAAAATTGTATACAGTTGTTTCACAAGTGACAGTGTCCCCCTTTCTCATGAGAAATGGAAAGCTTGCTAAGGTCCTCTTTTGTCCTCATATTGCTGTCCTTTTGATTGTGTAACCCAAATACAATGACATTCTACTAACCATGGAGTCTCTAGGCAAAGTCCAAGATAGAAATAAAATTATATGAACACATTTCTGGATTTTCCTTTGTCCTTCATGAAACTTCCAAAGCAGGATGTATGGATGTCGGTATGTGTCACACAGAAAATAGCTTTAAAATCCTTCTTTCCATCTACGTTACCCCACATCATCCATGCAAAAGCAGCTGTTCCCTTCCTTCCCCCAAATCTGTCTCCCTTTGCCACTCTCAACTCTTAACCAAGAACCGTCACCACCACTGGAGTTTTCTGGTTCGTGTCTCCCACTCCACGCCCTTTCTCTCCACGTCCGTCCTCTCTTCTGAAGCTCAGCCCCTTCCCATGTGATTTTCCCGTTTTGCTTTTTCCGCTGTGCTTTTCTGTACCTATAGCCCTGATTCTACTCGCAAAAGCTAGTAAATATTAGCTTTTCTTTAGTGAGCAAGCAAAGAGAAAACATGTTGTAGTACAATATTTTTCCTAATAATTTTATCCATCAATTTTTAATCAGCCTTGCCCCAGACCAAAGTGTGGATGATCAAAAAATGAAGAGTAACAGAAGGTTAACGTGGTTTCCATCAATGGCTCACATTCTCCATCCAGAAAGGAAGTCTTACGGGGCTTGCAGGCGTTTTTGTTTATTCCTTGAGCAAACACAAATGGATCTTGCGTTATTTGTCCTTGGTGCCAGGAACTGTACATGGGACTGGGCTGGTGACTCTAAGATGAAGGACATTTTTTCCTTCCCTTAAAGACTTCACATCCTAAGGTAGAGATCATAAGGAGTTCAACAAATAATTTCTTCAAGAATCCTCATTAAAAATGCAATTATCTCTGGCAGGCTAATAAGTTAGGCCTCCGTCATGCTCAGAGGCTGGGACCATGGAGGGATGCAAGAATGGTCCAGGTCAGAAGGCTGACACCATGGTGTAGGCACTGTCCCACTCAGAGACACCCGATGCCTGCCTGCATGGTATGGCTCTGAGAAGTCCTGCGGGAAGTAACCCTATCCATTTGTTCAGTGTAGCGTTTCCAAAGTTCATTGAAGCACCAACTGTTTTCTCCCAGAAAACACCAACAATCCATAGAGCAAGCAATTTTGGAAATGCCGTTCTAAGGTGAGCGTTTGCTTGGGGGCACTGTTATCTCAACCAGGTGAGTATGAAGCCCCTCAGGATTTATGTCGTGCAAAAACGTGGGCTCCTGAGAGGGTGACAGAGGCCCACAGGCCAGAAAGCAGGCTCAAACCAACTTGCTAATTTCTGTTAATAAAAACAATTTCGGAGCAGCTGCCACAGGTCAACCCCATGAGCCTATCACATCATCGCTCTGCCACCAACCGGAGGGTGAGGAGACAACCGTAGCAAGACTGTGGCCGAGCAAGGCTCACATACTTCCGGATTTTAATTATCTTTATTGGAATATTGTGGGTTTGGAGTGGATGGACTACAATACCCTCTTGCAGAACAAAATTGTAAGCCCAATTGTAACTTTTCACTCCTTTATGTGCAATTTTGCTTTCAAAGAGAAGTAAGCACACTTTCAAAATCTAGATGCTCCCATACACTCTAGCTTCCTTTCCTTCTTAAGACTGAAGAAGACTTCTAATTTCACATGGTTTTTGCCTCTCACAAGCGTGATGGCAGATTCTCAAAGGAAACGAGAACTTGGACCGCAGTTTGAGCAGTCACACGGACACAGAGGCCCACAGTCGGTAACTTCGCCAGTACAAAAAGGTATTGATTTTTTACTGGTTAAGCCAAAAATCTTTAAAAAAAATTATTCTTGGATGCAATGGAACTAGGGGAAAAAAAGAAGTCATCCAAAGAATTTGAAAAAGAGAACAAGGGTTATTAAACTCGACACTTTGGGTATTCTTCCTTGAACGATAACCTTTTCAAAACTTAAATTAGGGGAGTTAGGGAGAGGCTGAACTCAGAACTATATTTTAAAGAAGGGTTCAGAAAGATTCCCAACTAACTCCCAGAGGTGATATTTCTGAAAGTGTGGTGGTGCACGTGTATACCTACATGTGTGTTTGTGCGGACACATGTGTGCGCATGGTAATGAAGACAAGGAAGGATGGAAGGGGAGGAGGAAGAGACTGGAAAAGTTTTGAACAAAGAGCTGATTCTCCTTCGGTTAGGATGACTTCCTCCATGATCCTGGACAAGACAGGTAATTCCTGCTTTTACTCTCCCTTTGTATTGGTCTCTGTCACATTCCAAAATCATTCAGTGATGCTGATACATGAAAATAGAATAATATTTGTTAAATATTTTTATTTTATTTTGTGAAACAAAAGTTGTTATAATGAGAATTAGCCCTGATGAGTATGTGATAATGGTCTCTGGAATACTCTTTAATTGACTAACAAAAACAGTAGCTATGTTAACTGACTGCTTACCATAGGTCAGACATTTGACATTACCTGGTTTAATCCTGACTATATTCAGTTAGACATATTTATTCCCATTTCCCAGAAGAAGAAAGTGAAGTTTTCAGGGCTTAAATTCTTAGGCCAGATCACGCAGGTAACAGGTAACTCAGCTATTTCTGACTAGGAAACACAGAATCTCAATCATTTGGTTACACACACATTTACTGAGCACCTACTATACACAAGGCACTAGACAACCTTCAAGATCCCAAGTACTTACCTGACAGACAGAGTAGTATTTGCGAGGCCTTTTGCTCCTGTTCCATTTCAGAGCTCACATTTCATGCTTGGAGGCCTCTTTGTAGCTCCAACTGTATGAAAAAAGAAATTTTTAATTAAAACAATTAGAAATAGTAATAAATGATAAATTGGACCACATTAAAATTGATAAATTCAGTTCACAAAAGACACCATTAGGAGAGTGAAAGTGTCAGCTGCAGAGTGGAGAGATATATTTGCAGTTGCATTTATTACACAAAAGACTGTGTCTGGAAGATGTAAACAACTCCCACAAATCAATAAGACAGAGACAAATAACCCAAGAGAAAGAGTGGTTAAAACACACACAAACACAAGTACTTTTGAAACTCTTCTGAAAGCAAGGATGCATCAAAAAAGTGGGCCAGGCACTCAACACACCAACGTACATTTTCACTGCGTTCCAGCACCTTCTGAACTGCTTCCCATGTTTAGAGCTCCTGCCTTCAGTAACGACAAAGAATGTAACTGGTGAAGAAGAAATGACAGCAGAAGACATGGAGCCATCAATAATCCACCCCTCGGTGCGCGGCAAAGACCCTCTCAGTGGGAGAGGGGCCCAGTCAGACTCATTCCTCCAGGAGGTCCTGGGTACGCCCCACGGCAGGTCCTGGGAATGCAATGGGAAATTCTGCAGGTGAGGCTCGCTTCTCATGGACCGTGTTGTTCAGAAGGGGAGGCAGGTCAGCAAACGGGCATCAGATCTGTAGCCCTCATTCTGCATTTTTCAGCTTCCCAGGGTGTCCGCAGACCAGCTTCCTCATCGCTGGATGAACACAGTGAAGATACTGCTGGAGCCCCCTTGCTTCTCAATGTGTGAAGCTGAAAATAGAAGGGGCACTTCTAGGATCAAAAATATTTTTCTTTATTGCCTTTGGGTAAAAAGGAAGCAAACAGACCCGCCCTTTTGAATGCTGATTCCAACTTCTGGCCTCCAAAATTGGTATTCATGTACTCTCTTGAAATTAGAGTGTTTGTTTCTCTGTGGATAACAAGAATATCAGCCATGCCTTTCTGGTGCCATTTCTGTTAACATTTCAAATACCTTTCTGTTCAATGTGTTGTTCAGTTCAGCTGAGGTTGGGGTGAGATGTCTATTAGCAGGAAACCAAGTACACATATTGTGTCTTTCACATGGGAGTTCAAGCTTGTCGATTCTTTTTTAATATTTATATGAATGCTTTTACTTATTCATAACCCATTTATTTCCACAAAGTAGTTGAGGCAATTCGCAAGAAAATACACCATGAAACAGAAAGCCATAAATACACTGAAATCAGTATCAGAGAACTTGTAGACTACTCAGAAGATCAAGACAAGGATGTCAGTTGTAGCTTCTGTAACCCGACTATCTTTGTTAAAGAGGGGCCATAAATTTCCCATCAACCTTGGAGGCAAAGTGATCTGACACAGGATTTACAACCTCCATAAAAATAAACATGGATGTCTAGCGGGGAAGAATACTAAAATCACATGAGTCGCTCACATAAAACAGAAGTCATGCTCACTGGGCTTCGGGCTATGCCCGCATCCCCCGGGGAGTCTGAGCTCAGTCTCCTCTGAAGATGAAGGTGAAAAAGTGAGAGCAGGATCACCTTGAGGGAAGTCGAGCTTTCCTTCCCACTTAAGTTGGAGAAATATGTCTTCCTGTTTCTTTCTCGGTGGGACCCTGAGTGAGAGGCAGACATTGTCCCCATGGCTGTTCAATGAAGGTTTGCAAGTAGCTGCTTGGTAGGATGTCCCTTGAAGGGCACAGCAACTGTGTGTGACCAGGAGGAAAAAATCCTGCGGGGCCCGCAAGCATATGGGCACGGCTGATGAGTTCGTCAAATCTTAAGGTTACCTGAAGGGTTGAGAAGGAGGAATGAGCAAGCTAATGTGCTCATGGTGGAGCCACTTAGCAACCAGCCTCGTAAGAGCGATCCTGGTTGGAGCCTTTATTTAACCCTTATGATAACTCTTCGGAGCACTGATCAGGACTCCTTCAGTCACAAGTGACGAAAGTCCAATGCAAACTTAAGGAGAGAGAGAAAAACACATTTTTACTGGATGGTGTACAGAAAAGTCTGGGGCTAGATAGAACCTGTGGCTCTCTCTAGCCACTCTTCATTCAGTAACTACTTTCTTCTCTGGGTGGACGAGGTGGCCTCGCACAGCTCCAGGTTTGCACAGAAAGAGACCCTCTCTTACATCGTCAAGCCAAACCTGAAAGTATTCTCTGATTAGCCTTCTTTGGGTCACTTGCTCACCCCATGGTCCAGTCAGTGTGTCCAGAGGGTATGACCCTCTAACTGGCCAGTCTGTGGAAGGAAAGTGAGTCCCTGGATTGATAGCTCAGCAAGAATCTCATGGAGTACCCTGGCCAAGTAGCTCAGTTGGTTAGAGCATCATTCTGATACTCCAGGGCTGTGGGTTCAACCTCTGGTCAGGGCACATGCAAGGGGTGACTAATGAATGCGTGGATGGGTGGAGCCATGGGTCAATATTTCTCTCTCTAAAATCAATAAATAAGAACCGAAAAGAAGAATCTCATGGAGTTGGAGGAGGAAGAATTTTACTCAGGAGGAATAGATGCAGGGCAGACAAAAACACCAGACAGTCTCTGCAGTATGTATTACTATCCCCACTTTACAGATGAGAAAATGGGGGGGAGCCAAAAATAGCAACAGCAGAGCCAAGATTGATTGCAAGTCTTGCATTAGTCCTCATTGGTCAGGTTATTCTGTAGTAACCACAAATAAAACCTGAAACATCAGTGGGTTCATGCACCAAAAGGTTAATTCTTCGTTACCTTCCACTCCTGACTCCTCACAGAACTCAGGGACCCAGGTGGACAGCGAAGGTTCTAGTGTGTAGAAACTTGGATTCCAGGCCTGTGCAACAGAGAGAAGCATGAAACACTCACAGCCATGGCTCACTGGCCAGAAGGAGTCACAGGGCACCTGGCTCTGTGTGACCGCAAGATGGTTACAAAGTGACTGGGGCAGGGGGAGGTTGTGGGGTCAACACGGGTGTTTGTGAACATTAACTCTCTCTGCCCGGCAGGTCTGTATGACTCCAGACCTTTGTCTCTTATCTATTCTACCTCAGTCACATATTTCTTGAGTGCCACAGAAGCAAATGTGCGTAGAAAGGATTTCTGGACCACTTTTCCCCACAGTAGCCAAAAGTGGGAAAGGAACAGGTGTTGTAGTTCCTTCAGTGATCCTAGGAGAAGAGATCCAGAACAAAGCTCCTGGCACCATGTCCAAAGGGCCACCTCAGCCCCCTGCCTTCCCCTCAGGAGCCATGGAGAAGGCAGCTGTCGTGGACACTGGTGGCTACAGCCCAGTGTGTGGGGCGTCCCAGAGATGAGTCCAGCTGGGAGAGAGCCGCCTCTGACTGCCAAGTACCGAGCTAAACCTGCAAAGCAAGTGTGCTCTGAGGCTGAGAGTTGTGTCTGTAAATTTAGCATTTCACACGATTTGAATTCTTAACTTCCGTGGCAACACCCAGCTGTCAGAGCATTGCCTGGATTCACCTGAATTGCCCAAATTAAACTGCTGGTTGGCAGGCGGGGCATCGTCTCGTGGCATCAAGGTTTCAGGTCCATAAAAGTCTGAATTCAGCATAGGAACAGCGGTTGGGGGGGGGTCTCAAGAAAAGTGTGCAGCAGTGTGTTTAGGCCACGCGGGAGCACATAGACTGGTGTGAGGAGCTGCCACCCGGCTTTCCTGTCTTGCTGGTCTCCAGGCCGGGGACACTCAGGAGCCAGAGCATCACGTAACTGTGTTCTTCTCAACGTCCTGGGTGTTTCTCAAATGCCAGGTGCGTAAAGAAGTCTTTCTTCATTGCCCAGATAACCACTCTCCCACACAAACAAGCAATAACAACAAAGAAAGCTCAATACTAAAGTATTTTGGGGGATGAGTGAGGACAATTTTATTCCATATTAAATAATGCTATTGTCTGCTGTATAACATCATCATGGTTACATGCATAGGTGTCCTGTTGGGAAACGTTGGCTGGAATATTTTGGGATGGTTCCAGGATGCCTGTAACTTACTCTAAACGGCTGCACAACAACAGGAACCCACACGTGTATATGCACCACCCAAAGACGTGCACTCACAGAGCAGGGAGAGAAGGCAAACGTGGCATAAGCTTAGTAATTGGTGGATTCAGGAGATGAGAAAAGGCTGTTCGTTGCATGCTGCTATTTCAACTTCTCTGCAGATGTGAAGTTGTTAAAAGGAAAAAGAGTCTCTACTCCCACTTTCTGTCCCTTTAATTTGCTGTGTTTTCGGCAGAGCACCTACAATTCTTTGAAATCATGTATTTATCTACTTCAGTGATTGTTGCATCTTCCTCTCCCACTGGAATGTACACTCACGAGCACAGCGCTTTTGTCAATCTGGTAAACCCCGTCATCCCAGCCACCTAGACCGGTGCCCGCGGGAAATCTGCACCCATTAGCAGTCATTCCCCATTCCCCCCAACCCTCCTCTCACCCCCCACCCCCCCACAACCACTAATCTACTTTCCGTCTCTATGGATTTGCATATCCTGGACAGTACAAATGAGTGGAAGAGTAGCACTCAATTAGTAGTTGTTGAATCAATGAATGAATGAAAGACCCATTCGGATACTCTTGACCCATGACATATCTCAACCTCCTTAGCAACAAGTCAGGGAAAGGTGCTTTGAACACCTCCCACCTGCCAGTATCCAAAGGGCCCTCCAAACAACCAGCAAATTGGCAAATCTGCTCCGAGTGTTCGCACTCAGCCCAGTCTAGCTACAAAAACAGGGCAGTAGCAGATCAATAGAGACGTTATGTCCACACAAAACAAAGACAACTGTGGGGCCCCTTTTCACATTGCAAATGCACCTGGGCAAACCTTGGCCCAATGAACCTTCAGACCAGTCTTACAAAACAGGTTGATGGAGGTGGGGACCAATGAACAGAAAGGCTCACATGACTTGCCCAAGGTCAAGTACTTTTAAATGGCAGAGGCAAGATTTGAACTCTGCCTTTCTGACTCTGAATACTTTGCTCTTTTCACTATGCATTGAACCATTTCAAAATATTGCAATTACTATCAGTCATTTAATTGCCAAATGAGTTAATGTATTCATATATACACATATACAGATAACATACATGTATATTATACTATTTGGGATACATAGAGGAGTCAAAACCACATCCCCAAATAGTTTACCACATTAAAAAAAAAGAGGTTACCTGTCTAAAAGATAGAGTCTTTTGATGTACAGTGACACTGCCACTGAGATGAAGGCTCTAGACGGACTGGTTTTGAGCTAAGCCTCTGGGCCCTTCCAGGCGTGTGCTTCTGTCCCTTAATCCTCCAGCCCTTCTGCACCTCTGCCTCCGTAAAGACAGCGGGTGGCCTCAGAGCTCTGACATGGCACCCTGACCACGCTGACACCTTGTAAGCTGTGCAGAGCCCTGCCTCCATCAATACTTGAATGGAAAGCAAAATCAGAAGAGGAATTTCAGGCCTTACAAGGAATCGTGTTGTTCTCTCAGGAAGTTGTGTTCTTAGCTGTGAGTCAACTCTGTGCCACTCAGCCGACAGGAAAAGAGGGCCGTTGGAAAAGCATCCTTTCTGTCTAATGCAAGGAACCGAAAGACTGATTCCTAGAAGTGGCACTTAATAAAAATCCAATAGTACCTTCTAGTTAGACTAGAATGCCTTTTGATCAAGGTTCGACTCAGGTAATTACATTCCCATCCAAATTTCCAGTGCTCTCCAATTTGCTCCAACAGACTTCCATACTTTGACTGCTATAAAACATAGTGTTAAACGAAAGTAATACAATGTTCAAATATATATTTTATATTTTAAAAGCCTATGCTGAGGAAACTGATTATAAAGTCTACATTCAAGATCTGTTTGGCGTTTCTTTTTTTTAAACAGCCTTTTTGAGATATAATTAATATACCTTATAATTCAGCCATTTTAAGTACACAATTCAATGTGTTTTAATATATTCGTAGGATTAGGCAACCGTCTACTGCAATGTAATTTCACAATATTTTTATTATCGGCACAACAGGAAACTCTGTGAGCTTTAAGAGTCGTGCCCCACTCCCTACCCCACCTCCCCTCAGCCCCAAGCAGCCATTAATCTACTTTCTGTCTCTTCAGCTTTGCCTACGTGTACAATGAAGTCATACAGTCTGCAGTCTTTTATGACTGACCTTTGTCACTTTGCTTAGTGCTTTCAAGGTCCATCCATGTTGCACCAGGCATCAGTGCTCCATTCCTCTTCGTTGCCGAGCGTTCCATGGTGTGAACACACGTTTATTTATCCATTCATCAGGTGGTGAACATTCGGCTTGTTTGCACTTTTGATGATTACAGATATTGTTGTTAGAAATGTTCATGTACAAGTTTTCGTGTGGGTATGTATTTTTATTTCTCTTGGATGTATGCCAAGACTGGAATTGTTGGGGCACATGCTCAACTCTAGGTTTGTCCAGAAAAAGCCCAGCCATTGTTAACATAACAAGAACAGTTTGGGTGACATCAATATAACCTGGCAGCCAAGGAGAGTGGACTTGAATGCACATGCGTGGACAATGATAACTTCGCTGTACTGGTCAGTGGGGGTGGTAGATGCTGGTGAGTGAGCATGTGTACTGTGTGGCCGCCACATTCAAAATGACTAAGCAAGTAGAGTAATGAATCTGCATTAAATTTTTCATTAAACTTGAATATTCCTCTGCGGAAACTATTCAGATGATTCAGAAGGCCGCAGCTATGGGCACCTGGTGATTGGCAGCTTCATCACAACAACATGCCTGCTCATGCATCATGTCTTACACAGAGTTTTCTGGCAAGACATCAAATCACCCAGGTGACTCAGCCCCCCTACAGCCCAGATTTGGTGCCCTGCAACTTCTGGCTTTTCCCAAAACTAAAACCACCTTTGAAAGAGAAGAGATTTCATACCATGGATGAGATTCAGGGAAATATGATGGGGCAGCTGATGTTGATTCTAACAAAGGATTTTGCAGAATGTTTTGAACAGTGGAAGAGACTCTGGGAGAACCGCGTGAGGTCCCAAGGTGCCTACTTTGAAGGGGACTGAGGTGTCATATCCTAGGTGCAAAGTCTCTTATATCTTGTATCTTCTTCAATAAATGTCTCTATTTTTTCGTATTACATGGCTGGATATTTTCTGAACAGATCTCGTATGTTTAACTTTTTGAGGACTTGCCAGACTGTTTTCCAAAGTGGCTGAACCATTTTACATTTTCATCGGCATGGGGTAAGAATTGCAATCTCTCAACGTCCTCATCAACACTTGTTTTTGTGAGACTTTTTGACTGTATGCATCCTAGAGGGCATGAAGTGGTACCTCTTGCGGTTTTGATTTGCATTTCCATAATGACTACTGATGTTAAGCATCCTTTCATGTGCTTATTGCTCACATGTATATCTTCTTTGTAGAAACGTCTTCTCATAACCCTCAGCCGTTTTTTAATTTGATTGTCTTTTCATTGAGCTATAAGAGTTGTTTATATATCTTGAATGCAAGTGCCTTATCAGATATATGATTTGCAAAGATTTTCTCTCATTCTCTCTATTGCCTTTTCACTTTCTCGATAGTATCATTTGCAGCACGAATGTTTTAAGTTTTGGTGTAGTCTAATCTATTTTTTCTTTTGTCACTTGTATTTACATTGTTGAGTCAGAAAAACTTACTCTTCCTATTGTGGTTTTTTTTTTCACACTACTCATAATACTTTTGAAACCAGATGTGTAGGGTTTTCTCCCCAAGAAATTCTCTGACACCAGCTGGGTGTCCTACTGTTCAACTCATTTCTGACACTGTCTACCCCAAGACAGTATCAGATCCCACCAGCAAAGGGCTCAGTCCCATGAGACTGCCCCTCCTTCAGATGCCAGCACCAAGTCCAGGTTGTTACGGGTTCATCTGACCACTGGCTATTACGTTTTCTGGTTTATTTAAAAGGAGGTGATAAATTATACAAATGAACAGCCAGATGAAGAGACACATAGCACAAGTTCTGGAAGGTGCCTGAGCCCAGGAACTTCTGTCCTTGTGGCATTGGGGCATGTCACTCTCCTGGTAGGTGGACGTGTTGACCAACGGGGCATGTCACTCTCCTGGTAGGTGGACGTGTTGACCAACGCGGGAGCTCTGAAAACCCTGCCCTTTGGGGATTTTTATGGAGGCTTCTTCACATAGGCATGATCAGTCATTCACTCAATTTCCAGCCACATTCCCCATATCTAGACAATAGAGGACAAGACTGAAACTTCCAAGCTTCTAAGCATGGCTTGGTCCTTCTGCTGACCAGCCCCCCATTTCGGGAGCCCTCCAAGCGTTGCCTCCATACAACAAAAGATGCTCCTCTCACCCAAGAAATTCCCAGGGATTTACATCAGATTTGTATCAGAAACCAGGGTCAAACACCAAATATTAGAACAAAAGATGCTCCTAGTGATTTTATCACTTAGGAAACTACAAGAGTTTTGGAAACTCTGCCAAGAAACAGAGTCAGAAACCAATATATATTGTTGAGGAGGGGAAACTTTCTCCCTTTCTTCTTGGTTCTTCTGGCTGGTAGAACTATTAAAATGACATAAGGCAAATTATCATGAAAAAATCAAGTTTTAATACATGCGCATGACAATTCCAAAGACAGCAAGGCATGACATTCCAGGCCAAGGAGGGGGAAGCAGGGGTCTAGGGCTTCAAAGGGAAGTAATTTACAAGGGAATGAAAAACAGGTAACACTTAGTAAACAAATGTTTGCTGAGTCCTCTTGAAACAATGGGACACAGGGAGGACTTTGATCAAATGGGCTTGGCCAGGTCCCTCCCTGTCTACCCTACCTAGTTCCGATTAAACTACAGTTATGATGATACCTCCCTTCCTGGAACAGGTTCTTGACCCTAAATTCTTTTAGGCAGCAAAAGCCAAAGTTTCATCTTGAGTCTTCTGAGCCTTAACTGGTTTTAGCTCAAAATAATCTGCATGTCAAAGTGGCACATCTTGGGGTGACTTGTCTTGAATTTTCTCTCTCTCTATATACACACACACACACACACACATTTATATATGCACAAACATTCACACACATGCAGGGTAAGATAAAAGTTAGTTTATAATTGTGAGTACATGAAGCAGAGTTTATTCTTGTATTACTTATTATTATATTATTTTCCACACAAATAACAGTAAACATACTTTTTCCCCACCCTGTATTAATTCTATTATTTTATAGCTGTCTATGGTCATGAAGATTTAATCCTATGTTACCTTTACATTTATAATTTTTTTAAACTTATGTTTAATATATTAATATGCAATAACCACATTATATTAGTTTCAGATGTACAACATAGTGACTGGACATTTACATACTTTATGAAGCAATCATAACAAATGTAGTACCCATTTGGCACCATGCATAGTTCTTGAAATATGATTGACTTGACTCTATTCCCTACACTTGGGTCTATGATGCCTTTGAGTTCATTTTGTGTATGGTGTGAGTGGGAGTCCAACTTCATTGTCTTTCATGTGGACATTTAGTTATCTCACAACTATTTATTTGAAAGACTACTTTCCCTATTAAAACACCTTGGCATCCTTGTCAAAATCAATTAACCAGAAATGTAAGGATTGGGCTTATTTTTACTTTAGCATGCCTTACATATGCATCTAAAAGTTACAACTAATTAAACTGATCTCTTTTCATGTTTGGAAAATATTTGATGTTTTCCTAGAAAATTTGCAAAGAATACATAAACCCGTAGAATATGACTTCTTAAGGATCACATTAAAGATTGAGCCAAAAAGGAAAAAAGACTCATGGATATGGACAACAGTGTGGTGATTGCTGGGGAGAGGGGTGTATAAGGGGACTAAATGGCAAAAATACAAACAAAGATTAAATTTAAAAGACAAAAAGAATATATTGTAACAATCACCACAATAAATCTAGTTTTAACAGCCATCAAAAAAAAAAATGACATCAAGCTCCTACAGTAGTTTATAAGGAATAGTAGTTTTAAAATCAAATATTAAACTATTATATTTGCAATAATTATAAGAATTATAATAGCTGGCATGTTGAGCCTGAAACCATGCTGAGCTCTGTTATGTATGGCATTTATCCTTTACAAGAATTCAATGAGTTCATTGGACAGTCGCTGGATAAGGAGCTGAGGCTCAGAGGGGTAAGTAACTTGCCTCACATAGCTGGTGAGTCACATTTCCAAACCTCAAATGAACTGATCACCTCTGTATGAGTGCATCTCATAGGTATTGCCTACCATTAGGTATGAAGGTCAAAATTCTCTCTAAAGGTCTGAGAGCATTAGCCCGAAGCAGCCCACTACAAACCCAAAACTTCTTTGAAGGCCCCACGTTTAATTTTTAAAATCATGCAAAATTTCCATCTCCATAGCATATGTGTTTATGTAAACTGTATAATATACGTGCTTATTTAAAATAAAGTGGCTCCTGGAGGTAACCCATCGGAAGTAGGGGATTCCTTTGTTGTCCTCCTCATCCTTTCTTTTTAAATTACAATTTAAATGTTTCAGAGACTGTACATACTTCCCCTTCTAAAACGCCCTAGAACTCTCCTTAGTCTCCCTGAAAGAGCCCTTGGGGTCACGGGATTCTGGTGGTGGCTTTGATGAGCTTACTGATGGACTCCATGTGCTTCTGAGGCACGGCGATAAAGTAATTTCCTGTAAGCAAATCTTATTTTCATACTGATTTACATTATACAAGTGAAGATGTATTCCCACAGGAACAAAGAAATGTAGGTAGCCCCACCATGTAATTTTGAAACAATTGCATCTGCAGAAAAGCTTTTCAAAATCACATATTTAAAACGAGAGTGTATCATTTTTGATAAAACAATGATAAAGGCCAAGTTAGTCACAGGAAGGGCAGCAGTGCGCTAGGGCGTCGGATGCTCTGCCAGGGTCTGCACTTCCCTGTGCAGTAGAGTCTGTAAAGGAAAATTTGTCTGCTGTGTTCCCTGAGCTGTATGATCAGTCTGTTACTGGTTTTAAAGGGAAAAAGAATGAGGGGCTGGGTAAAAAAAGTGAAGGGATTAAGCAAAGAAAAGAAAACTCACAGACACAGACAATAGTATGGCGATTACCAGACAAAAAGGGCAGTGGGGGAGGTAGAAGAGGGTAAATGGGGATAAATGGGGACGGAAAGAGACTTGACTTGGGGTACAGTGTACAGATGATGTGTTACAGAATTGTACACCTGAAACCTGTATAATTTTACTAACCAAGGTCACCCCAATAAATTCAATAAAATGTTTTTAAATATGTTAATGAAATGCTAACCATTCTAAAATGTGTTCATTAAAGGTCATCTCTTAGATAATTCATGGTTAGAGCAATTGATATGCTTGCCTAATATTCTTTGTATTTTCTTTATAGTAAAAATGGGTTCATTCGGTACACAGATGTCTTCATAAATTTTTTTCCTTTCGAACTTGATTTTCACAATAGGCATGTAGTTTTCTGACATAGAAGCCCAAAAAGGAAAGGAAAGACCTGCCAGTGAGCTGGTCTTGAAATTTAATAATCTCTGAAGGTCTTTTCTCAACCTGTTAAGCTCGGTAGGGCAGCGAAGCGATAGCTTGTGGACATATACCCTGTCTGGGGTGTTCCCGGCGCACTGGTGAAGCAGGCGAGCCAGAGGTCTGTTAGCAAGAGGACTGCACTACCTCTCAGGAAGAGCCCAGCTTAGAGGTAAGGGTCAGAGTGTAGTGAGAACCCAGTAAGAACGCTTTGGCCCCAGCAATAAATCGACAGCACTCTCCATGAGGATAGTTGAAGAGCTTTTAATGAAGACAGTAACTGCAAAGGTGCGGTCGGACTTTACAGAAACCAGCAGGATCCGGAGCAATGCCTCAGAGCCTACAGCTCAGGGGGGAGACTGTGTGATCACCTGAAGGTGGAAAGAGAGGACGCAGGTGCTGGAGAGCAGAAGATGGGAGGTAAACACCTCCTTCTCCTCCTACCCGGATCTTCTGATGGCTCCTTCCGCTGGCGAATCCCCAAAATGCCAGGGAGCTCATTGTTGCATCCACCAGCCGTCCGCACCCTCCAGCCAAAGACCTCCAGGAACACAGGTGCTGCTGAACAACTGGGTTTTTGCTTATAAGTGAACAAGAATGCCCACCCTAGAGAACCTTGAGGTGTCTCACTAAAGAGATGGTAAAGAAGACTTATTTCTAGAATTTGGGCTGGTGGTGGGTAATTTGGGGAAGGGCTGGGAAAGGGGGAGGCTTTGCACTGGATTGGATGCTCTGGGAAAGGGAGGCAACAGCAGCTCCTTTGTTAACTACAGCCTTTGTCTCCCTTCATTGCTCCCTCATTCTAGGTAAGATTTATTCATATACGCCGTGGTAGGATTGCCCCCACTTCGTGAGAACATCCCCCTTGTCTAGATAAATTGGACAACAATTTTTACGCCTTGGACAATGTTCACCTTTTTTGTTTTTTAACCTGTATTTTATTGATTATGCTATTACAATTGTCCCATTCTTTTCTCCCCTTTATTCCCCTCTATCCTGCACCCCTCCACCCACCAGCATTCCCCCCTTAGTTCATGTCCACAGGTTGCATATATAAGTTCTTTGTCTTCTCTGTTTCCCATACTATTCTTAACCTCCCCCTGTCTATTTTGTACCTACCATTTATGCTTCTTATTCCCTGTACCTTTTCCTCCATTCTCCCCCTTCCTTCTCCCCACTGCTAAACCTCCATGTCATCCCCATTTCTGTGATTCTGTTCCTGCTCTATTGTTTGCTTGGTTTGTTTTTATTTTTAGGTTCAACTGTTGATAGTTATGAGGATGTCCACCTATGCCTCCACCTTGGCCGGAAGTCTGATCTTCTTTTTCTTAGATAAGTCCCTTTAACATTTCATAGAATAAGGGCTTGGTGATGATGAACTCCTTTAACTTGACCTTATCTGAGAAGTGCTTTATCTTCCCTTCCATTCTGAATGAAAGCTTTGTTGGATAGAGCAATCTTGGATGTAGGTCCTTGACTTTCATGACTTGGAATCCTTCTTTCTAGCCCCTTCTTGCCTGGAAGGTCTCTTTTGAGAAATCAGCTGACAGTCTGATGGGAACTCCTTTGTAGATGACTGTCCCCTTATCTCTAGCTGTTTCTAGAATTCTCTCCTTCATTTTAATCTTGGCTAATTTAATTATGATGTGCCTTGGTGTGTTCCTCTTTGGGTCCAACTTTTTTGGGACTCTCTGAGCTTCCTGAACTTCCTGGAAGTCTATTTCCATTGCCAGATTGGGGAAGTTCTCCTTTAGTATTTGTTCAAATAAGTTTTCCACTTGTTGCTCTTTTTCTTCCTCTTCTGGTGCCCCTATAATTCGGATGTCAGAACATTTAAAGATGTCCTGGAGGTTCCTAAGCCTCTCCTCATTTTTTTGAATTCTTGTTTCTTCATTTTTTTTCTGGTTGTATGTTTCTTTCTTCCTTCTGCTCCACACCATTGATCTGAGTCCCAGTTTCCTTCCCATCACTATTGGTTCCCTGTACATTTTCCATTATTTCACTTAGTGTAGCCTTCATTTTTTCATCTAATTTGCGACCATATTCAACCAATTCTGTGAGCATCCTGATTATCAGTGTTTTGAACTGTGCATCTGATAGGTTGGCTATCTCTTCATCACTTAGTTGTATTTTTTCTAGAGCTTTGATCTGTTCTTCCATTTGGGACTTTTTTTTTTTGTCTTGGTGCACCTATTAAGTAGTAAGGGGCAGAGCCTTAGGTGTTCACCAGGGTGTGGCAACCCATGTCACTGCGCTGTATGTGGGGGAAGGATCTGAGAGGGAACAGTGCTGTTTGCTCTGCTCTCTGCTGGATTTTGGTGATTTCCCCTGCTACCCACAAGCAAATTGGGCCCTTCTGGTGCTGATTCCCAGGAGGGTGGGCTTGTGTACAATCTAGGACCCTGTGGGTCTCTCCAACGAACTCTCCTGTGAGGCTGGGAGTTTCTCCTGCTGCTGCCTCCACCCCCACAGGTGTTTTCAGTCAGAGGTTTGAGGCTTTATTTCCCCAGGCTGGAGCCGTGGGTTGCCCTGTCTTGCTCCCCAGTTGTTCCTCCCAGTCTGTCTGCACGTGCATGTGGGACTACATACTCCACCAGCAGCCGCCTGGCTGGTTCTGCTAGCTGCCACCTTGCTGGCACAGCTGCAGCCTTGGGCAATCCACTCCACAGTCTGCTGCCTCACTGGGTCCTCCAGCCACCGCCTTGCCACGAGTCCTCTTCATGCACCCGTCTCTACCCCTTCTTCCAGTCTGGATGAGTGTGCCTTCTTTAACTCCTTGGTTGTCAGACTTCCTTACAATTCAATTTTTCTGCTGGTTCTAGCTGTTTTTTGTTTTTAAATTGTTGTTGTCCTTCCTTTGGTTGTGCGAGGAGGTACAATGTGTCTACCTACGCCTCCATCTTGGCCGGAAGTAATGTTCACATATTTGCCTGTGTTCCCACGCAATTGTATAATGCGGTTGCTGTCTTGTTTCATACTGGTCACACCGAGCAACCTTGTCTGATGTTCAAGTTCTGTGCTACATATCATGCTCTGCCTTTCCACATCCACGCTGGTGTGTACTCTGGGAGGCAGGTCCCTGAGCAAGAGCAAAGCAGCCCCTCTTCTCCAGGACACAGCCTGATCCAATCAGCCAGGCATTGGGGCTCTCCTGTTGGACATAAAATTCTCCCAGAACCTCAACATTGGGTAAGACCCCTAAAGACACAAAGTTCTGAGTGCGGTGTGTGTCTGTCATCTGGCTACATCTCTGAGTCCAAATTTCCTTGGGGAAAAGTAATGATAGAACTCTTGGAAAGAGAAGTCACAGACAAACACTACAGCTAAAGAGGCTGTGCCTTGGACTGCCTCCTAACCAGATGTGACACAGGGAAGAGGGCCTCCTCTCCCACGTCACTGAAGGTCGCTGGGCACTGTGCAGCTCAGGCACCGAAGAGGCCCGGTTAATTTTGTAAAGGTGTCAGGCAGAGCAATGGGGGGAGGCTGCATTCCGGCCCCTGATTGGAAACTGATGCTCAGTGAAGCAGAGGAGGTCCAGCAGGCCTGGGTGGTCCATGAGCACAGAGGAGCTGCCCCCTGAGGACATCCAGGTACAAGCAGTGGCCTTGGCAGGAGGCTGAGGTCTTGAATTATATAGGAAGGAAGAAGAGAGAAATTAGAGCTCACCATTTTTATAACTTTGTTAGCATCCATGGTCTGTGAGGCCTAGAAGAGTCCAGTATGGTATACATATTTTTAAACACCAGACAAATTTCATAGGTGTTTAATTAAAATGATCTTCTTCTTGAGTTTGTCAGCGATGCACAATGCACTTTTGACGGCTTCGTGCATCATCCCCAACCTGTAAATGTGGATAATCATGCTTATTTATTTATAAAGTTCTTTGAGGTTTTTGGATGAAAGACTCTTTTAAAGTACAAAGCTTTAATTTGTGTGTGTGTGTGTGTGTGTATGTGTGTGTGACAGAGCATCATATGAGAAATGAACATGAAGCAATATAAAGTTTTTTATGTTCTTTCTTGCTTTAAGTTCTTAGTTGCTTTCTTCAAAGAGACACAAAAGCTAGTCTCCAACAGGCGATCTGGGGCTTGAGATATCATAGAACTAATAACGTGCTGTACGTATAAAATCTTAAGTCAGCTGGAATCAGCTCCCCCTTTTGAGAATGTGAGAAATAAATTGATAGACAAGGTGGTTTATACAAATGAACTCATTTCAGTAAGTCACACTGCTCATCCTCAGAGTATGTAAATGGACCTCTATTTATAGACCTGGTATATCCATTTTTGACCAGCATGAGCCAGTGAAGCCATAGCAATAGTCGGTCATTACAAGTAACTAGACCACAAGAGAAAACTCTGTCAGTTGCTAGGTGATGACTTTCAATCTATCATTTTAGGCAATAAATATAAGATGAAGTTATGAGGAAAGAAGCTATTCATAGCTAAAACACTAGCTAAAATGGCTATTATTTATTGCACGGAACTGAAATCAGATCACACTGAGAAACCCAATGTACCAACGCAGGAGCCAAGGCAGCACCCAAGCGGACACAGTTCAAACCCAAAGGTAAGTAGAAAGCAAGGATTTCACCAGGGGCGTAGGGGGGTGGAGAGGATAAAAGGTTTAAAAAAAACTGGACTCAACTGCCACTTAGTATCATGTTTCAAACCATAAAAGTAAAAAGGAAAAATTATTTTTTCAGAACTTTCTCATTTCTGAGAAGGAAGAAAAGTCCACCAATCCCTATTAATCCATTAGCAAGTGGCAGTGATGAATTTGGCACAATGGCGTATGTAAATGCTACGTGAGACCCTGTGTTCCTGCCCTCTGAGTGCATAGAAATTCATTTGGAAATATAGGTAATGCAAATAAAATGATCGGGGAATCACATAAGGCATTAAAATCCATCGGCTAAAACCCATGCCTGAAATTGGATAAAACAAGCATTCAATCCATGCCAGTGAAATAATAAAGAATTGTCTAGTATAATGTGTCCTCCAAGGGGCACGTGTTGCTGGTCCTACCAGGTGAAATCTTAGCTATCTGAAACACATCTGAAAGTCACAAAGCCTCAGGAAAAGCCCTCCGTCATTACCCACTTACTTGAACAAGCCCAGTCATCCAGAACAGTGCTTCTCACACTCGTGCAGGCATCAGAATCACCTGGAGAATTTGGTAAAACACACGTCACTGGCTCCCACACACAGAGTTTCTGATTTAGTGGGTCTGAGCAGGATAATTTGCATTTCTAACCTGTTTTGAGGTAATACAGATACTTCTGATCTGGGGAGCACATTTTAAGAACTGCTATTCTAAAAGAGTGTAAGTAAATTTAAAAGCACCAAAGAAGATATTGAAACAGCTAGTATTCACTGGGTACCCACAATACCACTATCCTTCAATTGATAGACAGATGATAGGTAGATGGTAGAGATTTATAGGGAGAGGCAGAGGTTCTCATTTTTATGTATGTATAAGCATTAATATAGGCGTTGTTTATTTCTATTTTATAGATGAAGAACTAAAACTAGGCTCAGAGTAGTTAAAACATTTGCTCGCAGCATGTAAAAGAGGGGTCACCGGCAGGAGCCTGTCTCAAAGCCTGTGGTCACTCCGCCATAGCATTCTGCTTCTCTTCGAGGCAGCTGGTAACCTGCTAATAGTAACAAGAATAATAATCAGCTTCTGGTGCTGAAAGGGCTTGAAAATCAACCCAAACCAGATAGTAGAACACAAAATTCACAACAGCCTGGGGTCTTGCAGACAAGACAACACAGCCTGACCCTCTCCTGGCTACAGACAAGGGACCAGGGTGGGGCTGCACAGTTTTGTCTCTTGGGGTGACCCTTGACAGCTTTGTTACAGCTGAAGCTGGCTGGTATAACCTTCAGAATCCAGAGAAAGGATAAGAGGAAATGCTTCAAAATTACATTTTCTCTTTGAAGGGCTCACATTTCTCCCACTGATCTTGAACCCAAACACTAATTACAAGTAGAAGCTGACAGGGTAAAAGTTACAGAAGGTGTCTCCTGACCATAACAAACACCAAAAAATGGGACAGGAGTTTCTCCTCTCCCCTGCCGCACCGTATCCACCTCTTCCCCTTCCCCCTTTTCTTCCTCTTCCTCCTCCATAAAGAAGGGCCATTTGTTGCCTGCACCAAGAGCGGCTGTGTAGCACTGGAAGGGAAAACACTGCCCCCTCTCACATCTGCTGCTCCCCACGTCAAGAAGATTGAAGCCCCCAGATTTTGCTCCAACCAGAGATTCTGATTTGATTCGTGAAGGCATCGGTATTTCTTTAAAGCTCCTGCAAGGGGCTTCTAATGTGTAGCCAAGTGTGAGAACCACTGTGTACTAACTTGTCTTGGATTGTATCTATAGTCTCTCCTTCTGTCCATTTCTCTTCCTCTAAAAACACACTCCCATTATCCCAACTCTAAAAAAAATATATAACTCTCATTGATCCCACATCTCCACATATTACCTTGTCACCTACATTCTTAAAAAATAAGTACCGGTAAGAGGTTGTGTGTGCCTGTTTATTTAAATCCATTCAGTGTTTAACCCTTCAGAATCAGGCTTTAATCTCCAATATCTTACGAAAGAAGGACATTCTGTTTTTGTTTCTTTAAGCTCAGATAACTCATAACTACCACCTTTTTCTCAGTCCTCCATCCTCCTCGACTTGAATGATGTATCTGATATTAGAAACCCTCTCATGCCTTGAATTCGAGACCTCACTCAGTGCTGCGTTCTCTACCTTGCCAACCATTGCTTCTTTCCCCAGGCCCTGCCCTGCACCTGTAGAAGTTCCTCAAAGTTCCATGCACTTTGTTTCCCCTTGACAATCTCATCTATTCACAGGAATTCCTAATCACGTTCGCGAAGAGATCTGCACCGTCCTCCTCTGCAGCCCATACCTCTCGAAAACCCGAGACCTAGACCTTACCAGTCTATTGGACACCCCCACTGGAATGCCCCATCGGGATCACGCAGTCAGTGTCCCAAAATAAAGCCATTACTATCTTCTACCTATGTGTTCTCTCCCTTCTCTTCTATAGAACTACCACGTTTGTCGGGCACCCAAAGTTGAAACCTTGACATTAACTTGGAGTCTGATTTCTTCCTTTACTCCTAGGCAATAAGAGCACATTCTCTACAAATATGCTACCAGTTTTCTCAAGGTACAATTGACGTATGATAAAATGCACCTAAAGTACGTAATTTGATACATTCTGACATATGTATGTATATATCTATGAAACACACCAGATAGTGTATATAACAATAACCCTTAAAAGTTGCCTCGGGCTCTTTCTTTCCTACTGCTCCTGTCCTCCCCATTCCAGACAACCACTATTTTCTGTCACTAAAGCTTATTTTACACTTCTCACAACGATACTGATCTTTTCCTGTGATTATTCGCCATATATGTTCCTTTGGAAAGTGTCTGTTTAAATCTTTTGCAAAAATGTTAATAGGACACTATCTTGATCACTATACCTTTCTGATAAATCTCGAGAAGTCGTGTAAATTTTGTTCTTCAGTTTTGAAGTTTGTATTGGCTATCCTATGTTCCATAGAATTTTCATTTTGACTGTGACTATCTTGCATCTATAGACCAAGGTGGAGAACACTAATACATTAAAAACACCAAGCCTTCAGATCTATGAGCGTGGTGTATTGTCCTTTTCAAGTCTGCTTAGGTTGACCTCAGCAACACTCCGTAGTTTTCCATAGAGTAATCCTCCCTTCTTCATGGTTTTGCTTTCTGGGGTTTTGGTTACCCAGGGTCAACCTTGGTCTGAAAATATTAAATAGAAATTTCCAGAAATAAAGGAGTCGTAAGTTTTAAGTTGCACGAGGTTCTGAGTCATGTGATGCAATCTTGTGATGGCTGCTCTATCTCCCTCCAGCCCTCCCTTGATCCAGGTCTCTACGCTCCAGCCCCTTAGTCACTTAGCTGTGACTTAGCAGCCCTTGTTTTCCTTAATAAAGGGAGGCTGGAAGCAAGGGAGGGAAGTGGGTGTGGAGGCGGTTTGGGGGAGGGGTGGGGAAAAATACAGACAACTGTAATTGAACAACAATAAAATAATTTAAATTAAAAAAATAATAATGGCCCCCAGGCACAAGAGTACTGCTGCTCACAATTCAGATCCGCCAAAAAGTCCTTAACGGCTTCCTTTACATGAACAGGTGAAAGTTCTTGACTTAATAAGGAAAGAAGAAAGAAAACGTGTGCTGAGACTGCCAAGATCTACAATAAGGAGGAATCTTTGATCGTGAAATCGTGAAGAAGGAAGAAGAAACTTGCGCTAGTTTTGCTGCCGCACCACAAACTGTGAAAGTTACAGCCACAGTGCGTGATAGTGTCAGTTAAGATGGAAAAGGCATTATGTGGGGATGGGAGAGACGGACAGAAGACGTGTTCTGATTGATGCGCTGTGTTGCACCAGACAGCGCGGAGCCTACTGGGAGACGTCAGCAGGGGGTCCCCTGAGGTGAGTGACTCCGAGCCATTTACTGCAAGCCAGGGATGGCTACGCAGGCTCAGGAATCGACCTGGCCCCTTACCGTCTCGCACCATCACAGGAAGGAGGGTGAGTGCAGTTTAATAAGGTATTTTGACATAGAGACCACATTATTATATAAATAACTTTTATTAAAGTATGTTGTTATAATTGTTCTATTTCATTATTAGTTATTGTTGCTAATCTCGTACTGTGCCTAATTTATAAGTTAAACTTTATCATAGGTATATATTTATAGGAAAAATATAGTACATATTATATATAATATGGCATATATATGTATATATATTATACATATAGTACTATTTGTAGGTTCAGGCATCCACTGGGGGCCTTATCCCCCTCAGATTAGGGGGAACTACCATACACAGGTACTATTTATCTTTTGTTAGATTAATCCCATGATTTTACCTTGTTGGGTTCTGTATGTTTTTATGATCCTATAAATATTTGTGAGCTTTGTTCGGGAATGCGGTTGGGTTACTTGGGAACTGGAAACAGCCCGATTCTTCGGGGCCTTGCTAGGAAGCTTTGTCAGGCACAGCCAGAGCAGCACTTGGTGCAGGATGAACTTGCCCCACTAGCAAAGGAAAACCCTTCCGAGCGCCCCCTCTAGGCCTCGTGAATTGCAGCACTTCCCATTCTTGCTGGTGAGAGAATGCCACTTCCCGGGCCCTGTCTGTGTGAGATCTTCAGGGCGGTTCCTTTCAGATGGTTCTGTTTCTGGTGGCGGGTAGTTTTCCCACGTGCAGGTGCTAATCGTTACTCAGCCAAACAGGCAAGGGATCTCCTCCACAGACCCCGGGGTCTTCTCTCTGAGCGAATCTCTCAGGCATCCTCCCACTGCGACTCCAGCGCTCTGGAAGTGGGCCTCCCTGGGCTCCCACCCTTGTCTCCTCGTCCCGGGAACACCGCTGGCATCCACCCCAGTTCTGTCTCCCGCTCCAGGGCCTGGAGACTTTCTTTGAGCAGTAAGCTGGGGCAACCATAGGGTTCACCTCATAGGTTTCCCATCTTCCTGGGAGCACGGCTCTTCATTGTCTGATGTCCACTGTCTTGCAAAACCTTGTTTCATATCTGTGTCCATTTATTTTTCTCAGCTGCTTCAAGTGGGAAGACAAATCTAGCCCCTGTTTTTCCATCTGGGCTCTACGCAAAGGTCCCCGCTGCCCTATCATTGTATTCTGCCATTCTTCTCTCGTTCTGTATTTTCTGTTTCACCACCCTCATTGTCACATTGTGAATACAGTGATGAAATAGCTTTCATTTACGAAGCCCTGCTATGTGCAGTGGCCTGTGTCACTCACTTGATAAATATATGTCCAGCAACCATGACTGCAAGTTGGGCTTATTTTTTTTAATTTATGAAGTATTTCAAACATTTAGAAAAGTTTAAAGTAATATAAATGTTCTCAACACCTAGAATTGACAATACTAACCTTCGGCCTTTGCTTCAGCAAAAGCTGAAGTTTCCTTTGAGCCTGCATTCCCCAGACCCACTTCCTGCTTTCTCTCTGTTTGGGAAGCCGTTATTCTAACTTTGGTGTTCTTCGTATGCAGGGACTTACACGTTCAAGGTAGGCTAATTATCTCCGCTTTACTGATGAGGAGTCTGAGGCTCCAAGAGGTTAAGTAACAGGCACAGGGTCATGCAGTTTATAACTGCTGAAACTAGTTTGGGGGCCTGGGCCTCTCTGGTCCAATGCCATGTACTTCACACTAGAAAATGCATTCATCTTCCTGAAGCCTGTTCAGATCCCATCATTCCCAATTTTGCTTGCTACCCCTGAATTAAATGTAGGTTTCTTATCTTGGCTTTATAGTCCTGACAAAGCACAACTTCAGTGTATCTTAGCCCTCCTACTCTATATAAACCTCTTCCTCTTCAACCGCTCAAAACCATCTGCTGCCCCAGTATTACCGTGGATTTCCTTGCTGCTCTGTCGTTGCCTGTGTTCTTTCCTCTATCTGGAATGTCCCCCACTTCCCATTTCCACAGGTCAAAGTCCATACGGATCATTCATAGTTTATCTCATGAAACTTGTCCTTGATTCAGTCATTCGTCCCTGTCAAACGCTGATGACTCAAGAACAGATAACCAATGGCTGTTGAGACTTGGCTTCTTCTCTGCATCTGGGCATTTTGTCACTCAGAATCCTTTAGCAAAGCATAGTATTTATTTATTTTTATTTTGTATTAGTATTTTACTATTTGTTAATCCTCACCAGAGAACATGAACATATTGAGAGAGAGAGAGAGAGAGAAACATGGATCAGTTGCCTCCTGCACGCGCCCCGCCACCCTCAACCCAGGTACGTTAACTCACGGTGTTTTGGTAGACATTCCAACCAGCTGAGCCACACCAGCCAGGGCTAGCAAAGCATTTTAAATATCTTCCCGCAGCATTTTGCCATCTCTTATAGTATTTTAATACATGCCCTCCTTCTTCTGTCTTGTAACTTGCTTTCTGTATTACCCCAAATGCCTACCACAGTGCCTTTGTACATAATGGGTGCCCAGCAAATGCTTATTAAATTGAATTGTACACCCAAAATCTGGCTATTGTGGGAAATGTAGGGAAATTGATAAATACAGTAGTATTTGGTTTTCATTTACTTTCAGCTATTTAAAAACTATTGAGCCCTCGCTGGTGTGGCTCAGTGGACTGAGCGCTGGCCTGAGAACCAAAGGGTCACCAGTTCAATTCCCAGTCAGGGCACGTGCCTGGGTTGTGGGCCAGGTCCCCAGTAGGTGGCGTGTGAGAGGCAACCAAACATTGATGTTTCTTTTTCCCTCCCTTCCCCTCTCTCTAAAAATAAATAAATAAAATCTTTAAAAAGAAAACTGTTGTGTACAAGGGGGTTCTTAGGTCAGTATGTACATAGAACCCTTTTAAAACACCCAGTGTTCTGTCCTCAAGGAGCCTTGATAGCCAATGTTTCTCCTCTGATACACAAGAGGAAATGTCCACTCTGCCCTTCCA
Organism: Anoura caudifer; assembly: GCA_004027475.1. Lineage (NCBI taxonomy): Eukaryota > Metazoa > Chordata > Mammalia > Chiroptera > Phyllostomidae > Anoura > Anoura caudifer. Next base: position 136,164 of record PVKU01000220.1, read on the forward strand.
CCCACAGGAAATGACCTTAACTTCTTAAAGCAAGTTGACTGAAAGACATTTGGATCCAAGCAAATTCTGTTAGCCCAAATTTTCATACTGATACAATCTGATGTTATCTTGTACCCCAGTTGTGTCCTTTGTGGCTTGAGTGATTGTCTGTTGTGTTATCCTTGCCATGGAAAGTGCCCCTAAGCTGACAGGTGTTGCTGTCAGTGGGTCTTTTTATGGGCACTGAGCTGCAGGGCAACCTGCTTGAGCTGGAATGAAAAACACAGCGGATTCCCAGGGTAATCCCCTGCAAGTTTAGGCCCATTTTAGAGTTCCCTCTGCCTTTAACTAAAACGGAATAATGACTTTGAGATTATTCGCTACAGAAGGCTGAAAATAAATCATGATTAATGCTACATATTATGAAAAATGTGTGTTTTATGATACAAAAAGATTTTGGTACTGGATAGAAATGCTTGGATTTATTTCTGTGATTGTGACACATAGTTTCCCTCAGCTAGAGGGATTAAGTAAAGAATGAGAAGGAAAAAATATAATAAAAACTCTCGGGCTGCTTCACTTTATTCAGCTCTGTATGCACGGACACTGTGGATTCGGACATATTCCATTTCCTTTTCATTATCCGCCCTTCTGGAGGCTGGACAGACTACAGTGGGCTCAGGTGGGGTTGCAGAAAAGTGACAGAACCTCTGCCATAGGCACCCTGCCCTCCCTGTGCTCCAGTCACTGGGAGTGGCAACGCAGGAACACCTGCGGCTCTGGTCCAAGAGCTCGGCACCCTAGCATCACCCCCAAGAAGCACATCCGTTTCCAGTCCCGACCAGGGCGCACCAGGGGGCATCTTTCTGGCACCAGCACAGTTTGGATCACTGAGCCCTGATTGAATACCTGTATGAGTGCTGGCCACAGCCCTGGGTTCTACAGTGGATCCAATATCATGCCTGACTTTGCGGCTCTCACAACTGAATAGAACTATAGAGAACTTTGTACTGTACTAGGACCTATGATTACATGTGGCCCACCCAAAGAGGAAATGCATTCAGCTAACTCATTCTGTAAGGACACATTGGGTCTGTGTGCTCTGACCATTAGGCTGTTAATTTAATACAGGCTTGGGCCCATTCTACCTTTGGTAAAAATCTAACAGGGTTTTCTACCCAGGACTTAATAAAGACAACAAAAGGATTAAATGGTCTGATTGAACCCACAGCTTAAGAATATATTAGATGTAATACACTAAATGGATGATTAAATAAATATATTTATGTTGATTGTACATATATATGGTATTAAAGTTTAATGACTAACCCATAACGAACATGCAGAGCTAGCTAAGATGTAATTATAGTGTGAGCAGACTTACTAACAACGTTACCCCAATGGATGTCACTGTCCAGGCGGGGTCTAGTTTTCTCAGCTTGTCTTCAGGCTCAATGCCTGTCTTCTCAGTTTCTTTGGTGGCCCAAAGTGTCTCATGTTAAGGCATTTGTTTATTTTTCTATCCGGGAACTCACATATATTTACAGAAAATTATCATTCTCTTTTTCTGTCATTGCTCTCAAGATTCGGGTTTTCGTCTTCGCTGGATATTTCACTCTACCTGAAGCTGTTATCGTTCTTAATTGCTGCTGCACAGACATGCGCAGTGCTGGACGATAGGGCGCTCACAGTCCTCCAGCCACAGCTCTCCATGCCCACCTGTGGCAGCCGTATGGATTCCTTATCTATGCTCGTGGTGTGAGGGGTTCTATACAACGCCCTCGGATCTCAGGAAGGGAAGGTACAGCCTCCAGGCTAAGCACTTTCTGGACAGTTTTCTGTGTTGTGCAGCAGTTAATGATGCTCTTTGTCTTCCTGAGGTTTCTGTGAGTAATCGATACAAGCGCATTTCTGTGAGGTCAGTGCTGTGGTAACACAACAAATAAAGCACTACGAGAACACAAAGGAGAGACTGATTAATTCTGAAGGGACAATGATGTTTGATGATAATAACTAGAAAGTTTGGTCTGGAAGAGGATGTGTGGAAGGGCATTGCAAGCATAGGGAACAGCAGGCACACAAACAATGATTCATTGAAGTGTAGGAAGAGTATACATTGAAGCATGTATAAAGAATGTGTAGCCCATGTGATGAGTTGAGATGAGATGAAGCTAGAAAGGGAGCAAGATTTTGGAGGTCCTTTAAAAAAAAAGATTTTGGAGGTCCTTGAATGCCATGAGAAAGACTTGAGGATTGGTCCTATTGGAAAAAATCTGTCCTTTGAGTTTTGCTTAAGCAGGTTTTGACATGATTTACAGTCAAACCTGAGTTCTCAAATATCCCCCATCTTGAACAATTCGGTTCATGACCAAGTTGTTCATGGAAAAAATGTCTTGGTTGTCGAACAAAGAACAAGGGTTGGTTCTGGATCCAACAACCCTTTCATGCTAGTACCTGTAACAATTAGTCACATGTCTCTCAGACAACAACAGAGATTCGGGTTTTTAACAAATCACACTTTGAACAGCCTTCTGGGACAAATTAAGTTTGTAAACCAAGGTTCCACTGTAACTTGCTTGTACCGAAGGAAAGTGACTGCAATGTGGTGGAGGAGCTGAGCTGCCGTCTGATTTGGGGTCACTGCAGTAATCTCCCTGGAAGGCAAGGAGGGCCTCAGTGAGGAAGGTAGCAGAGAGAGCATGTCATTTCAGATGTAGAGGCAAGTGCCATGTGATTTCACTTATATGTGGAATCTAAACAATGAAATAAATAAGCAAACAAAACAAACTCATAGATATAAAAAGCAAATTGGTGGTCACCAGATGGGAGGCAGGATTGGGGAGCTGGGTGAAAAAGGTGAAGGGGTTAAGAAGTACGTACAAATTGCCAGTGACAAAAATAGTCCCGGAGATGTAAAGTACAGCAAAAGGGATATTGTCACTAATACTGTAATAACTATGTATGGTACAGATGGGTACTACCCGTAGGCTGATCACTTTGAAAGGTATGTAAATGTCTAATCACTCTGCTGTACAACTGAAACTCATATAATATTGTACGTCAACTGTAATTGAAAAATAAATTTAAAAACAAATTGTGTGAGGGAATGAAGAAAAAAGAATGAAGGTGATGGTTAGGTTTCTGAATGAGGTGACTTGAGTAGGTTGTGATATCATTAATTCAGATTAAAAATATAGGAGGTGGATGAATTTTTGCTTTGAGGGGATATGGAGGAAGGAGAAAAAAGATGACCTAGCCTAGAGGCAAGGTCATGTCAATGTCAAGTAGGAAGACACCTGAGCGGGACCCAGGAACCCTTCCCATAACAATGCTGAGGCTTTCAGGTCTAAGTGACCTGTGTGAATTGACCCTGTCCTCTCTCTGCAGGAGGCAGATAGGATTATTGGCCCCAGTTCTTCACTCCTTCCTGTGTGCACAGCCTTTGCTGTGTGTTTCTGCAGTGCCTCTCACCAAAGGCAGAGTGTGCTTTCTCTTGGCTGTGGGTTTGACCAGTGAGATGTTAATAGATGTGATTCCAGCAAGGGCCTGAAATACCCTCTGTCATTGGGCTTGCAGGCTCTTTTATACTTCACTGTGCCCTTTACCCAGGTTCTCAACTGAACATTCAAGGAGCAGAGCCAATCCAGCAGCTGCAGCTTGAAGCCAAGCCACCCAAGCCCACAAGAGGAAATACGTGATTATTTTGTGCCGCTGAGTTTTGGTGTGTTTCGTTATGCAGTGAAAACTAACTGATACAGCCAGTAAGTGAAAGATGGTTATGGGCCGTGATGCTCTCAGCTTCTCTTCAGCTTATCAAATCTGGGGCTGAACAGCAGCTGCAACAGAGCCAGCTGAGATTACATGGATCTCTTCACATTAACAGTGTGAGCCTTTATGAATTTTTAGCTACATTAAAAACCTTCACTTCTGATCGTGAATGGCATTGTGCTTATGTTTTATAGATAACTAGGAACAGAAATTCCATGACCAGTGGTAGACTTTTGCAAACTTTAGTTTCTCCTGAGTCAAGAAATTCTTCCTACTTTGAATCCCAATTTCTTATTCAATTCTAACTCTTAAATTCTTTATCTTGGGGGCAGGAGGAGTGAGTTTTGTTTTCTGGGTGTGTAGACTGTCTGGTCAGATATCAGCTTCAAATTCTTGAGCACAAGTATTAAAGTAGACCTTTGGCCTTTTTTTCCTCTGAGTAAACAACCCAAATTCATTTAACCTTTTCTCAGCGGTTCAATTTGCTGATTATTTGACTGTTTGTCTGCTCTTTTCTGAACCCCTTTCTACTTTGTTACATCTCTTCTAAGTTGTAAAGACCTAAATTGGATGTGCTCTTTGCATCTGAACTGCTGCTAACTGTACTCCCTTTATTCTGGGGTCTTGGAGAAGGTACCAGGTCAGACACGTTAGGGCTGAATGAACTTCCAGTGCATGCTGGTAGAGGCTCTACGCTCATCTCAGATGTTCCAGCCTCCCCTGGACCTCTCTCCCCATCTTGTAGCCTTGGCATGGGTTTCTGATACCGCGAAGTTTGAATCAGTGTTTTGTCCTTGCCATGATTATTCTAGGTCGTAGATGATTATTCTTTATTTTGTTTTTATTCCTTCTGCTGGGACTATGATCTGTGTAATCTAGTTCTGTGATTTCAAAAATTAAAGAGAATAAAACCACATTAAGGGGGATAAATAGGGAAGGAAATGCAGCTCAGTTCTGGCCAGCGTGGCTCAGTTGGTTGGGTGTCATCCTGCAAACCGAAAAGAGGGATAAATGGTAGTGGAAAAAACACAACAAAAAAAATAGAGCCAGATTAGGTCATTAGGATGGACACACACTGTTCTTCCAACACTAGTCAAAGATAGTATTAGACTTAATTACTCAGTATAAATGTTACACTAAAATAATTAAACACTACCATAAGGTTTAGCCTGCCCACAGGAAAACTGAAAAATGACATAAAACTTCTCATTTTTGTAAAAGGGTCCCTACCCCATCAATGAGATAAGGAAAATTAATAATACTAATAATAGCTAACATTTACTGAGTACTGTACTATTCTTGTGTTTTAGGCCAGGCTCCCCACAAGAAGACCCATAGATAAGGAATTAATGTGAATGATTTATTAAGTTGTGCTCCCAGGAAAAACCAGGAACAGAATGGAGAAAGCAGGAAACAGAAGGGGAAAAAGTCAAGCAAGTATGCAATTTAGGGCAAAGTCCCACAGTGGAGGCAAATTATCCCAGTTAAGAATTGCTGGGATAATGTCATCAAGACAGTGTGGGATTGGTGTCAAAATGCACAAATAGATCAGTAGTACAGGGCAGAGTTCAGAAATAGACCTGCACATATATGGTCAATTGATTTTCAACAGAGGTGCAAAGGCAATTCAGTTGAAAGTGATAGTCTTTTTAACAAATGATGCTGAAATAATTGGCTTTTGGTACACAGCTAAAATAAATAAATGAAAAACAAGGAACTTTTAGTCCATAGCTCTCACCTTATGTACAAAAATAAATTAATTAAAAATAGATCATGGGCAAAAATGCATACCTTAAAACCATGGAACCTCTAAAATAAAACATAGATAAAAATTTTGGAACCATGAATTAGGCACAGATTTCTTAGAGAAGGCACCAAAAGCCATAATCCTTAGGAAAAAATGTATTACATCGTACTCTATCAAAGTTAAGGACTTCTGTTGTTTGAAAGATTCTGCTAAGATAAAGAAGAGTCAAACCACAGAGATTTAGGCTTCCGACCAAGATGGAGACATAGGTAGATACAATTCATCACCTTGCACAACAAAAGAAGGACAACAAATTTCAAAACAAAAAATAACCAGAACTGCCATAAAATCGAACTGTATGGAAATCTGACAACCAAAGAGTTAAAGAAGAAACATTCTTCCAGACTGGTAGGAGGGGTGAAGACAGGTAGCTCCAGATGACCTGGAGCAAAGTGGTGGCTGGCAGACTGGGTACTCCCATATTTGCATGTGGATAAACTGCAGGTACTACAAGGGAGTGAGACAGAGAGCCCAACCCAGGACTCCAGCACAAGGAAATAAAGCCTCAAAATTTCTGGCTGCAAAAATCTGTGGGGGTTGTGGCAGCAGGAGAAATTCCCAGACTCACAGGAGAGTTTGTTAGAGAGACCCACAGGGTCCTAGGATGTATACAAACCCACCCACCCAGGAATCAGCACCAGAAGGGCCGGATTTGCTTTTGGGTAGTGGAGTAAGTGACTGAAAGTCAGCCAAGATCCTAGTAAGCAGCATTGTTTCCTCTTGGACCCCTCCCCCCACATACAGTGCCACAACATAGAACATGGGTTGCCCGGCCCTGGTGAATAGCTAAGGCTCCACCCCTTACTATGTTAACAGGCACACCGAGACAAAAAAAATGAAATAGATAAAAGTTCCAAAAATACAATTAAGCCATGAAGGGATAGCCAACCTATCAGACACAGAGTTCAAAACACTGGTCATCAGGATGCTCACAGAAATGGTTGAATATGGTCACAAAATAGAGGAAAAAGTGAAGGCTATCCAAAGTGAAATAAAGTATATAGGGGACCAACAGTAAAGGGAAGGGAAATAGGACTCAAATAAACAATTTGGAACAGAAGAAAGAAATAAACATTCAACCGGAACAGAATGAAGAAACAAGAATTCAAAAAATGAGGAGAGGCTTAGGAACCTCTGGGACAACTTTAAATATTCCAACATCCAAATTACAGGGGTGCCAGAAGAAGAGGAAGAGCAAGAAATTGAAAACTTATTTGAAAAAAATAATGGAGAATTTGCCCAATCTGGTAAAGGAAATAAGCTTCCAGAAAGTCCAGGAAGCTCAGAGAGTCCCAAAGAAGTTGGACCCAAGGAATCACACACCAAGGCACATCATAATTACATTACCCAAGATTAAAGATAAGGAGAGAATCTTAAAAGCAACAAGAGAAAAGGAGACAGTTACCTACAAGGAATTCCAATTAGACTATCAGCTGGTATCTCAAAAGAAACCTTATAGGCAAGAAGCGGCTGGAAAGAAGTACTCAAAGTCATGAAAGGCAAGGACCTACATCCAAGATTATCCAGCAAAGCTATCATTTAGAATGGAAGGGCAGATAAAGTGCTTCCCAGATAAGGTCAAGTTAATGGAGTTCATCATTACCAAGCCCTTATTGTATGAAATGTTAAAGGGACCCATCTAAGAAAAAGAAGATAAAAAATATAAATAGTAAAATAATGACAAACTCACAACTATCAACAACTGAACCTAAAAGAACAAAAACAAACTAAGCAAACATCTAGAACAGGAACAGAATCACAGAAATAGAGATCACATGGAGGGTTATCAGTGGGGAAGAGAAGAGAATGGGGGAAAAGTATAGGGAATAAAAAGCATAAATGGTAGGTACAAAATAGACAAGGGGAGGTTAAGAACAGTATGGGAAATAGAGAGGCCAAAGAACTTATATGTGTAACCCAGTGACATGAATTAAGTTGGGGGAATCCTGGTGGGAGGGAGGGTGCAGGGCAGAGGGGAATAAAGGGGAGAAAAAATGGAATAACTGTCATAGCATAATCAATAGAACATACTTAAAAAAGGAAAAGTCAAACAACAAACCAAGAGAAAATATTTATAAATTACATACCTCATAAAGAAATTGTACCCATAAGATATACAGAACACTTAAAATTTAATTATAATAAAACAACACAATAAAAATGGGCAAAAGGTTTGAAGATATGTAGCTAGCAAATAAACTTATTAAAAATGTTCACTATCATTGATCTTTAAGTAAATTCTAATTAAAACCTCAAGGCACTATCACTTCATATCTAGTAGAATAGCTGTAATAAAAATACACAAAAAATGTCAGTGAGAATGTGGAAAAATTGGAATCCTCATGAATTGTAGGTGGGGATGTAAAATAGGACACCCATTTTTGATGCAAACCCAGTTTGCATTTTCTTAAAAACTTTAACCTACATTTACCATATTACTAGCAACTCCACACTGAGATATGTACTCAAAAAAAAAAACCCAACCTATGTTCACACAGACTTGCACACTAATGTTCAAATGTTCATAGCAATATTATCTATAATTGCCAAAAGTAGAAACATTCCAAAAAATGTCCACCAACTGGTGGGTGGATAAATAAGAGATGCTATAACTATACAGTGGGGTGCTGTAGTACAGAAAAGTAACTGAGATTCATGTTGCAATGTAGATAAACCTCATAAAGGTTATGCTCATCGAAAGAAGCCAGATGCAAATGGCCACCTATTATATGACTCCATCTATATGAAACATCCAGAAAAGGCAAATCTGTAGAGAAAGTATATTACAGTTCAGGATGGCTAGGCACAGGAATGGGGAGTGACTTCAAACAGGCATGAGATTGGTGGGGCTGGATGAAGTGGGGGTTGGGACAGGCAGGGAAATGATAGACATATTCTAAACCTGGACTGTAGTAATAGTTGAATAACTCTTGAGATTTGCCAAAAATTATTACATTGTCCACTTAAACTGATAAATGTTATGGTATGTAAATTATACCTCAGTGAAGCTGCTTTTTAAAAAGAAAATAACATTGTATGTACAATTTGGAATTTCACTTTTTTCACTTAAAACCATACCACAAATAGTTGTTAACTTCATTAAACATAATTTGAAAACATCTTCCTAATAACTACTTAATATTCTTTTATATATACTCAAAGTTTACCTTATGGTTTCTCTTTGGATCTTTTAAAATAATGTTTTGTTAAATCTCTTTGAGCATATTAGCAGTGTGACCTCAGACATGTTATTTAACCTCTCTCAGACTTAATTTTCTGATAGGAAAATTGGCATAATTAATAGCTCTACTTCTTCCACACAATATGGCTGTTCTGAGCACCATGTAATCAACTGTGAATCACTTAACATATGGTAGTGGAAGACACCAACAGGCTGTTCGTCATTACTAGTCTCAACAGCAATCATTCTAAAATTTTACATGTATGATTATTCCTCAGAATGGAATCATAGAAGTGAAATCTCAGGAGTTGTATTTTTTTAAAAAGCACCACTTTCTAAATTGGAAGTAGGCAAAACACATTCCTGTCTCTCCTTCACCCCACTTCTTGGTACTGGGAACCCAGAATGGTTCTTCAGATGGTTACTCCAATGCCTCTGAGATCTCATGACTCTGAACTTCTTAATCTCTCCTGATGCAGACACCGGCCAGCAGTGTCCGCATCATTATGGATGAAATAAAACATACACACAGACTACCCAGTCTGGTGGAGGAAAAAGGATGATAACATGACTTTTCTCTCAAGAGGAGCAAAAGCCCCATCCTCCACCATGACAGGCCTTTATTCTAAATATCTCTCCTCACTTTACAAGATGGTTCTTCCTCACTATCCCCAGGTTACAACAAAGGAGCCAATGCCCCTCATTACATCACAGAAGAAGGACATTAGCAAATGAATAGGCAGCCAGTTACACTGGGCCTGCAAGGTACTTGCAGGGTGAGGGGGTTTTAGCAAAGAGCAAATCTCAAAACAGCCTAAATATATTGCAAATCTGATTACCCACGAGAGAACCTATCTGTGGGCGTGGGTCCTGTGCATCTCCGAGTGGGAGCTGGGCCCACACCACACAGAAGGGTCTGCCACACTCTCCAACCCAAATCCATCAATCCTGTGGTTTCTCTCCAAGTGGGGGGTGAATTAGGTGGACTTGGATAAAAATACTGAGCAAGAGTGAAAATGGGTGATAATAAATTACATTTTTCCTCATAGGTAAGATTGTTACCTTATCATAAAGTTCACTAGTGTCTATGTAAATACAGAGAATTGGGACATGGGGTCTTTGTGATTCTTTACTGATGGAAAAAAAATGTTGATAATTGTGCGCTCAAATAGCAGAGCACTTTGTGTGAGGTTACGCTGCCCAAATTCCTCAGCACAGTGTATGAGACTCTTCATTATTTACCCCCTATTTACTTCTCCAGCTTCAATTCTGGCTACACCTCCCTTCAGTGCGATACTAAATAGTATTGTAGAATAGCTCTTGCCATTCCCCCAAATGTGCCAGGCTTCCTCTCCCACAAGGCTTTGTGCACTGTATTTCCCTGCCGTGAACACTCTCTTCCTATTCCTACCCACTTCATCTGACTAACGTCTTATAACCCTGGCTGCATCTTAAAGACTTGGAAGTACTTCCTGTCCCCAAGATCGAGTTGGAACTCCACCTTTGAGTTTCCACAGCACCCTGTCATTACCTCACTGGATTTAAATTGCCTGTTTATTTGCCTTCTTCCTGATCACACTGTGTGGCAGCCATGGGGTTGCATCACTTTGATCTCCCTTCAAGAAAGAACTTGCTATTTAACTGCAAGGAGTGCAATTAGCTGACAGCCTCTAGCTGTTAATGCCTTCAAATCTGCCTTAGCTTTCAAGCCGAGGCCACGGTCTTGGGGGGCATCCCCAGCCAACGACTGAGTTTAATAGGGATACTAGGCTAACTGGGGACTGTTAGTGGGAACTCTTGGGGCTGGCTGAGACTGTCAGATCTGCATTGTGAGCTGAGGCTCCCTCTGTCTCCCCACACTTCCTCCCTCCTGCCTTTCACAGATGTTTTATCTGCTTTTTGGTATGAAGTGTTCCCTTGCCCAATCCTGCTTCCTTGCTCTTTCACTCCTGTAAAACTCTCACACTTCTAAAGTTGCCACTGCATCTGTTTTCTGGTTAACCCAATTAACACAGGCAATGAGCTCTTTGCAGGTAAGAGCCACATTCTTATTCAAATCGTGTCTTTAGCTCACAGAACAACACACGGTAGGATCTCAATAACCAACTATGGAATCGATGAAAGCATGCAAGCTCAAGATAGTTTTCAACACCGAATGGTGCCTTGATCTTATGTAATTCACAGATGCTGGTCAACCTTCAAGAACGTTTTGATTTGAAGACTCAGATTTGCTTAGGAAATGCACTGTAGGAATGGCATAATTGTGCATTTTCAAGTGGGTATTTTTCCAATGGTTAAATAAACTTATGCCAAATATATAATTTACCTCTTAAGATACTCCCAAGGGCTAATGTAGTTGAGTATGAGTCATAATAGAGATTTGTACTTGAAATTATACAATAGTTATAAAATTATTTACTGCCCACATAGCAAATATTAAATATTATTGCTTATGCCTAGAAATCTCATCTAAATATTGCTTTATAGGATAAAATCCAAAGGCATTAAAAATCCTTAAAAAATCTGGCCCCTATTTATTTGGCACTTGTCACATGACCACCTGTATGAAGCTTCTACCTAGCTAGCTCCCCTAGTAGACTGAACTCCTGGATGGCAAGCATGCCATCTATGGCTCTGCACCCATCCCTCCCACCCTAACCTAAACCCCCGCATCTGCAGGGCCTATACTATACTAGGAAGCAAGAGATTTCAAATACTACCTCAGTTGCAATAAAATCTCCATCTAATTGTGACTTTCACCTTCTTCTAAAATGCATCCTTGTTTTCCCCCCATTGAACACCCCCTCTTATATGAATTATTAAAAGCAGTGAGATTTGGAGACATACCCTTTCCTTGCCTTTCTCTCTCTCTCTGCTCTGGCTCTCGCTCCCTCCTTCCTTACCCTACCTTCCTTCTTCCTTTCCTCCCTTCTTTGTTCACACTTTCCTTTTCTGATTTTCCTTCCTTTTTTCCTTTCTTCCTTTCTCCCCTCCTCCCTCCTTCTCTCCTTCCTTTCTTTCCCTCCTTTGTTTTATTCCCCAAACATTCATTAATTGTCTGCTCCACATTTCTAGGAGAACACCACTGAACTCCATCAGCCTGGGTATCTTAAATTACAGACAGGGGGAGGCTGCTAATTACAGACAGGGGTGCGCTTTGCCTGCTGGCTCTCCTCCCTGACATGGGGTGTGTGTGATGTAAAGGGCACAGGTGGGCATCATGATTTCTACATTTTCATTCAGCCTCTAATGCCAGAGTATTCCAGGTACTCTGCTAGGTACTCTGGAAGCAGCCATGAGTAGAGCAGGTAAGGCTTAGGTACTCTAGGACCCTCAAAGAAAGGATGGGTGTTATATCACCCAAATAATGAATATATGCAATCAAGTTAGAAGTGAAGGAGTGTGGGGGGCCAAGAATGCCCCCCTTCCAAAAGATAGCCAGTCAAATTCCAGGAGCCTGTGAATGAACCCATTTTATTTGGGAGGGAAAAAGGGGTCTTTGCTGCTGTGATTAAGTTAAGGATCTTGAGATGAAGACATAACCCTGGGTTATCCAGGGGGACCCTAAATGGGCCCAGCCAACACTTGGATTTTGGATATCTGACCTCCGGACTGTGAGAGAATACCTTGCTGTTGTTTCAAACCAGCAATTTTATGATAACTTGTCACAGCAGCCACAGGAAACTAGCACAAGGGGTGTGCAAACAAGGTCCCTTCACCCAGGCAGTGGCCAGGCAGTACGGAGGGCAGTGAAGGAAGGCATCTGGGAAATGACTGTGCATAGACCTCAGTTCTTCCCTTGTTTTCCTGCCTTCCACAGTACCTTAGAGTAGCATCTCATTTCCTGGACTCTACATTTTTTCCTCTCTGTTTGACATACTCTTTACCTTTTGTTACCCAGAAAGTTGCAGATTAATTCTTACAGGTTGTATCTGAACCCTCCTGGCCATAGATTCTCTGAGCTATACTCCACGTTTCTAGAAGAACACCACTGAACTCCATCAGCCCAGGTATTTTAAATTACAGACAGGGGGAGGCTGCTAAGGCACACTTGGACTGCAGGGGCTCCTCCCTGACATGGGGCACTGTGCATAATGTGCTGTAAAGGGCACAGGTGGGCAACATTTTCATTCAGCTTCTAATGCCAATTGGTTGCATGATCTTTGGCAGGTCATTTATGTTATTTGTGCCTTAGTTCCCTCATGTGTGAAGTGAGGGCTTGAGATGGGTTTCACGCTACAGTTCTCTTTTGGCTTTAAAAATAATCATAATGTTTTTACATTTGGTGGAAAAAAAACGAATGTAAGTTGACTTGGGGTCCTACACAATTAACTCTGTAAGGGGAAAGGGTTCTGCAAAGCACATAATCTAAAAGGAAGAGGATCTGAATTCTTAGGTACTGTGTGTCTGTTGGTTTTGCCCAACCCAGATGATTCCCAATATCAGATGTACAGGTAATCGCAGGTCTTGACTTGGCCCCCAAGTCACACAACTCAAGTCAAGCGTATCAGGAACTTCACGGTGTCATATTTATGAGTGTGCTTCAACAAGTAGCATAAGCTACAATATTCAACCAGAAGAGGTTCACCATCATACTTCCTTGATGAGATTGGCAATGAACAGGCCCTAGCCCATGCCTGTGATGGATTATTCATCATTCATTCTAACAAATCCCTCGGTCTGTGCTCTAGGCAGACCGAGTCTCAACAAGCCTCCACTTACCTCACTCACATCTCACTTTCTGTCTCTATGACACGGGATAATATTAGTCACTTGTATACATCAAGAGATATTAATCAAGCAGCCTCCTCCTCTGCCCGGCACTGCAGGAATCAGAAATGTACAAGGCATGAATGGTCCCTGCCATCCAAGAGCTTACCTATGCAACGGTAGCCAAGTCTTCGTGTCAGCAGTATATTGTAAGGGCCAACATAGGGGTACCTGAATTTCTGGTAGCAGCAGAGAGCAGGAAGCAAATATTCTGGTCTGTTGCACTGGAAGCCAGGCCATGGGTCTAAGCTGTCCAGCTTGCCATTGTGTTCCCAGTGCCTAGCACAGTTTGTCCAACAAAGCAAACACTCGATAGATATGAATTGATTGGATAAACATATTGTCTGCAGTGGGTACGGATGATCAGGGGAGGGGTCCCAGGAGAAATGACACTGGAGTTAGGGTTTGAAGGATTGAGAGGTATTAGATGCTATAAGGCAGGAGGGAACTTCTAGAGAGAATATAAGCAAAGTTACAGAAGTAGACTCTACATAGAGATAATGCAGAGATTGATTCTTAAAAGGTTAACGTCATTTCACTTCCCGGCTTACACGCTATTGAACAGCCAGAGTCTGCTTCAACACGTGTTCATTTTGGCAGTGGAAACAAGAGATTCTAGAACCTGGGAGACATGTGTGGCCTCTCTCTGGGACTGACTTCGGAAAACTTTCCTAAGCAAGTGCTGAGGATTGTATGTGTCTCTAAAACTTCTAAATACATAGGGAGAATCTTTAGCTGGGGCTACAAGATTTGCGCAGCTATCAGCTGCTGAGCCTAAGACGGTCTTGTTTCATGGAACAGTGAGCTGGAGTTGTTATCCTGGTACATATGTCATTACGGATGATCCCAGGGAGAGGAAAATTTCCAAAAATTTCCAGAAACAGTCACAAGGGGTGGCCAGGACCATGTTTACAACTATGTCCTTCCTAGCCCTCTTTATTCTTCTCCTTGGGTTTGGTTCTCTGGATCAGAAAGTCCATAACTGGTGTTTCTTCCTTGCTTACATCCTAGGAATTGCCATGGAATTAGATGGCACAGCAAAGACAAATTAAGTATGAAAAGACTCCATTTAAGGTCCATACGGCTCCTATCACCCACTGATTAAGAACTAACCTTCTTACTCTTTATGTTAAAACTATTCACCAGAGTTCCTTGGTCTAGCTCATTCCTTTCCCCTTAACCTACCTCTCACTTTCTGCACTTGTATTGTTGCGTCATGGAACAGTAAACATCAGGCTGTCTGCCGGGAGGCAGCTGGGTGTGTGATGTATTGGCTTCAAGGCTGAAGACCTTGGTTTAAGACTGGATTCTGTTACAAAGGAGCTCTCTGACCCTCACCTGGTAAAATGAGAACAATAATACCTAGCCTGTCATCCTCACAAGATTCTGGGGAAGAATCTAGTGAGATCATGCACGTGACAGGTAAATAAAGATGTAAGGAGTTGTTGTCACTTTTGAGTCTTCTCTAAGCATGTGGCAGGCCCAAATTACCAAGTATTTCTGTTCCATTGTACAAATAGCCACTGAATTCCCAAGACTTCCATAAAACTGGAGTCAAGAAAGGGTTGACAATGTCTCGTGAATATCACATTCTCTTAGAATTTGCTTCTGTAGCTTCCCATCTTTTATGCCAGAGTCTAAATTTACTCTTCCCCTGTGACTAATACTCTGGAATTCTCAGTAAATGTCTGTTGAATTAACATCTGAATTACTCAGTGTTTATTAATCAGGATACTGCAATAACAGATGAATCCTGCAATCTCAGTGAGTTGCCCAGCAAAACTTTCTCACTCCTGTAAAATCTGATGCAGATTGATGGGGCTAGGGGATACCTCCAATGGCCCAGAGGTCCAGGATTCTTCTGTACTGTGAGCCAAGACATGGCTTCCAAGGGTGCTGCAGGGAAGGAGGAGAAGAGAAAGCTCAAAGCTTTAACTGCCCTACAAATGGAGCGTGTCATTTCCACTCACAGCTAATGGCCAGAACTAAGAATATAAGCACAACCGAACTGCAGAAGAAGTGACAGAATGTTGGGGAGCAAATGCTGAGTGTCAAAACATCTGCTGAGTACCAACAGCGTCTTCTGTGTGACCAAAAGCCCTCCGTCTCAACAAGAGTCCCCGCCTCTTGCATCCCAGATAGTGGGGCAGGCACAGAGCAAACATTGATATGTGAGACAGAAAAAGTCCTTGATGTTGTGGAGGGTACATTGAGGTGAAAAAATGAAAACATTTTGGCTACACTCTGGTTTTTCGGTATTGTCTACTGTCTATTCCTCCACTTTGATTATTTATTCTTCCACTTCAACTGCAACATTTTCAAAGATGTTCAAGTTTTTGAAAGAATACGACAGGGATCATTCCACAAACTCTGTGCTCCTCCCCAGGGAAGGGAGACTTGCTTCTCTTGTTTTAGCTCTTGTCTGCTGGTCGTGAGGTTCTAAAGCCCCCTGTGGTTTCAGCCGGGAGGAGGGACGAGGGGAGGAAGCCTTGGAGGCAGAGCCTTCCAGCTGGACTTGTTTGGATTGGCACAGTCTCTGTAAGCAGCCGTGACTCCCGAGCTGCTGGAAAATGTGCTCATCACCCTAGGGGGCTGAGCGGGAAGAGCGAGGTCCCAGCTGATAGAGCCTGAATGAGAGCTAATGGAAAAGGGGCCTCGGCCTCATGGTGGGTGAGCAGGAGGAAGACACAGGGCCCAGCTTCAGGGCGTGCCCAAGCTGTGAGAGTGACTTCGCCATCCATGCCCGATGGAATGGAAGCCATCGCTCGTTTTCATCGAATGAATGGGAGAGAGATGCAGTTACGGTTCCTTCTTTGCCAGTTTCTTGTGATAGTCTTTTCCTTCTCTCACCACAGCTGAAAATAAATATTTTTTTTATTATCTGCCAAAATCCTGACACTAATCTCTGGGCTGACGTCACCCAACATGACTTGCTCCTCTAACGCAAACTAGCTTTTCTTGATTCTCTGCGCTGCCCTTGACACTTATACTAGATATTCTTAGCATCCATTTCACCACCTCTAGCTCCAGTTTGCTTTATATCACATGGGCCGGAAAGCTAAAGGTACGTTCCCCAGCCTCTCCTCGCTGTTATGCCTAGATGCAAGGTAGGGCCCGCCAATGAAATGTGCTCTTATGAGATTAGGAAGTGGACGGGAAGAGGACCATTCTGATCCAGTGTTCTTATTGGTGAATGCACGCCCTCACCAAATGGGAGCTTTTGTGACCAGAGAAGCAAGTGTGGGCACCGGACTTGAGGCAGTGGGGCAGCTGGGATAGTGAAAGCGGTTTGCTGCAGCTTCCTGAGCTGGGGCTAGCAGCTGCAGGAGAAGCCTTAAAGCCTGGTGGTACCCTCTGTGTTCAGTACCTGCCATCCTCCCTACCATTTTGTAACTAATGTCCCTATTTGAAATCCTATTCTGCATGGAATACCTGGAGTGGCTTCTATTTCCTTGCCAATGCAGTGCTTCTATTCACCGTCTCACAGGGATAAGCATTGACTGCGGCCTGTCCAAAGTCGCTCACTCACCAAGAAGTAGTCAGTATGCATTCTCAGACCCAGGCTCTAATCACCATCCCACGCCGCCTCCTTCCTTATCTTTTTTAAGGCCCTAATCAAGATTCACCTCCATCCTCACCCTGACACTGACCCTGACCCTGATTCTAAGTAGATGTCTGTCCCATACCTCTTCTTGTTGACTCATCTTGTCTAATATTAATATTTAATTTCCCCCTCAAATCTTAGCTCCACAAAAAGAAAAGAAGAGAAAAATTTAGCCCTTCTGGAAAAAGAAAGGCTTTCTAGTACTTCCACCGCCACCCCTCAAGTGTATGTTTAATATTTGTGGGATGGCATCATGCGCACTTGTAGAGCCTAAGAACACAGCGCAGAAGGCCTGTGTCCTTCAGTTTAAGCTGATACTTTACCCATCCTCATAGCTCAATGTCTATAGGGCAATTACAAGCACTACTGGGAGACAGGGATGCACACTCTGGTGAAGGAAGAACCCCTGTTTCCAAAAAATGGGGGAGGAAGAGGAGGCAGAAAGAAACTGTCTAGGAATGTGCCCACACAGGGGGTCCTGGGTTTTCTTCCTCGCAGACTGATCACACATTTCACAGCAGACATCAAAGTGACCCCCTCTCCCCACTTTTCACATCTGCAGCTGGGGTGGGGGAACCAGGTCCAGGAGCAAAGACAGCAGCTGTGCACACCACCAGCAGTCCTCAGAGGGCAACTTCGAAGTAATTTTCAAACATTGAAGAAAACTTGCCAGTTTGGAAGCTGCCGGAAAAAGCCAACACAAACTTGATTTCTTTCCGCTCTAAGGAGCGAATCTCAGGGATGGAGAAACACCCAGGACATTAGAACTCAGCGGGGAGCCCCTGGATTTGCAACAGGAAAAACTTCTCCAGGTGGTAAAATTAGGTCTCCTCCTGAAATTCCACCTTGTGACTTCCTCACTAGCTCTGTTGCAAAGTTTTGGTACTGGCACTGGCTGTTCGATTCATGAGAATTAATGTCGGCCACAACAAAGAAGCTCAGTTCAGATCGAAAAGACCAGGAAGGTGAACAAAATGTAAAAGGGTGTGGCAGGGGGGAGGTGAGGAGGGGGGGTGTCACACACCGGGAGGAGAGGGGGGAGGAAGAGTAGGGATCACGGGGAACTCAAAGAGGAGGGAAGCAGGGATGAGGATATTTCTGCAATGGAAGTATCCTTGTCCTGGTGCCGTCAGGACCCAACCTGAAAACTCTTCTGCTATTCATTGTTTTACATCACTCCTGGGGTACAGACCAGCTGACTTGTCCTTCAGTATTGTTTGTAGTTTTTCCCTGTGTAAACAGTGTGTCCTTGAAAAACAATAACAAGTTTTGTTCAACATCATTTTATTATGACATTGATGAGATTCCAGGAACTTCAACTTTTATTTATATCAGTTAGCCTATGGTAACGTCGATTTCATTCTGCATTGTATCGCTTAAAGTCACATAAAACATTGATGACTTTAGGTGAGGACTTACTGGTCTTGGTTTTCCGGTTAGACTGCTGGCTCCTCCACTCACTTCCCCAGGAATTTCTGTGTGGCCTTTGGGCCAGCAGCATCTCCGGGGAGCTTGTTAAAAATGCAGGATCTCAGGCCTCGCTGTGGCCGGGCTGAATCAGAATCTGCATTTTAACAAGATCACCATTTGATTTGCGTGCACATTGAAGACTGAGAGGCAGTGCCCAACAACTCCAGAACTGAGTAAGGAAGCGGGGACAGTGAGGGAGGCAGGGAGGAGGCTGCTATGAAGCAGTGGGTACTGGCCATAGGCTCCACTGCTGGGAAAACTAGTGGATGAACTAGCAGTAGATGAACTGGCCGTGGGCTCCCACAAACCAGGAAACCCCGGCTCTACCCTTAGCCAGTAGGTCCCCAAGTTTAGTTAGTGTGCATCAGAATCACCGGAGAGCTTGTTAAAGTGCAGATTGCTGGATCCGCCCTCTTCCAGACTTTCTGATTCGGTAGGCCTAAGGTGGTCCTGAACTTGCCTGTCTGCTCAGGGCCTGGGTGATGCTGGTGGTGCTGACCCAGGGACAACAATTGAGAACAACTGCCCTACGCAACACTGACATTGGGATGACAGACTCGCCCTTCTGTAAACTGTCTGGGATCATTATGGTCTAAATCCGCCGCTGGATTTGCCACTGGAGACCAGAAAACTTCCAGAAAGAGGCCCTCGTGGGAGAACGCTGATGCATTTCCACCAGCTGTGTGGGGCTGAGAACTAATTAGGAGGGAAGCTAGGCTGGTCCTGCTTTCCCAGCCCTGGGATCCAGCAAACCCAGAGACAATGGGTCGGTAAAGAAAATTACACAGATGCGACCCAGAAACTGCCATTTCATTGGGGAAGGTTCTGCCTTTTCATTATAAGAGAAAAAGCTAGCATTTCCCAGCTTTCCTTCCACCAAGAGTAGGCAACCATAAAACCAAAGTCAATTTCTTACAATTTAGTAACCTCAGTACCAACCAATTATATTCTGGGACATGAGAAACAGCTGTTGTAACATTAGAGCTCGAACAGTTTCATCTCAGCTATTTAAAGGGATAAAAGAGCCAATATTTTCATTCCCTTGTGATATTATCAAGACATGATAAACAACCAAGACTATAGTATTAATTACATTAATTTGGAGAGGAGAGAGACCACTTTAATTGCTCCAAGCTGGAGTATAATTTTTTATGGGCAGACAATCATTCCATAAATTCACATTAGAAAAAGTACTTTGTCTTTTTCTATCAGCAGCAAAACTTCTAGGGGCAAAAAACCCCACAATAACTACCCCCCTTTATTTAATTTATTGGGGTGACATTAACTAATAAAATTGTATAAGTTTCAGGTGTACAATTCTGTAACACATCATCTGCATATTGTATCATGTGTTCACCCCCCCAAGTCTCCTCCCACCACCAATTATCCCCACTTTACCCTCTCGTACCACCCTCCACCCTCCTTTCCCTTTGAAAATCACCATACTGTTGTCTCTCGATGAGTTTGTTTGAATTGTCTTTTTTTTTTTTTTTTTGCTGAATCCCTTCACCTTTTTCACCCAGCCCAGAAACCCCCTCCCCTCTGACAACTGTCAGTCTGTTCTCTATGACTCTGTTTATAGTTTGCTTGTTAGTTTATTTTGTTCATTAAATTCCATATATAAGTGTGATCATACGGTATTTGTCTTTCTTTGACTAGCTTATTTCACTCAGCAGAATAGTCTCCAGGTCCATCCATGCTGTCACAAAAGGTAAGATTTCCTTCTTTTTTATGGTCAAGGAGTATTCCATCATGTAAATGTACCACAGTTTTTCTATCGATGTATCAGTAAAGGGCACTTGGGCTGCTTCCAAATCTTGGCTATTGTAAATAACACTGCAATAAATATAGGGGCGCATATATTCTTTTGAATTAGTGGTTCAGGTTTCTTTGGATAAATTCCCAGAAGTGGAATTACTGGGTCATAAGTCAGTTCCATTTTTCATTTTTTGAGACTGCACCAGTCTGCATTCCCACCAACAGTGCCTGAGGGTTCCCTTTTTTCCACAACCTAACAACACTTGTTGTTTGTTGACATATTGATGATATCTCATTGTGGTTTTAATTTGCATTTCTCTGCTGGTTAGCGACATTGAGAATCTTTTCATATGTCTATTGGCCATCTGTGTATGTTTTCTTTGGAGAAGTATCTATCAGGCCCTTTGTCCATTTTTTAATTGGATTTTTTTTCTTTTTTGGTGTTCAGCTTTAAAAGTTCCTTATAAATTTTGTATATTAACCCCTTATCAAGTGCATCTTTGGCAAATATGTTCTCCCATTTAGTGGTTGTCTTTTCATTTTGTTGATGATTTTCTTTGCTATGCAAAATCTTTTTTGTTTGATATCAATGGTATATTTCACAGAACTAGAAGAAATATTCCAAAAATTTATATGGAACTACAAAAGACTCTGACTAGCCACAGCAATCTTGAGGAAGAAGAACAAAGCTGGAGGAATTATGCTTCCTGATACCAAACTATACTACAAAGCCATAGCAACCAAAACAGCATGGTGTTGGCATGAAAACAAACATACAGATCAATGGAACGGAATAGAAAGCCCCAAATTAAACCCATGCCTTTACAGCCAATATTTGACAAAGGAGGCAAAAGCATACAATGGGGTAAAGACAGTCTACTCAATAAATGGTGTTGGAAAAATTGGACTGATACGTGCAAAAAAAATGAAACTAGACCACCTTCCTACACTGTACACTAGAATAAACTCAAAATAGATTAAAGACTTAAATGTGAGACTCAAAACCATAAAAATCCTGGAACAAAACATAGGCAGTAAAATCTCAGATATTGCTCATAGCAGTATTTCTTTCTGGCATATCGCCTTGGGCAAGGGAAACAGAAATAAATAAATAAATACCCCCTTAGATGGGGAATTTGAGTAGAAAAAGAAACTCTAACTGTTGCCATACATCCTTTATGGAACCCTGACCTGTTGAGCTATTTAAGAGAAGGAAACACAGGGAAGGTATTTGTCTTGAAATAACCCATAACCTAGCACAGGAAGCAAAACCGACACAGCTGCATTTAAATGCTTTCTCATACACAGAATGGGCACAGAGCGTGGCACCTCCCTCAGGGTTAGGAAAAAAAGATGAATGATGGATTCCTTGTAAGCTGCAACACCCTGGGAAAGCAGAAGAGGCAAGGGAATCTCATTTATGGAGTGCCTTCTACTTAAGGCACTGAGCTAGTGCTTGACTTATATGATCATAATTTAATACTCCTAAAAAATGTTAGAGAAATTAAAACATAAAAAGGAGAGAATATAACAAATAGGTAATGAACATGCCAGTTTTGTCAGCGTGGGACGTACCTAGATAAGCTGCACGGCTCAGATTAATTAATGTAATATATACTGTGCCCCATAAGTATCTCCCTCACCCCCAGAACACACAATAAATACTTGTTGACTAATGGGGGGGTCACATTCTGAAATCACCCAAACTGATACTATACTTTTGTTAATGAAAATACACCTAAGTGAATCTATCCACTAAGGCTCCTGGGATGAAAAACTCCGTTTGGCCCTTAACGGTGTGGCTCAGTTGGCTGAGTAAAAGGTCTTGGTCCAGGGCAGGGCACAGGCCTGGGCTGTGGGCCCATCCGGGGCTGGGGCGCGTGCAAATTTAGCAACCAATCAGTGTTTCTCTCACATGTCAACTTTTCTCTCCCTCTCTTTCTCCCTCCTTTTCCCTCTCTCTAAAAATAAATAAAAGCTTTAATAGTAATATAAACAACCAGCTACAGAATATCATTTGGCTCCAATGATTGTGGTGGAAGGGGGGATTTAGGCTGGTTCGGGGAAGTAGCTCCTAAGAGCTGCTGCATGTAGCAGTGTTACCGTGGCTTTGAACTCGCATTTGGGTTGGGGGCCCGGGGCACTCCATCCAGGTTCCTCCAAGTGCTTGTTCTAGAAACTCCCTACAATCACTGCAGACAGTGCCACAGTTTGCCTGGCACCCCCCCCCCACCCCACCCCACCCCAGCGGCCTACTGTGGAGCCCGTGTGAGGAGTGGGTTTCCCAGTGCCCTGCGTGCTCCGCTGCAGGTCAACACTTGACTCGCGATGCTCGCACGGAGGAAGAAATCAGAAGAACCCTTCAGGCTGGTGCGCTCCTCCCTGGCTGGAATTAGATGCACTGCTGTGAATCGGAGCACTACCCGGGGTGCGGAAAACTGAATACTGTGAAGTTCTGAACCACGGGATTCTTTTACCGTTGACGCTCTTACAGATGCCCCCCCATCCCCCCTTGCCCTCCTCCACCCAGCCCCCCACCCCCACCACACCGTTGTCTGTGTCCTTGGGCTATGCCTGTATGTTCTTTGGCTAGTCTTTTCCAGTCCCCGCCCCCAAGATTTCTTTTTAGGTAGAAATACTCTCCTAACTTAAATGTCCGATAGCAGATAGAGTGAGCGAATGTGCAACAACTGTATGAACACACAAAATTGTGCAGTAAAACTGTACGTGTCAATGTAATTTAATGTGTGAAATACATTGTAGGAAAGAATTTCAGTTTCAAGGCATAGTGGCCACTGTGATCTGACTTTTATTTAAAAGTGTATAAATATGAGTGGAAAATAGTGGAAATATATATAAATCTTAACATTTGTTATCACTTGATAATGGAATTACAGGTCACTTTCATCATCTCTGTTTATCTGCAGTTTCTAAGTATTCTATAGTAACGTAACTTGTAAAAATAAATTTTTTCTGAACAAATATTTTTGTTTTCCTCAGGATGATAATAAATAATCTATTTGTTGAAAGCTTATCACTGTACACAGTGCTTTACCTTTGGTAGATCATTTTCTCCTCACAATGGCACCATGCGGCTGTTAACAAAGCAAACAGATTAACATTAATCATAGAGTTTCGCGTCTTCCTACTACCCTCAGCCATCAGGAAACTCGGGGCTTCCGGACCTGCATCTACAGCCTTCTTTGGGGAAACAGGCAACACAATCAGAGGAGGAGGCTTCTGGAGGAGGACCCTGGTGTACGAGAGTCCACAGGAAGAGCACTCCAGACGTAGACAGGTGCATGCTGCTGCCCGTTCCAGAGTTCCTTCAGCAAAAAGGCCTTTTCTAAATGAGGGCAAATGGAAGCTGTATAAATACTCGAACTGCTTTCAGAGACATACCCTTGTGTTAAAGAGGGGTGACATAGGGCACACTGAAAAAGTCAGACCCTCTGAAAGCCTGAAAAGCCATCAGACCCCCGGCTAACAGATCTTCCAAGAGTCCTCAGGCATATCCATGCTGCGGTGGTCCCCCCGTGTGCTCACCACAATGCCATTTACTCCTGCTTGGTGATGACCCAGAGGGAGGATGGTGTGAGCAGCAGCCACGTTTGTTTTGGGTTTGCTGCCAACCAGTTTTTAAAAGCTTAATTTCAAAAACCCAGAAACAGTGCCAAAGGAACTGTGTGACCTATGCATCATCCCACCTTTTTTCCTCACTAACACAATCCAAGTTGTGTTTGGGGTGAGCAGGAACCTGCAAGGGAAAGCAGGCTCGACTCTGAGGAGCTGGGCTGGGTCTCAGCCACGGCAATATTTGGTTGCACGGGTCAACCTGACTGGGCCACGGGGTGCTCACACATTGGGTCAAACTACAATAAGTCTCTAAGGCTGATTCCGGATAAGATTAATATGGGAGTCAGTAGATTTAGTAAAGCAGATTGCCTTCCCCAGGGTGGATGACTTCATTCACTCTGCTGAAGGCCTGAATAGAACAAAGAGGCAGAGGCAGAGAAAATTCTCTCTCTGCCTGCCTTTGACCTGGGACATCGGTCTTTTGCCTTCGGGTACAGACTGGAACTTACACCCTTGGATCTCCTGAGTCTCTAGATTGCTGAGTGTAGACCCTGAGACTTCTCAACCTTCATTATCATCTGAGGCAATTCCTTGTAATACATCTCCCATTATAGATATTCTCTTGGTTCTATGTCACTGAGAGCCCAGGCTAGTGCAGCCAGTCACGGTCACTGGTCATTGCTTTCTCGTTTGCTGATGATGGGTAGGCCTGTGACCCACTTCTGGTGTGCAGCAGAAGAGGGGTGCCGGTGGGGGAGGGGTGTTCCTCTGGGACAGTCTTTGCCTTTAGTAAGAAAAGGATCGGCACCAACCAAAGCCACCGTGCCTTCCCTTTCTCCCTGCTTTTGACTGGAGCTTTGTGAGGAGACGCCTGGAGCTGGGGTAGACATGCCGTAGCATCATGGCAGACATCACGGACACACGGGAGATGGCAAAAGGGGAAGCTGGAGAGCCCTGGATTCTGACCGGCATCGCTGACCTGCTTCACCAACCAACGCCGATCTCCAGACCACCTGTTAAGTGAGAATCTAATGGTCAGACTTTGATTAAGCCACTCGGGGTTGTTGTGCTAGGACTTGCATCAGAAACTAGCCAGGGAACAAAAAAGTATAGCTCTCCACTATTATCATATTTTGTTCATCTGCTTTTAGAGGTTTGCTCTTTATAATCATTTCAGCCACAAAATCAGAAACTTTTTTTTAAATTTCTTTTTTTTTTTGTTCACCTGTGGGACACTGAAAAGTAGTCCCTGCAAGAGGACGAGCGATACCCAGGAAAGCTGGTGACTTTCCGACGTGAATCACACTCATGCTGTGGCCGGTAAGTGCACGCACGCTTACTTGTATTTGGAGGAGTGGGTGGGAGAAGACCCTCTTTCCTGTTGACAGCTGATTAATTTTTAGGTGCTGAATCACTCTTAGACGTTAGCTATTGGTAAAATAATCATCTGTCTTCTAAAAGATAAAACTGGTTTTCTTTGGCAGCATAGTTTTATAGTACGTTTTATCTTTTCTTGTCTCCAACAAGAGAAATCTTTATGTTGAAAAGTCTAAACTGGGGAACAGTTTGTTGATGTCGTGTCCGTGAAGCCCACAGAGACAGGCACACACACACAGCCTGGGGCCCTGGCAGCTCACCCTGCCCCAGCCCCACCCTCTCAGGAGACCTGGGCAGGCCCAGAGGATGGCTAGGATGCCAAACTTGACAATGGGTGCTTGGCCATGGGGTCACTTCATTACAGGAGGGACACTCACTCTAGGACGTTAATGACCTCTCATTAGAGCCAAAGAAACTGAATCCTTGAAAATGAGCCCCAGCCAGGAGTCCACCTGTTGACAATACAGCCAGCGGGCTTGTAGAAATAACGTAGCCATTCCAACTGCGTGCCTCCTTTCACCGATGATAAGCAGCACCAGGAAATGAAATCAACTTATTGTCAAGGAAATCCCATTTTCCTATTGGCCTATATTGCATCAAAGTTGATTAATCAGGCTGATTAAATTTTAGGAGGTGTTTGTGTCCAATCCTTTAACTTAAACCTTTCTTTTTCCCCCAAACATCTTAGTGAATTTACGTTATGTTATACTACATTAGGAATCAACACACTCCTTCATTCATTCATTCCGCAGTGCATCATGCACTGGGCTGGGTGTCCAGAACACAGGAGCGAGAAGTAGATCATCCTTGTCCTTGCAGAGTTAATGGTCCTTCTGAGACTTCTGCGTGTAAATCAACAATTGAAGTAAGACGGGAGCAGCATCACTGCAGGAGCATGGACAGGGCCCAGGAGTGAGCCACACCAGGTGAAATGGTCCGCTTCCCATGGCGACAATAAAGGAAGCCTTCCATTCCATGCAGGCTTCTTCTACAGCATTTAGTAAACATTTCAGAAAGTGGTCCATTTTTGGTCAAATTTCAATAAACTAGTTTGTCTTAAAGCAGGACCTGGCTTGGACAATATATCTACTCTATTATTTTCATTAGCTTTTCTTGAGAATATGGGTTTACTTGTTTCACCATTCACTCGAACATTCATTGCGCTCGCTTATGCGCTGGGGAAATCAGGAGATTCCGGTTCCCGATGTGAGTAAAGCAAAGAAGAGGTTAGGACAGGCTTGAAGGGAAGGGAGGAAGGGAACAGTTGTGGAGCCGGGTCAATTCCATATCAGTGGCTGAGAGGATGTTTAGGAGCCTGGGCCTCATGGATTTGACAATCAGTCTCCCGCCTTCCATTAAGAGGCCAAGTGGCGCATGTCCCTGTCTTTTCAATTAAGGGGAGGATCTCATGTCTCTGAGCTCCATGCAAATCAGTAACTGAGCTTTCTAATAGAAACGTCCCAATTCACACAATATTCATGATCTAATTTAAGGCCATATTTCTGTGTACACTCACTTGTTACATATCCTGTTTATGGTTTTCTGGAAATTGATTTATGGTCAAGCCAGAAAGCACTAACACCTTGATAACTTGCTGCATTTTATATTTTTAAAAGATTTTATTTATTTATTTATTTTAGAGAGAGGGGAAGGGAGGGTGAAAGGGAAGGAGAAACACTGATGTGAGAGAGAATCATTGATGTTGCCTCCCACACCCCAGCCGGGGGGACCTGGCCTACCACCCAGGCATGTGCCCAGACTGGGAATCCAACCAGTGACCTTTCAGTCTGCGGAACGATGCCCAACCCACTGAGCTGCAGGGATCTGAGATAACCCAGCATTTCAGAAAGACTTCTTCCCTGTCTGTCTCAAGCATGTTACCCTGAGTTGTGCCCTGCGAAAGGCTGGTGGGGACACTAAGACAGGAAGGCTTAGAAACTCAGAGACCAACGCGGTATGTCTAGTGGGAGTAGGAGTGTGCCCCAGAAGCTGTCAGAATGTGACAAGAGGGCATTTATTTTAAGGGCGAAGGGAGAAAAATAAATTAGGCTGCAATCGAATGCAGTCAGGGGCAGGAGTTGAGAGGTGCCCTCCGCTTGTATGAGAAAAATTTTTTAAACAACACCCAAGTGGAGAACAAGGAGATATAATTTTTCTTAACACACCAATGTACAATAAGAACATATATTTAGTAACATTCGCCGCCCGGCGCCCTGAGCAGCTGTTCAGCTCCAGCACACACTCCTCCTTCCAGGCTGGGCAGGGAAGGGTGCTGCACGAAGTGTCTTGAGTTGCCAGTAGTGGGGGGTGGGAGGCTGGCATTCCGGAGCCACCCCGCCCCTGCAGGCAGGAAGGGGTCAAACATAGCCAGGGGTTAGGAAGCAAAGGCAGAGAAGTTGCTCCCAGGGAAGACCAACTGGAGAGTCCTGCTTAATTTAGGCAGGAAGAGCAGATCTGCTTTAATTTGGCAGTCACTATCCGGTGGAGTTCTTAAAGGCCCCAGAGGGGTTCCAATTCACTCCTCTTACTATACCTTCTTAAAAGCAGGGAGCCAGAAAGAGAATCTCTTAAAATTATCCCTCTTCGCTCTGTGCGACTGTAACTTAGCCAGCAAGGTTTTTGACTGTCAGGGAAATGCTTTCTGTCCCCTGGAGGAGAGGCTTATGGGAAGTGGAAGACAGGATGTATCCATTTCAGGTCAGGCCATTGTTTCCTAAGGTGTGACGTAGTGGACACCTGGTTTCCTAGGCTCATAGTCACCTTCCTGACATTTTTTTATAGGAGCCTTGGGGGTACAGGTGGCAGTGAGGACTGGCCAGGGTGGAAAAAGGCCATATGTAAATGTAATATTTGACCCAGTGAAGGATAAGTGTTCACTCGTTCGCTGATTTCCTTTTTTTTCTTTCTTTACTTTCTCTCTCTCTCTCTCCCTCCCTCCTTCCCTCTCCCTTCCCCTCCTCCCTCCTTTCTTTCTTCCTCCCTTCCCTTATGTCTTCCCTATCTTCTTTCCTTCTTCCTTTCCTTTCCTTTCTTTCTTTCTTTCTTTCTTTCTTTCTTTCTTTCTTTCTTTCTTTCTTTCTCTCTCTCTCTCTCTCTCTTTTTCCCTCCCTCCCTTCTTCCCTTCCCTCCCTCCCCCTCCTCCTTCACACCCCTCATCTCCCTCTCCCTCCTCTCCTTCCCTCCCTTCCTTTTTTCAGTGCAGTGCACCGGTGCAACTCAAAGCACCTCTCCTGGCAGCAGTGCCAGCTGCTACCAGCACCAGCATGTGAGAGCTTAGTCAAAATGCAAATCCTTCGGCCCCACTGCATAGTACTGGTAGGCAATCTCTGTGACTCGGCAAAAGTGATGGGGAGTCACTTCCTAGACTGGGCTACAGAAAGACTCGCCTGCCGTCTTGGAGCGCGCGCTCACTCGCTATGAGGGAAGCCAGCTGCCATGTGGTGAACAGCCTTTGGGGAGGTCCACGTGGCACGAAACCGATGCCTCGGGTCAGCAGGCAGCAAAGGCCAGGGGTCGGCCAGCAGCTACACGAGCGAGCACAGGTGCCATCTTCCCCAGTCAGGCCTCGAAATAACGGCAGCCCCCCTCCCACCTCCCCATCTTGATTGGAGCCTTGTGAGAGGCTCCGAACCAGAGAGCCCATGTGACTGACTCCCAGACACTGGGAGAGGGTAAACATGTTTGTTGTTTTGAGCTTCTAACTTTGGGTTAACTTGTTACGCAGCAATAGGTAAGGAATACAAGTACAAAATCAGAAACTCTAAGTGAGGCCCTAGAATATGTCTTTAACATGTTCTCCAGGTGATTTTCACAGTAGTTTGAGAAGCACTGTTGTAACTAAGTGAAGAGCAGGGGCTTTGGAGCTGGATGGCCTGGGTTCAAATCATAGTTCTTTCACTTCCCAGCTTTAAGAGCTTGAGTGGGACACTTAACCTCTCTGTGCCTTTCATTTCTTCTGTAAAATGTCACTAACAGTAATACATACCTTTAGGTAACATAAAGAAGATTCGTTGACTTACTATATTTAAAGCACTTAGTATGTTGCCTGACAACAGCCAATAAAAAAATTTAGTGATCATTCATTCATTCTTTCAACAAACGTGTATAAGGCACCGACTAAGGGCCAGGCATGGCGCTAGATGCTGCTGCTACTAAGATTAACCAGACACAGTCTGCTTCCCCAGGACTATTTCCAGAAGGTGGGTTGGCACTAAAAGAACAAACACGATCATGGGTTACAACGCTGGCACGGACTTCAGAGCTCAGATGCCCATTCTACCGTGGATGAAGGCATTAGGAGATGCTTCGTAAGTGGGGTGATGGGAAGCTTGGAAAAGAATAGAGAACACGGGCTTAATTCCTTCAACACCTCACCTCAGTTCTTCTGAGGCTCTGTAACTTCCTTTTTATGCAGAAAAGTGGCACACCTGTCATCACTCACAGCCTTGTCAGATCAGAGCTGCTTGAACGCAGGACCTGGGTGTCTTACAAGGCTTTAGCCCCTTGGTCCTGTTTTCTGCTCCTGGGTCACGCAGACTCGTTCATCTGACCTTCAGGTGCCACTTCTCTCTGAAAGCTTTCCCCTCTCCCCCGCTCTCCCAGCAAGGCAAGCTCCTTCTTACCCTTGAAGCCAGTGCTTCAATGCTTCCTTGGGGAAGTCTTCCTAATCACGGTATCTAAATGAGGCCTTCATTTGGGTGCACTTTTTATTTCCTAAGCAGTGCTAGAATTTGGATCTCAATTTGTTTATGTATCTGTTCATCATGTCTCCCTGACTAGACTTGTCATGTCTGAGGGCTAACACTTGGTCTGTCTTACACGCACGGAGCATGCCAAGTGCCCAGTGCACTCCCTGGGACAGAATGGGCATTTAATAAATATTGGTGATTGAATGGATAAATGAATGAAGGAACATGTCCTTCCACAGCCTCTGTGACAATTCAGCGTGATTTGCTGAAATGTCAATCTTTATCACGAAGGACATTAATTCAAATTCTGGAAGATAAAACTGCTGATAAACAGAATGTGAAACCAAGTCACTTTAACTGAGGGGCTGCTAGAGAACTGGGAAGGGATGGGAGAGAGTGGGAAGCCATTACACTAGTTCACGTTTACGAAGTACCTCCTCCAAGGTGCCGGGCACTTCATTAGATGTTTTATATGCATCTGAAGTAGTTATTATCATGATGGGGAGCAGATGGGGAAACTGAGGCTTAGAGCCCTTCATTAACGTGCCTGCCTAACATCACAGGCCGTCTAGCACAGAACCAGGACCGTGCCCAGCTGTCACACTCCGGAGCTCCTCTGTTTAACCACTCCACTCTCCTGCCTCCAGTGGAGTAAAGCCCATTGAGTAAATATTCTGCATGGATAGAAGTGTACACAGATGAACAGATGTATGACACTGTAACATTAGGTCACATGGGGAAATCAGGAACTCTTTCTCAGGAGACCACTTCCACGGATGTGGGAACTGGACACGTGGTAGCTCATTCCCGGGACCCCTCCCCCTCCCCCAAGGGGGGCTTCCTGTTGTTCGTAAGAAAGTTGCTCAGGGCTGCAGTACAGTGCCCCATCACCTCCAAGTGCTCTCACCCTCAAAAACAGGTTTAGTGATCTCTTCCCAAACCCCAAAGGATTAGCATTCTCCTTGTCAAGGCAGCATGTAATTTACAGCAATTGGCAGTTCCTGTTGCAAGGAATTCCAAGATCAGAGGGCCCAAGGAAGGTGACAGGTCAGATCTGAGCTTAGCAGGAGAAGTTATGGGGTGGGGGTGGGGTGGGGTGGGGTGGGGCAGAGTTTTACAAAGCAGTGGGGCCAGCCTGCGCTGTGCCTGGAGCAACCTTTGGCTGGTGGCTCCCATTAACAACAAGTCTCCGCAAGCTTAAACGAACAAGAGAGGAACCAGGCTTACCCAGTCTTAAAACAGGACGAAAGTCTGCATTTTCCCCGTGTGATGAGGAATTATTGGGCCAGTAGTGAGAGTGAGTTACTCCCTGGTAGAGGAGAGCAATTAGGGAAATTGAGAATTATGCTCCTTTGGGCAATTTTTTCCTCAAGGCTTACTCGAAGCCAGAATGTATATTTTTAGTCTGCTTTGTGACTTTTAAATATTCAGATTTTTCGAGAGACAAAGCCTCTGCTGAAATTTACATAAAACTCTATTGAAATATATTTAAATATTAGCCTCCTTCACAGCTTTTCCCTTAGAGTCCCTGAGCTGTCGGTACTTCTGCAGTGGGACCAGTCTCTGGGACATTAAGAACATAAGTGCCTGAAGAGACAGAAGCTGAGGCACAATTGCTGGGAGGGTGATATACCAGGGTGGACCTAAAGTTGTATGTAGTTTATAATTTGAGGAATGGCTTTGTTTGTTTAGATTGCAAGTTTTCAGAATGATGGCTTATGTGGGCCAAAGGAGAGTCCCTGGCAGACTCTTGTAGATAGATGTGTGCACTTTTACCCACTTAGAAAGGCTACAGGCTCCCTGAACCTGACCTGGAGACTTCCCCTTAAGACCTCAAGAGTCCACGATTCTGAGAAACAGAAGAAATTTGACCCCAGGAATAACCTTGGAGCATTCAGGGACCATTTGGATAACTAGCTCTATAGTCCATCTCATTATCGTGCTAATAACGAGTTACCCCATATCCGATTCACGGATCACCAACTCTAAATCATTTTGACATTCATAAAATACGCTTGAAACACTAAAATAGGACTTTATGTGATTTAACGTTCTTCTAGTGAGCTGGAGTGCGCTCTGCAGGGTCTCTGGTTGTCGTCACGAGAGATAATAGTTATTGTAACATAGCAGTGCCACAGAAGTGCCAGGTAATACAGCGTGTTCCGTTGATAGAATGTAAGACGAACTTGATTCTGCTGGGTATCAGAAGTTAAAACAGAAAACAGAAAGGTCGAGGGAGCATTGACAAACTGTTGCAGGATAAAAGGTGTTGCCATGGGGAACGGGGACTCGCCTTGTGGGTGACTGCCTGGTCTCCTCACTTTCAATAGCTGACATTTTCATTTCCCATTTTCTGTCAATTACTTCTCTAGAAGTGGATCTACAAATGCTAAATAATAGGGATGCACACACATTTAACAGAGTTAACCACTTCCTCCTCTATAAAATTATACCACGGAGCCAGCTTTATTGTTATTATTTCCTTCCTTGTCTGCCTCTCTTCCTGAAGTCCGAGTCGCCAGAGGGCAGGGCTGTGTGGCACATGCATCGTTCCATGAACCTCTTTGAGGGAACAAGCTGCCCGGACAGGCACAGAAGGGAGAGCCTCCGTGTCTCCCACCAGGGTCAGTAAAACTTTTACGAGACTCCCAGGATGGCATCCAGAGTTGACTAAGGGCCACTTGTTTGTCACCATAGGTCCTTTAGAAAACATCAGCAAGGGGTGTCGTAGCAGCCAGGCCCAAGTTGATGAACACATACAAAAGACATGGCTAAATATATATATGAAATTGAGGATTCCATGATCTTCACTCTGATACTGTGACATTGTTCTTATGATGTTTCCTTTACTGCTTGGTATCATCCCAGTCATATGAGAGGAAGATACTGAATATCAAGCAGTAAAGGAAACATCATGAGGACAGTGTCACAGTATCAGAGTGAAGATCATGGAATTCTCAATTTCAATGTGCAGTTTTGGCAAGTACTGAGACAAGCTACCTGGCCTAATTAGCGATCGCAGACTAATTGTCCAATAACTAGGGCTATTGGCTCGACTTGGATGGTCATAGCTTCTGGAAGCAAGAAAGCAAGGCCTGAAGTTTCCCTTCTCTTCCTGGCTTACAGTAGTTGTTTTTGTGAGGAATAAAGACTTTAAAAAGTGCATACTAGATATGTAAATTTGACTCTGCTTCCACTTTTGCCCTCCTATCTGCTAGGGGGAGCTGTAAAAACAAAACAAAACAAAACAAAACCAAACCTTATCACCCCCCTGCTTAGAATCCTCCAAAGCCAGCCTATCCACTCATCAAAACCAAATCCCACCACTCGCCCTGGCCTGCAGAGCCAGGGTGTGTTCAAGTTCCTGGAGCTTCTCTGACCTCATCTGCTCCTCCTCCCCGCACTCAACACATGCCAGAAACAGTGAGCTTTCGGTGATGCTCCAACTCAGCGGTTCTCGAAGTGTGGTCCCTGGGTCTGCAGATCAGCATCCTGTGAAGTGAGACACGTATATCCTTGAGTCACACACAGAATTATTGCATCAGAGACACTGGGGGAGGGCCCCAGCAATCTGCGTTTAACCAACCCGTCTACTGATCTGATGCCTGCTGAAGTTTGAAAACCACTGTGCTCATTCCTCAAGCTCACCTTTGTAGCTGCCAGACCCTTCGCTTGGTTTACTATACCCAGAGCTCTTCTTCCCTCATCAATCAGATGTCAGCTGAAATTTTAGCTCCTCACAGAGACTTTGCCCGACCACCTATTTAAAATGACATCCCTCAGCCCCCTCATCCCAATCTGGTCCACTATCTCTTTAATTTCCCCATAAAACTCCCTGAAACACCTCGCTTGTTTGTTGGTTTATTGCCTCCCCCACTAGAATGAGAGCAGACATCATATCTATTTTTATACCATGGATCCTGAGTGCCTAGAGTTGTGCCTTGCATATACTATGTTCTTAATCTTCTTAATGTCTATGAGATCTTTTGATCAGCCTGCCTTGTTGAAGAGAGAAAAATCAGATTCTCTAAGGAAGCTGCAGTGTTGTGGCAAAGCCCTGGCATGGAGTCAAAAGATGAGGGTCAAGTTCTAAATTTTCCACTTGAAAATCAGCTGACTTTGGGTAAGTCATTTAACTAGATTAGTGGGTCGGAAACAGGGCTGGTTTTGTCTCCTAGGGGCACTTAATGTCTGGACACATTTTTGGTGTCCCAGCTGGAGATGCAGGTGGGAATGGGGAGTGTTATGATCCCCAACACGTAGAGAGGCTATGGATGTGGCTAAACAACCCGCAGTGCACCGGACAGCTCCCTGCCAAGCAAAGTACCCAAAGTGCCCAGGCTGAGAAAACCTTATTTTCTCATTTGTATCATGGGGATAATATTCTCTTCCTCATTCACAGCGCTCTGATGACACTCAAGCAAATTTCTTCTCATGAAAGTGTTTTCAAATGGCAAAGACTGTGTGGACAGACGCCCTTTGTGTCCGGTACCGTGCCTTATACAGAGTAGCTGCTCAATAAATATTTTTTCAATGAATGAATGAATCGTCAGGAGCCCCTCCCAGGATTGCATTTCTGTTTCCCTGCTTGTGACATGGGATAAAGATAGTACTTGTGCCCTAGGCACCTTGTGAGGGTCACAGGGACAAAGTGTATAAAGCACGCCGTTCAGGGTTTGACACATCCAAGGAAAATCACCCTCATTTCACCCTTGGTTGCTTCCTTGCCTGGCTGCCCTGCTGAGGTCCGATAGAGGCACTCACTTCCACTCCAGTTTCCCCCATTCTCTGCGGACTTTCTTCTTCCTCCCTCCCAAGCTCCTCTGCTCCTCTGTTCCCTTGGTAACTCAGGGCATCATGGACTGTTTCCGCTGGATCACCAAGACCCACCCATCCTGCATTTTTCCCCAAAGAAACCCTCAAGGCCTGACATTTCAGAAGCAGCCTCCTCCAGTTTCCTTCAGTTCCTGGCAGAGAAGAAACTGGAAACCAGGCTTCTGTTTCCTGCTTGGGACTCTCCATCCTCCATGATGTCCCAACTTTCCTTGGCCTCCTTGTCTTTTCTCACCTTCTACAACCAATCAGCATACACCC
Source organism: Anoura caudifer (assembly GCA_004027475.1). Lineage (NCBI taxonomy): Eukaryota > Metazoa > Chordata > Mammalia > Chiroptera > Phyllostomidae > Anoura > Anoura caudifer. The sequence goes on from PVKU01000220.1 coordinate 171,236, forward strand.
AGGAGACTTTCCAGGAGCCAGGAATGCTTACTATTAGAGACCCTATCACACACCACCAAAACACTAAAACGTTCCATTTCATGCCCACAACCAGTAAAAATCTTGTGTGACTTTATGAAGACTGGATTGCCTTACCAGTCAACCTAAAGTTACATTTTAGAGAATTTAAACATTGATTAATTTCCATACTTTAGTTTGTTTCCACATGCTGGGATACATCGATTATTTTTTTCCTACAGCAAATACAATTGTAGGCCCTTGAAAAGCATGCCTGCCTTTGGTGCTTTCTACATTGAAAGTTTTCTTTGCTTTTTTGTCTGTTGGTGAATTTTCCTCCTTTCCTTTCCCTGTTTGCTAACAATAGTGATCATTCCATTGTCTGTAAAGCATCTGGGAATGGCTGTGTGTTTGTTGGGTGATATTTCTTGTATGTAATGCTGTTGACTTGCAAACATGATCTCACGTACTTGCTTCCATATTTGTCCAACAGCATGACAGTCAGCTCGCACATTTGCTATGTGCATCGTGGACGGCAAAGGGCTTTCACATGTATTATCCGTTGTGCTCGTTGGGCTCTCACGGTGACCCAGGGCCAGCTGACCACAATATGTATTACATTACAGTCAGTCTTGATTTTACCAGTGAGAATCCAAGGTTTAAGAAGGTGAAGTGACTCATGCAAAGTTACAGAGTGAGGGACAGAGACAAGATAAAAATCCACATCTTCTGGGGAACGTGTGCACCATGCTGTTTTTGGGGCTTTAGTCAGCCCTGGGGAAGGATTACTCCTGGAAAAGGAAATTAAGCAAGTCTTGAGTCACTGGGATAGTTTTAGCGTGCACGCTCTCTCTCTCTCTGTGATATAATAGACCTCTAGCCTTGAATTTTCCCTATTTGCCCTACAAACAATAGGACTGAATTAATTAGTTCAACAAATATAGTACTTTTTTAGTGATGGGCACTGTTTCAGGTGCTGGGAATATAGCAGGAAACAAAAAAAAAAAGACCATGTCTTTGCCTCATGGAGCTCACAGTCTAATCAATAAATAATAGATTAACCAGTCAATATATGCTATGCCAGACATTGGTTACTGATGAGGAAAAGAGTAAAGCAGGAGGAAGGGATAGGAAAGTGGGGGAGGGTCTGCTGTTTTATTTAGAGTGGTCAGCAAAGGCCTCAGCAGTAGGGTGGTATTTGAGAAGAGACTTTGAAGAGGTGAGAAAGTGTGTCATGTGGACAAGGGCCGAGACAAGCATGTGCAAAGGCCCTGAGGCAGCTGCATGTCTGGCATGCCTGAGCAATAGTCAGGAAATCAAGCTGGCTGGAGAAGGGTGAGCAGAAGGGGATGGAGGGAGAGCGTTATGGCAGGAAATGACTTGAAAGGAGCCTGGGGAGCAGAAGTAGGGGAGGAGAGTGGGGGGGGGTATGGGGGGCAGTTAGGAAAGATCCCACAGGACCTTATATGTAAGGGCTTTGGCTCTAATTCTGAGAGCGACAGGGGTCCTCTGATGGCTTTGAACAGAGGAAATCGTGATCTAACCTATGGAGATAGAGGATTTGTGATGGATTTGCCCTATGTTACGATATTCCTGGATAGTAATATTTCCACCTGGAATAAGTGCCTCAGTCCTGCTTTGAGAGACGACCATGGGGTCTTTCTTTTCAAGTATGAGCAAGTACTGTGGTGAAGTTGAATTTTAGTAATTCCTTCATTCATTTGAATCAGCGACTGCACTCCATCCAAGTGTCAGGAACTACCCTGGGCCTTGAGGTTGAGTCAGGAGTGAGTAGGACAAACTTACCTTAGGGCGCTCCCTTTTGGGAAGATAGAGAGAGTAAACCAACAAACATATATGAGATTTCAGATAATGAGAAAGGCTAGGAAAAAAAATTAAACAGAGATGCAATGATAATGCCTTGTAGGGGCTACTTTAGATTCCAGTCATATTTTGAAATGTTGGACTTAGGCTAAAATGTTACACAGGCAGAGCAATTCACAGTTTACAAATTCAAAGAGGCTGGCAAGAAAAGTATTATTCTGACTTTTACACGAGAAACTGAGGTTCAGTGAGATTAAACCATATGCCCAAAGCCCCAGTAAATGACAGCTCTGGGGTCTGATTCCAAGTTTTCTCTAATTCCCAGCACTGAAGTTTTTCTCACAATATGCACCGCTATGGAATGAGTAGGGTTGGGGAGCAGTGGGGCGTGGGACGAGGGAATCGGCACTGGTTAGCTAAGGCAACAAACCTGCGCCAAAGCAGGGGGGGAAGGCAAAAGAGCAAGGGCGATAGCTGGCTCCCCTGAAGGGCACACAGGACGGATGTAGAGGGGCTGCAATCCCCACAGCCCCAGCTTCCACAGATCCAGATAATCTTTGTCCTGATCTCAACAGAAGGACCCTCCCCACTTTGCTTGGCTGTTCTCAGCCACCAGGGGCTGCGGGGTTGGGAGGAGCCCTGGCTCACATGTGGTTTCAATTACTGCATTTATCTGCATTGTTGTCATCGTACTCAGAAGATGAGTGAATTCTCATTTCTGTCCCAGGCGTCTCCACATTGTGTAGGGATACAAGTCAAATCTGGAAAAGCTACCTCATCTTTGGCAGGTCACAAATAGGGAGAGGCTTCAGGAATGTACAGTAATATACCACCCATGCCCCTTCCCCACTTTATTAAAACAAATCTGAAACAACAAATGTCTAAAATTTTCCACTTGATCATTTCACCCAGACTTGTCATAACTGAGGCCTTTGTCCACACCCACTGGACTTTTTTTGCAGCCTGAGGGAAGCTGGGAAGTGTCTGTCCCTAGTTCTCAGTCACTCCCATAATAAACAATCACTAAACAGCTTGCTGCCCTAGGCAACTGTTTGTCCAGCCTGGCCAGGCCCTTGGACTTCAGCTAGGGAAGCGGGTGGGAGGCCTACTCAGTAAAGCAGTGTTCAGGGTGGAGGCCAGGGAACTTGGCTTTGACCAGACAACTACTTGGGAGCCTAGCCCATTTTTGTGGTCCTGGAAGACCTCTAGAGGGACTTCAGGTCCTCATCTAAACTTCCAATGAAGTTCCCTGGGGGTAGCAAGAGCTTGGGGTTGGAATGTGGAAGGGCAGTTGAAGGAAAGACCAACCATATCGCACTAATTGCAAGTAAGGTCATTTCCTCCAAATCCCCCTTCTACAGCTGGGGCAGTTCACAGTTCTACTAGTCATTGGTCCCCGAGGGACATCTTAGGAACCACCAGCACCACCACAAAAAGAGAGTGACACCACTTTAGGGACTGGGACAAACTTAACCAGTTTCTCCCCAGCCTTTAGAAAATCCCCTGCCCCCCCCGCCCCCGCCCCGCTGTGATTGGATCTCTTGGAAGCTTTCCACAGTACAGATTTCCGATGGAATAGAAGTGCCTTTAGATTGCGAGGGAAGGGTGTGCAGGTGGATAATGAGAATTTTGGATTCTTATCTCAGCACATGGAGACAGATAAGAATTGTAATATTTTCTCTATTCTTGGGGTGTCTCCTTGGAGGAAGAAAAAAGAAAGGATGGGCCATATAGGAAATACGGGGCCTGTCTAAATGGTTGGTAGGAAATAAAAATATTGGGCCTTAAAAGAAGGGTCGGCGGTCGTTTTCTATGAAGTCTTTCTTTCATCTCCCTTGCCTCAGGCTCGCTCCACTGCTTCATTTTCAAGCATCCTCTCCCGGAACCCACACATTCCCTGTCGCCGGCTCGGGGAGGCGCTCCCGGCAGGCGGGATCCTTGAGGGCGCCCGAGGCAGCCCAAGCAGCGGAGCCCGGGGAACGCCGGCCGGTCTCTGGCTCTCCAGCCACCGGGGACGCATCCTCTGGGCGGCGCTGGTTCCCGGAGGGAGGCGGCGCGACCCAGGGGGACCAGGCCAGAGCGAGCCGAAGGGCTTGCACAGGGCCACCCCAAGACCAGCCCTCCCGCGGGCCGCGGCGAAGGTACCCAGAACGCCGGCGGCCCCCCGCTCCCCGTGCAGCGCCGGCGCCCCGGCCTCGAGCCGGGGGTTATGAATGGGCGCAGCGGAAGCACCGCCCCCCCCGGACGTGACGCTCGGCCAATGGCAGCGCGGGCTGCGTGGATAGATGAGGTCAGCGCTGTCGTGTCGGGAATGGAATGTGTAAGTGTAACATTCAGAACCGGGTAACATTCGGCGACCGAACGCGGCGGTCGGCAGCGCTCGCGCGGGGGCCTGCGAAGCGCGGCTCGGGGCCGGCACTGCCCGCGGGGAGAACGCGCCGCCGCCGTCACCCAGCGCCGCCGCCACCTCCAGCCGGGCCGCCGCGCGTCCCGGGGGCCGGCCCCGCGAGCGCAGGAGTAAACACCGCCGGAGTCTTGGAGCCGCTGCAGAAGGGAATAAAGAGAGATGCAGGGATTTGTGAGGTTACGGCGCCCCAGCTGCAAGATGCACTAGCCGGCTGAACCCGGGGATCGGCTGACTTGTTGGAACCGGAGTGCTCTGCACGGGAGCGTGGATGAGTTGAAGTTGCTTTCCTGGGGCTCGTTCTCCACGCTGCCAAGAGGAATCCGAGAGGCAAGGAAATCACTTCGTCTTGCCATTGATTGGGCATCGGGAGCTTTTTTTTAAACCCCTCTCTTTTCCTCGGTCTTGTTGCATGCAAGAAAATTACAGTCCGCTGCTCGCCCGCCCTGGGTGCGAAATATTCAGCCCCGCTCTCTCCCGTCCATTGTGCAACCCAAAGATGAAAGACCGAAGGGGAGAAAGTTAAAGAAATCGCCCACATGCGCTGGATCAGTCCACGGCTTGGGGAAAGGCATCCAGAGAAGGTGGGAGCGGAGAGTTTGAAGTCTTTACAGGCGGGAAGATGGCGGACTGGAGCTGAAAGTGTTGATTGGGAAACTTGGGTGATTCTTGTGTTTATTTACAATCCTCTTGACCCAGGCAGGACACATGCAGGCCAAAAAACGCTATTTCATCCTGCTCTCAGCTGGCTCTTGTCTCGCCCTTTTGTTTTATTTCGGAGGCTTGCAGTTTAGGGCATCGAGGAGCCACAGCCGGAGAGAAGAGCACAGCGGTCGGAATGGCTTGCACCACCCGAGTCCGGATCATTTCTGGCCCCGCTTCCCGGACGCTCTGCGCCCCTTCGTTCCTTGGGATCAATTGGAAAACGAGGATTCCAACGTGCACATTTCCCCCCGGCAGAAGCGAGACGCCAACTCGAGCATCTACAAAGGCAAGAAGTGCCGCATGGAGTCCTGCTTCGATTTCACCCTTTGCAAGAAAAACGGCTTCAAAGTCTACGTATACCCGCAGCAAAAAGGGGAGAAAATCGCCGAAAGTTACCAAAACATTCTAGCGGCCATCGAAGGCTCCAGGTTCTACACCTCGGACCCCAGCCAGGCGTGCCTCTTTGTCCTGAGTCTGGATACTTTAGACAGAGACCAGTTGTCACCTCAGTATGTGCACAATTTGAGATCCAAAGTGCAGAGTCTCCACTTGTGGAACAATGGTAGGAATCATTTAATTTTTAATTTATATTCCGGCACCTGGCCTGACTACACCGAGGATGTGGGGTTTGACATCGGCCAGGCGATGCTGGCCAAAGCCAGCATCAGTACCGAAAACTTCCGACCCAACTTTGATGTTTCTATTCCCCTCTTTTCTAAGGATCATCCCAGGACAGGAGGGGAGAGGGGGTTTTTGAAGTTTAACACCATCCCTCCTCTCAGGAAATACATGCTGGTATTCAAGGGAAAGAGGTACCTGACAGGGATAGGGTCAGACACCAGGAATGCCTTATATCACGTCCATAACGGGGAGGACGTCGTGCTCCTCACCACCTGCAAGCATGGCAAAGACTGGCAAAAGCACAAGGATTCTCGCTGTGACAGAGACAACACCGAGTATGAAAAGTAAGTGGCTGGGCTGATGGGCCTCCAAGGGTCAGCTCTGGGCTCTGCCCACCTCCTGCAGGTGTGAGGTTGGGGGTGGGGGTGGGGCCCAGAAGCCCTCTGTCCTCTCCTTTTCTGCTCTGAGCCTGGCGCTGAGCAGCCTGCCCCAGGTGTATGCCTAGGAGCTGGGGACCCAGCATTTGAGCTCCTGAGGGTAGCAGAAAGCCTGGAGCCCTCTCCTGGGCCAAGTAGGTGACAGTTCCTCCAACTGCTTGGAAAACCTTCAGGCCCATGTGTCTCCCGTGAAGGGTGTGGGTTTGATCCAAGGTGGAAAACTGTTTCACCAGTGGGTGCCGGGGATGGGGGTGGGGAAAGGGACGTGAATGTGGGTTAGGGGGGCATTTGTGAGGGTCTAGACCTGGTGAGGCTCTGAATCCACCCACAGTCTGCAGACCTTGCCCCAAGATTGATGCTTTATTTGCTTTTCTCATGAGCAGGGGGAACTGCTTTCCCTGGGATTTTCCCAGCCTCCAATTGTTGTCTTTCCATGAGCTTTGAATTTGTGTTAGCAGTAGAAGTGTTTTGATTTTAGCTAGTAAACTTTCTATGCCTGCCTTCGGTGGGGCTTGTGATCTCTGTATCTTTCTTTTCTTTCTATTCCTTTGTATGCATATATCCTGTCTCTTCCTAGGAGCAGCTGTTTTTAAAATCTGGGTCTCAGCCCCAGTGCTGTGAACTCCTGTTGCTAATTTAGATTTCCCTCTCCCTTTTGCCTGTATCTATTTGCATGTAAATTGGAGACTGTTACTCTTTGAATGGGCTTGTGGTGCCTCCTCACCCTCTGTACTGAGGCAAGTTTTGTCCAGTTGCTAAGTAACTGAGTTGCTTACTTTGTAGCCCTCTCACTCTTCCTTTTCCTTCCCAGTGACAGTAACTGACACATTGGATTTGGGGGTCAAAACTAGTCTCCACAAATCTGCTTTAAGCTGAGCTTGGCTGGTCACTTTCCTAGTAGATAGTGTCAGCGCCCCAGACTCCCTTACATCTGGCTGTGAAAGAGTTAGTGCGTTCCTACGGTGCATTTCCACGTTACGCCAGTTAAAAACCAGAGCAGCCTTGTGCTACCCACGGAAGGAAGGGGAACCTCTCAGCTGAGTACAAGAGGAACTGGCAGAGGTTGGCAGAGTTGGCTGTTGATTCATGAAATGTAGAATAGGGAAACGCGTTGCAGACCTGATTGGAACTGGAAGGGGTAGGGTGGGAGAGGCCCGGAACTGAAAGGTTTGATTGTTGTCTGTGGGTTTCCTCAAACACTTGGGCCTCTCTCTGTAGGACTGATTGGAAGAGAAATTAAAGCCCTCCTGTGCTTGATCAGAGACAGTGAAGGAGAAAGCATCAACACTCAGATTCCCCAACCCCCAACACCTTGCGTTAGAGCCCTAAGAAAAGCCTGAGGCTGGTGTCAGTTAGGAATCTGTGTTTTATTCTTCTTCAGGGGCAGTTATGTGTGAATGTTGGGTGCAGTGGAAATGGATTAAAATTTTGTCACAGAAACAAAACTGTGGTTAGTAATGAACTGCTTTGTTTACACGACATTTACATGGACATATTTCTGTGGGTTGCTTGTAAGGAAAAAATGCTTATAGCCTTTCAGGAATTTCTTTGTCTGGCTGATAGTGGAGTAAGTCAAGATGAAATCTAACTTTTTAGTGTCTTCTAAAACAAGTCTCATCGAATTTTGTAGAAGAATTTTGATGGTCTTCATTCTTCTACAGGAGCTGGAGCTGAGAACTCACCTTTGGAAATTTGAATTATACGTTTATTTGGGAAACACCGTCAATCCAGTAAAACAGCCCTACCTTCTTTACGCTCTTATTCCCAAAATAAGTATTAAATCTCTACAGTCTCCGTCGAAGCTTTTCGAGAGATTGGCAGTAAAGGAAGGAGGGGTTGGTTTACTAGAAACTCTTAATTTTGGTAATTAAATGTAATTTTTGACCTCTTTGCAATTGGGCCAAGAAATCTGACACCCACACTCTTGGTTTGATTTATGTTTAAAGACCACAAGGGGTCAGGACCTCAGGGTTGCATCTCGTTGGAACAGTGGCCTTCCGCAAGCAAGTGTGCCCTCTCTCCGAAGCGGGGTTTTTTTTTTTTTTGAGCAGAGTCACTTCTGGATTTTCTTCCAGTTTTCCTTTTGCACACTTTCAGCTCTAACCTTGCTTATTAGCAAGACTGGATGGTGCTGCAGAATGTTCGTATTGATTAGCCTGGTCTACATGCAGTTTTAACGCATTCCTCTCATTGGGTTATCAGAACTCTTCATCTTTGAGAAGCGGTGCTTACAAACAGGATTGCCTTTTATGACCGACTTTGGGACGCAGGAAGGGGAAGAACGAGCCCAGAAATGCTGCTGGAATGCTCACGCAGAGCAAGCAGAGCCTGTTGTGCTCTGAAGTACTGTGCTACTTACACTGATGTTTTCTGTGAGGTAGCCTTGCACATGCGAGGCGCAGAACTCTTCAAATGCAACGCTAATCTCTCCCGGGCTTTAGAGAAAGAGCCGAGGGTGAAGTTAGCTCTAGAGAAGTCATCTGAGTTTGGATTCTCCTACTGCCTCATGGTGTGACTTTTGATGCATTACCTTGAACATCAGTGTATCCTTTTGTGGAATGGGTTTTGGACTGCTTCGCGGGTGCTCTGAGAATTCCTTTGGGCGTGGCGTGTAAAAACACGATCTATTTTCATCTGTCCCTCTTTTTTATTCACAAGTGCCTCCGAAAAGGCTTTAATTTAATTTGCCGCTGTAAGCAACCACATATAAATTTGCTTTGGACTTCTGGGGTCTGATAATTAGATTGAAAATCTATGGCATCGTGGCTGCCATAGGATACTGTGGAATATGTACAAGTGTGTCAGCTAACTTTTAGTGACAGTCTTATGGGATGATAAAGATTTAGTGCCAGCTGGTTGAGGACTTTTCATCTCACCTGCACTTGTGTGAAAATCAGACATTTATTATTAAAAGTAGAGAGAAGTACATGGAATGGAGAAAAACACTCTTCTCCTCGAAGGGAGTACTATTTTTGATCCAGAATTCCAGGATTTTATCAGAACACCCATTTTCATGACACCCATAGCTAATCATCATCAGTTACATATACTAAGAGATGTAGGTGACACCGGCTGAAGTAAGTAGCTACAGTGGTCAGATGATTTGTAACGAGGCTTTAGAGAAATTCTTTCTATTTTATATGCTTTGAGCTGCTTCTGTGTCCTTCCAGAATCACTGTATTTTTGCATGAATTTCATAGTTCAAATCCTTTCCAAGGGTATTATTGTGGCACTTCAAACTTGGCTTTCTGAAATAGAAGAGAAGGAAATGAGAGGAGGCTTCTATCTTCGACCCTCCAAGGAGAGCACTGGTGAATATTTTAAGCAGCTCTTCTGGGAACAGGCAGGATTCTCTGCAGGTCTTTTTGACCACCTTTTCCTGTGTTGGTTGAAGATGTACTTCACAGTCCTGGTATTTTTAAGGGTCTTGAAACTAAGTGACTGACCATTCAGCTCCAACATCCTCGTCTTACAGATTTAGAAATGGAAGGACAGAATGTTCTTAAGGAATTTACTGAAGGTGGAAACCTAGTTGGTGGTGGGGTATCCCTGGCATGCAAGGCTTCTGAGTTTTTCCCCTTAGTCTAGTCTTCCCCTGTCAATCACAGACAAGCTTGAAAGCTCTCTGGCCACTGGATCTTTATTGACGGTATTTCTTCGGGGGTTTCTCTTGCAATCCTTTGGGAAGCTGATGAAGATTTTGGACCAAATTTGCAAAAATTAAAAAAGCACATACACGCACAATTTGCCATGAAGTTTTAGGAGTCCACACACAGCCCTTTACTAAGGGCATTCTTGGACCTAGGAATTCTTGCTCTAGGGTTTGCATTTCACCTTTTGTTGCAAACTAAGGTGTTGGAGCCTGGAGCTCTTTAGTCTATGTAGGAGTTTTTGTGCATTCCAATTTGGCCCTAAGGGGCTTAGAGGAGAAGCTGCGAATTAACAATGTGGTAAGTTGAATTGAGATGCACTTCTAGCTAAAAGAAATTGTGCACAAGACAGGTAGTCACTGGACATGATTATTTGCTTCATCTCCATTATTCCAAACTATTAACAAAGCAGGGGCAGGGTCCAGCAATGACCCTTAGATGACTGTTTTCCTTCTCTGAAATCAATGGTGGAAAGTGTGCTTCTCAGGTTTTACAAGTACAATGTTGGTGCCTCCCCCCACCCTACAGGTGTATGAAAGCACACAAGTATTTCTAAACTAAACCACATGAGCACAGTTTAAAAATAGCGCCAGCCCTATGCAAAATTATGAAGTTGTCAAGTGTGGCCTCTTGCACTGAGGTTCCAGTTCTCTGTGCTCCCCCTTTCTCGCCTCCTCTGTGCTTGCTTTCTTGAGAGCCCGCGAGAGCCTCCTTTACAGGGAATCAGGTGAATAGAGAGGTTGGAGTGTCCTGTGCTACTTCTAGGTATGCTTGCGCCTTGATTGACTTCAGTTCAACGAATGGAGGTTGCAAGTGGAATTTGCGATTTAAGCTAGGAGCCTGCAGGATTTTGTGATGCGGAGAATAGCTTGCTACTAAGACTGGGCAGGCTGCACCTCTGGGGAGGAGGCTACTTTTGGTTCCCCTGACGGTGACAGCAGCTTTGGATGGGACAGACTTGGCCAAAGGGGAGCTGTCACACCCTCAGGTGGTGTTTTTCTCTTTGTGAGAAGGCCTTACCTACAGGTGTGCCTCCGCGGAACACAGTACTAGAAACACCTGCCAACAGTGAACTTGCAAACCTTAGCTTCACACCAGAAGCTGTGTTTATTTTTTTCATCCTCACCTGAGGACATTTTTTCATTGCTGAGAGAGATAGAGAGAGAAACATTGACTGATTGCCTTCTCCTACGCACCTCGACTGGGAACCAAACCCGCAACATGAGCATGTTCTTGACTGGGATTTGAACCTGTGCCCTTTGGTTCACTGGAAGATGCTCCAACAAACTGAGTCACACCAGCCAGGGCTGGAGGCTGTGTTCGATAGGGCCTGGCTGCTTTGCTCACAAAGCCTTGCAAGGTGTCTAGTCTGGCTGTTTTACAGGTGTGAGACAGTGAGTCGTGGTGGTGAGGTGCTTCATCTGAGGCTGCCCAGCCTGTGGGTGGCCCAGGTTTTCCGGCTCCCAGTTTTCACTGAGGCCTGCTGTGATCTCATACGCTTCTCAGCATGACTTCTTAAGGACGGACCAGGTCAGGCTAAGTGGTCATTGGATTCTGCTGTCTTCTGAGCGAGCATGTGACATGTTCAAATATGGACACGGGAGCTCCTGTTCCCAAGAGCATAATTGACAAAGTGTTTTTACCTAAAAGCTCTTCCACCTGTGATCAGGTTCCTTTCATAAACAAGTACCTCCCGCCCCCTCAAAAAAGGGGAGATTTTTTTTGCCTATTTTGTCTAGTGCCTATTATTTGAATTTTCCTTCAATTAGCCCATTTAAACCTTTCAGCAACAGTATGGAGTGGGTTAAACCCTCATTTTACAGGTTAGAATGCGGCCCTGAGTGGGGGAGGTAAGGAGCCCGAAGTCACACCTAGTGAGTGAGTGGCTGTGCTCTCACCAGGCCTTGGATTCCCAGGGTCGTTCTCTTTCCTCTACCAGATGTTACCGTCTTAGAGTCAAACGAAACTTCTACCTGCTCACGTGTTAGTTGTTAGCGAGTTCGGTGGGATCCAGGCGTTGGTGTAGCAGGTCTTTTTTTCCCCATTGCTTTTCCATATGGACATAGTCTCCCACGGGGAGAGACGAGGGCTCAGAGCCGAGAGAAAGACGGAGCCTCAATCTGACGTTAAAACATTGAACTCCTCGAACGCTGCCACTCAGGAGCTCCATCGCCTCATCTGCGTGAGTTCTGCTTCTGGTCCTTTGCTGGAGCCCCTCTGAGGAGCGGCAGGCGTGCACTGGGTGAGCCCTGCGCTCACGGATGGCGGAGGGTGGCCCTGCGCAGCCCTCAGTGACCGGTAAGCTGGGGGTCAGGCAGGACTCTTTTCCAGAGGGACAGCGTGATCCAGCAGAGTCCCCCAGGGGAGGTCCAGTTTCTGACACGGCGGGCCAGGTCTCTGGAACACTCCCAGGTCCTCAGGCTCCCTAATGAAAATAGCACTTAAAAAATTATAAATGGTATACACAGCGTTTGTGGGAAATTAGGAAAGTACAGGAGATAGGAACATGAAAATAAACTTCAGCTCCAGTCCCCACGATAAGAGCTCCTCACTGTTATTAAACACCGGGCAGTCAGCCTGTTATAACACACATATTCAGCGCTGTGATGTGATCCTCTCTCTGCGTATCCCAGTACCGTGGATCCACATGTTAATTATTACTTAATTAAAAGTGAGTAAACAATGAATTCCACACATTCTCCTTGAGTGCTGTGTTTGTGCCAGACGTCTAGGTGTTGGAGCTGAGACCGCAGAACAGACTCCTGACGCACCACCCCTCCTGTCTGTCACTTTCACAAGCCTGAAGTCAGACTTTAAATGGATTTCCGCATGGTTTTTTTCCCTTCATATTATCCGAGAGCATTTTCCTCATCTACTAAATAGGTAAATCCTGTTATAAAAAAATAGGCTTTTTAATGGCTGCATGATGGTTTTCTTTCCTCATAGCTGTACCATACTTTATTTCATCATTTACATTTTCTTAGAGATGTAGCTTGTTCCCCCTCTTTTTATTATGAATAAGTTTGTGATGAATTTCAGTGCATTGCATATTTGTTTTCTTCTGGACATGGTTCTCTCTCAGAAAACTGCACAGAACTTCTTTTCCCCAACTCCTCACCCTACCCCAACCCAGTCTTTTCGGAGGAAAAAGCTATTTTTGAGGTGAGGCTGAGCACCTGTGTCTGAAGTCGCCGTCATTAAGTGGCTGCTTGGTTAAATGACAGTTTGGATAGAACATTTGTAGGTGTTAATTGGTCCTGCAGGGGGTCTTTGAAGCTCCCTCAACTTCTGTTCTCTTTGAAGTTTTGTTTTTGCTGGAGCCAGAAACCGCCGGCCTGGGCCTTTCTCTCCCCCTGAGCGGAGGTCCCCAGCCCGCCTTCTCCTTGTGGAACACAGCCTTCCCTGGGATTGTGGGAACTGCAGGCTTCACGGGGGCAGACAGCACTCTTCAGCCGACTACAGCAGGTCGTCAAGGCCCTGCTTCTCGTCTCTCTTTGATAGTTGACTCTGTGGTCCATTGCAGGTGAATCGAGGCATGACTTTGCCTCTGGGCATCCAGGTGAGGAAGCTCTGGGATTCTAAGCACCAGTGAGGCTCTATGGCAAGTGATTTAAAAATTGAGACCAAAAAAAAGTGAACCTGCCGTTCATGCTGAGTTATTGTGTTCAGGACTTTCTTTGCATTGTAATCACTTTGAACAGCAATGAACTTTGTGGGATGCATTTCATCGTTTTGTGTGCGCTCTCGGCTCCTGGGAAGCCCTTCAGAAGGAGCCTCTGTGTGACCCTGCGCCTGGGGAGTAGCTGACCCACACTGCTGGACAGGATGCTTGACCTCTCAGCCTCAGTTTCCACATCTTGGGGTCATTAAGAGGTTCACGTGAGGTGAAGCGTATGAATGTAAATGCTACGTGTTCTACCGGGTGGTGGTGTTACTACATTTTACCTTCCTGTCATTTTCTAATTGACCACAGAGGTTTGCCTGGTTTCATAACTTGGCCTTTTTTAACTAAGCTGCAGAAATAACTCCGTGCATCTCTTCCTTGATATTTAGTCCCTAGGAAATCATGGCAGGTGCCTTGGAGGCCCAGCCACTGCTTGAGTGTGCTGGGGAAGGCCTGTGGGGGCCTTTACGCGGGACTTGTGGGTGGAGAGAGTTCTCTGGGGCAGCCAGGTGCTAACCGCACTCCATGTCCTCTGGGTTCCCAGCTGATTGCTCTAAAAATGCATGTTGTCCCTGCTGCAGTTGATCTGTCCGCCTTCACCAGTGGAGGGTGGCATTTGGAGGGATACTCTGTCTAAACGGAGCTCAGCTACTTAGTGGCCTTTGGGCCTCTTAGGTTGCACAGAGCAGATCATCACTCAGGCCACCTGAGGTTGCAGGATTTATTGTGAGGGGCATGGACAGAAACTGAACTGGAACTATCCCATTAAGTTCTCAGGACCCTGCCGAATACCTGGGATCGAATCCTTCCTTTCCCCTCTGGGCCTTCATATACCCCTGGGCCAGCACTTCTCTTCTTGTGTGTGCCTTCCAGCTCCTGGCCAGTCTTTCCTGAGCCCTCTCCTCCAGGCCCTGGAGGAAACCAGCCTGACTGCTTTGACGGTGACCATGACCCCACCTGGGAGAGCCATTCACATTAAGTGTGGTGTGACCTCAGCAGTTCAAAGACTGCCCCATCCCATCACCGTTCTTGATTTCACTGGTGGCCATCCTTTCGAGAAGAGGAGCCTGAAGTTGCTTCCTGGAACAGGGGTTGTGGTTAGGGGAAGTTGGCTGTGGCAGGCACTGGTGAAGCCATATCCTGTTGGCACTAACATATTTGAGCCCAGCTGATGATGCTGATAACAGCAATAGCAGCTAATACCTCTTGAGTATACACAGTGCGTGGTGTGCTGGGCAGTTATCTCCTTTAATCTTTATGTCCACCCTGGCAGGAAGGTGCTCATTTCAGATGCAGGATGGAGGCCGAGGAATCTTTAGAAGTGACTGGCCTAAGAGCGCCCTCCTAGGAAGCAACCCGAGGGCACCTGACTCCTGAACCTGCATCCTTCACCACGGCCGATGTGCAGCTGCACCCGATGTCGCAGCGGGTGCATGCGCACGCACAACAATGTGATTGATTTATGGAGTATCACTTGGGTTTCTCACCTAGAACTTATTTAATCTTACTTTAGAGAGACAGTTCTAACCAGTTTGGTAACCTGGTTTCATGGCCCACAGGAGATGAGAAGCAGTAAATTTAAGGAGACAGGGATTCTTGTAGACAGATCTGCGAAGAAGGGACAGCTGGCAACCCAAATGCGAGGAAGCAGGCCAGGAAATTATAAACGTAACTGCCAGAAGTAAAGAAGCACTGTAATTTAAGAACAGCTGGCCCAGCGCCTGAGACTGTGTCCTGCGGACTCCGCAGGAGTGTGCCTGTAAATCCCACCACCGAGCACCATGCCTGCCACCAACCTGAGCTCCTGTAAATATTTGATGAACTGCACACCTCAGCACTGTGCTGCCCCTGAGCCAACACTTGGGGACACTCCCCTTCGTTTAAGAAAGTGGAGCGACAAGTAATGCGTTTTATAACTCTCTCTCTCTTTTTTAACCTGTATGGTTAAAAGGAAAGTATTTTTGTGTTCCTAAGAATAAGTTCTTCATTTGAAAACTTGTCTGCCAAGCTTAGCAAGTTCCCCAAAGGTTCCCGGGACCTGGGGTCTCCTTTGAGTTAGCATTAGAGTCCTGGTCTTTGTCCCTCACTCAGATTTCTAGAGTTTTATGACACATATCAGCACTTGCTACAAGAAATAAAAAGCTTCCTGGTATTGTGGTATGGGCCTTTGATGCTAACTCTTCTTGACTGACTGGGGCCCAGAATGACCTGGGTGGAGGGCTCAGATAAAGAAAATGGCCCTGGGCCAGGCTGGAGGCCGGGGACTGGAGAAGGGAAGTTGCCCTGGCTGGTATCTTGGGGTGCACGTCCTTAGCCTGCTTTCTCCACATTCCCAAGAGTGGCCCAGATGGGAGCTGCTGGGTGGAGGTTTAGAATGGAGAGCACACTGCCACATACATTCCAGCACCACGACAGGTGGAAATCACCCATAGCGCTGCTGGTAGAGAAGACGGCCAGGCCACCTTCCCACTTGAACTTGCCTTGGAGGCTTCTCGTAGTCCATTCACATGGCATCAAGGTCGGGGTGCTCCGGTTCTACCTGCCTCTCCTCCCCGGCCTTGTGGCTGAGCTATATTCCTCCTCCTCCTTCTCTCCCCACCCTCCCTTCTCTCCTTCTTGGAAAACTCCATGCTGCTTCCTCCATAGTCACTTCCTTGGTGGCCTGAGATGCAGTCACATTCCCCTGGTGTATGCTGTCACAGGTCATTTAACACTTGCTATGGCTGTGGTTTCATTTAACTATTTGTTTTTCTCTTCCCCCAGTAGATTGCATAGGCCCTGAGCGGAGGATTCATATTTGTTTTTCACTAATTTACTCAGCAAATACTTACTGAGCACTTGTTGCGTGCAGGCACTGGGGATTCGACTGTGAGCAAAACAGACACCCATCTCTGTCCTCACGGTGCTCACTGGCTAGTGGCTGGAGACAGATGTCCTGCCATTTATGGCTCATGTTAGAAGGTGCTAGATGCTGGGAAGAAAAGCAGCTAATGGAAAGGGGATATGGCCCTGGATCTGAGCTTCCAGAAATGGGGCCTGGGTCCTACTCCTGGCTGATCAGACTCCCTGCAGGTGAAAATCCAGGTTTTTAGAGACTCTCCCAGGGGATTTGGGACGAACACTGTGGGAGAGGGTTTTGCAGTTTGTGGAGGGGGAGGAAGGCCTCACTGGGGAAGTGGCGTTGGGCTCACTTGCTGTTGTATCTTCACCGATCAGCGCCGTGGGAGGCTGCCCAGTTTTTGTTGGATAAATGAAACAAGTTACACTTATGTAACCAGTGGAAATGTTACCACTGTTGAACATGTATCCAAAGGATGATTTCTATGGATGTTACTTTCCATGGTTTATAGCACAGGCCTTCCCTGCATCCTCCAAGTTTTTTGGATCATTTGCTGATTCACCCAGAGTTTCTCATTGTCTCCAAATGGGATATTTTTTCCAGTCAACTTCCCCCCACCCTAAGGTAGTTTCTTTCTTTTTCTTTCTTTTTTTTTTTTTCTACTGGCCTGTTAGATATAAGTATCAGTGAACCTAAATTAAGGTGAACTTGAGGGGGTTTCCTACATAATACGAATGTAAAGAATTTATTGCTGTAGGAGAAACCATTGTGGTCTTTTTATCATTTAATTTTAACAGTCTGTAGATATTGGGACTTTTTGTCCCTCCTTAATTGCAATTCTTCTCCCAAACGGTTGGTTGACTATAAAGTCTGGCTTACATTTTTTGCTCAGGTTACATCCAAACTCTGTTAACTGATATTGAAGCATTGCCCCAGAGTATATAGTAACATAGTGCTTAATTGAGCTGTCAGGCTTCTAATGAATTCATATTGAGATTTACCATTTAATTAAACAGCAAAGGGGAAGAAAAAGCAGAGGGAAGGTGTAGGACTCCTTCTCTCACTGCCTTCCATTTCCTGCGTTTGAAACCTCCTGGCTTGCTTCTTAGCTGGTGGCACTGTCCGGGACATTGCATAAAAGTGCTCAAGGTGTGTGGGTAAGAATGGAGGCTGTGTTGTATCGCAATTACCTGGCTTCTTAGCAGGGCTTAAAAATGGATTTGGATTTGGTGCAATCATATGGCACTTGATTAAGTATGAATTATGCTTTATGTTTTTACAAAGCTTGGTAAGGTCATTTTCCCGAATGATTTCTAGGTCTGTGTATCTGAGCCGATGTGAAAAATCTAATCAGAGGGGAGCTAATGCCAAATTCTTTTGCTTTACGGAGAGGCAGAGAATACATTTTCCTGAAAACACCATTTCTTATATGCTGCCTGCTCCTTTAAAATTCACACTGCATTAAAAAAGCCGCCTTTAAGCAACACCTCTTTATGATAACTGCATTTTTAAGTTGGCAAGTGTAATGTTGCAAACCTGTAAATGTAGGGCAGTCAGTCTTTTATTGACTCAAAGAGTGGAAATGTATAATATTTTCTGTATTTAGATTGTAGAGTTATATTACACATTAAAAAAAAATTGAACAGTATTTTATGTAAAGATAAAATTTAAGTACCTGAATGTTTAATACAGTTAAATGACAGAGTAGTATTTTTCCTGCACTTATTTTACACTTAGCCATGTCTGCGTAGCCCAAGTAGGATAAACGAGGACAAAAAAGATTGACTATCAAAATAAATCCCTTTTTATTGATATAATTAACATAACATTGTATTAGTTTTAGGTGTACAACATAATGATTTGGTGTTTGTATGTATTGCAAAATGATTACCACAGTGTTTAGTTAACATCTGTTACCTCACATAGGTACAGTTTTTTCCTTGTGAGAGAATTTTTAGGATCTGCTCTCTGAACAGCATTGAAATGTACAGTATGGTGTTGGTACCTAAATAGTCACATGGCAATCAATGACTGGCGACACTCTGAGAAATGAATCATCAGGGGATTTCGTCTTGTGCGGACGTTGTCGGGGCACTCACACACACCTGGATCGTATAGCCGACCTCACCCCTGTGTGGTTGAGCGCCCGGGGCACAAGCCTGTACCGCATGTTACTGTACAAAATGACGTGGGATTGAATCAGACACTCGTGCGAAAATGATGCAACCAAGAGACATGTTAGATGAGATGGGCGAGGCTGTTGCTGGTGTAACATGACGTAGTTTTGCTTATTTTGTTAGTAGAAAGAGTACACTTTAAAATAACACTAAAACATGTAGTGTAGGAAATACGTAGCCACATAATTGTGTGTGCTACACTTTTATGCAACTGGCAGTGCGGTAGGTTGTTTACACCGATGTCACCACAGGCGTGTGAGTCATGTGCTGAGCTGTGACGTCACAATGGCTATGACGTCACTGGACGGCAGAGAGTTTTCAGCTCCGTCATAATCTTACTATACCGCCGTCACATACGTGGGCCGCTGTTGACCGAAAACTTGTTAGGTAGTGCAGGACTGTAGTGACCTGGCTGCACATTACATCGGAGAACTTACTTATCTTCTCAGTGGCGGCCACCCTCACTTATTTTGCCCAGCCCTCCACCCCCTGCCTCTGGCAGCCACTGGTCTGTTCTTTGTATCTGTGATTTCAGTTTTTCTGAGAATCCACATGTAAGTGAGATCATACAGTATTTGTCTTTCTCTGACTTACTTCACTTAATGTAATTCCCTCAAGTTTCATCTATATTGTCACAAATAGGAGGGTTTCCTTCTTTGTTAGGGCGAAATAATATTCCATTGTGTGTATGTATACATTTCACATATATATCACATTTTCTTCATCCATTCATTCATTCATGAATAATTGTTTCCATGTCTTGGCTATTAAAAGTAATGTCAAAATAAATCTTGGGTTTCTGTAAAAGTAACCTAAGAGATAAGCAGCCTTAAATTCAAAGGGTGGCCCTGACCAGTGTGGCTCAGTTGGTTGGGCAATGTCCTGCAAAGAAAAAGGTCGCTGGTTCGATTCCCGCTTAGGGCATGTGCGTGGGTTGTGGGTCTGGTCCCTGGTCGGGGTGTGTGTGAGAGGCAACCGATCAATGCTTCTCTCACATCAGTATTTCTCTCCTTCTCTTTTTCCCTCCATTCCCTTCTCTCCAAAAATAAAATCTTTAAAAATTCAAAGTATGATGTAAGTGTTCTACGGTGTTTTGGGGACTGTTTGAACCTCTTTAGAACTCAGTTTTCCTCATCTGAGTTTCTTGCACAGAGACCTACGAGCTAATTACTGATTGAGCCTTTCAGGTATGTACATACAGTGTATGTCTGTATGTCTGTTGTACGTTTGTCCAAGGAGAGGGGCATGATATCTGTGCTCTGAGGGTATCAGTTGTGTCTGGAGAGAAGAGTAACAAGGGCACGGAAGTGACCGTAAAGATCTAGTGTAACACTTGGATTATGTAGATAAGGACAGAGATCCAGGGACGTTGGGCACCCTGCCCAAAGTCACATAGCCCGTGGGACGGAATGGGGAATAGAACACACGTCTTGACTTCGGGCCGTGTAGCACACACAGCAGTAACACACATGGGCGCTGGAGCATCAGGGGCTGAGTTTCCAATGGCAGCTCTTCCATGAGCCACGAGACCTTGGGCAACTTACTGCTCTGCGTCCGTTACTTGTAAAATGGGGGTAATAATTCCTACTTCATAGGGTTGTTACTGTGAGGCTTCAATGAGTAGTATTACACATCATATGCTTAGAACAGTGCTTGATACATAGGAAGCACTCAGTACATAACCATCGTTCCTGTCATTAATCTGCTCCATTACATCACGTCAGACCCCTCTACTTCAGACTTAACCACTTGTGTGTGTTTGTCATTGTTTTCATTTCAATTCTTTCATTTGACCTGTCTGTTTACAGCTCATTAGAATTGCAATGTGCAATGTGATACATTAGCCTGCCAGTCATATAGAAGCTCAAGGTGGTTTGGCCAGTGCCCAGAACTCCAGCCACCTGTGGTAACTGTTGCCAAAATGCAGTAGATTTTCATTTCCCATAAATTGTTCAACCAAAGGTCCACATCATTAATATGACTTTGTGCCTTTACAGAAAAAAAAATTCTTTCTCCTTTTACAAAAGTATTACGTTTCCCACCAGTTCTGTGAAGCCGAGCAATCACTTGGATCTTCTTGTTCTTGCCTCTTGAAAATGCTTCTTAAAAGGTGGCAGATGTGCCAGGGGGATCACCTGAAATGACTTTCTGAGATAAACCTGCCCAGGATAGGAAGAGAAGACTATTTTTTCTTCTCCAGCAATTCCAGCGGCCAGTCTGTGTGATCCCATCACGATGGGGCACTTAGCAAACCAGGAAGCGATAACAGGGAACAGCTTTGCACTTGCAGCAGTTTCCGTGCTCATTAACAGTTGATGACTTTCCCTTTAGGACGGCGGCCTCAGCCACAGTGGGCCCTGGGCCCCGGGTGCCGCGTCTGCTTGTTAGGTGTGAGCAGCGTGGGCCTGTCCTTGGTGGCAAACTTCTAACAGCAGCCAGAGCGAATGTCAGAGAGGAAATGCAGTGTGTTTTGAAGGTCTGGGGTGGGGTCCAGACATGTTAGAACTTACATTTTCATTCTTTCTGTCAAGATCCATCGCTGCGGTTACGAGCAAACACGTTGTAAGAGCTTTCCTGTGATACCATATCTGCCCTAAATCCAGATGTGATCTGATTCCCACTAGGTTCCACCCTGCAGCGGGCCTTGCTGTGGTTGGGATATGCCACAGGTTAAGCCCTGTCCCTCAGAGCACCACCGTATTAGCAAAATAACAGGTTTGTGTTCTTGTTGTAAAACATGGAATCAATATAGAGTGTTCTCTAACAGCAGCTTTGGAAGAAGGGACTCGAATCAGTGGTTTGCTAAGTAGAAGTAAACTGAAATTTTCTTGTGCTCATTTCAAATTTGATATTTCTTGGCTCTCGAAAAGAAGCAGGTGTATGTTTTGTGCTCAGTGGTGACTAAAGGCCTGTAATTGCATGTGGACTTAAATAGTCAAAGTCCAAATATTTTTTTTTTTCTGGGAACATTATTGGGTCAGTGTTGGATATTATTTTCTACCAAGAATGAAGGTGCTATTTTTAAAAGCATTACTTTTTTTCTTTTTTGTTCCCCCCTCCTTGTTCCAAAGTTTGCTTATCTCTTCTCAAAATAAAAATAGCCCTTTCTGCCAGTAAGCCGACTTGTAAATTCATATAGGAGTGAGATAAAAATACCGTATTGTATTTCCAATTAACTCATTTAATTAGATGGGGTGAATTAATTGGATTTTTGGACATGTTTCTGAAAGTCTAAGAAATTCACTTTTGGAATTCCCAAGTATGGTGGTGGCTTGGGAGCTTTCTCAGTGTGCTGCTGTCCAGGACTTGGTGTAAGACCTGTCATTTGAAGCCTGTCATTTGAGTTCCCCTTGGGGGTATAAAAATGGCCTAGTGATTTTTCAGATAGAAGAGCATAAATCAGCAGGCCATTTGGCTTTCCCTTCAGCCCAGGGCATTCCCCGGTTATCACCAGCCTCATCAGCGAAGCCTTGAGTAAACATTTCTCTGTTCACACTGCCCAGATGAGATGGTAATCTAAGGATTTGGTTCCAACACTCTTAGAAGGATTCGGAAATTGTCCTCTTTGTCTCTTGTCTCACCCCGTATAATTTTAGGGTCCTGGGCATGCAGGCTCTGAGGGGTCTCCCTTATGCCCTGTCAGCCAGGGCCTGGGGAAGTTCTGGAATTTAGACTGGGGGCAGTTTTAAGCTGTAGATCATTCTACTTTGTACTGTAATTACTTAGTTTTCCTCTCTCTAGGTTTATACACCTTCCGGGGTAAAGCTGGTTTATTCTCTGGATGCCAGAGTTCATCCCCCCAACCCGCCGCCACCTGCCCCTGCGGCGCCCCCACCACCACCACAGTGTGCTTGATATAGGTGCTTGGTAAAATGTTGCTGTCGTTGATGAGCCCATTCTTTCTATAACTTAGACATTCTAGAACCAAAATAGGTGGAAGCATATTCTTGAATTTCTTTCTTTCTTTCTTTTTTTTTTTTTTTTTTTTAGTATGGTCTTTTTCAAGTATAGATCAAAGGAGCCAGACAAAAAATATTGGGGGCACAGTACATAACATCGTTCATGGTGGGAAAATTGCTGCTGATAGGTCCTTTCTCTCTGCCATTCGCCTCCAAATATCTTTTAATCACAAAGTTTTTTGGATGTTTCATACTTTATATCCTACTTGGACCCAGTTGGTGAGTCTTGTCTTTAGATCCGTGTTTTTCATTGGTGTCCCCGGTGTTAGCACAGGGAGTAGAGAGTAGATTCTTAAGAACTACTTGTCAAAGGAGTGTCTTTAGTCATAGTGGCCTGTTAGTGCAGAAAGACTCTTGGAATTAAATTATCAGAGTTGTTTAATTTTGTTCAGAATAAACAGTCCAAAGGGCATACTGAGTAGAAAAATAAGAATACAGAAAAATTTAGAAGGCCCCCCCCCCCACCCCATGCTGCTTCAGGTTCAGCATAGCAGGAGTAAAGTTAAGAGATTCATCAAAATCAGATGCTGTCTTGCAGCTTTGAAATAGCTTGCACCTTTGTCATTTTGCTACTAGTAGGTTCCTGGTCCTAACTCTGTAACATCCCTAAAAGCCTGCTTTATGGAACCTGCTTTATGGAGCTTGAACTGCACTGCGTTGTCTAAGATGGGGCTGAGTTCCTGGCCTCGTGGAGATTCTGGCTTCCTTCTGGGGCGCAGGCGGAATGAGTGAAGCCATTGAGGAGAATCAGGGTGGAGCTCCCCGGGCATCTCCACAATCCGAGAAGCCTTTGTTCATTCCTTTGGTTCCTCAACTTCTCCCTGCAAGGAAGGGACCGACTGCTGCTGGGACCAGAACCTCAGTCCGCGCTGTCTGCTGCTGAATGGGGCGCTGGCATGCCATGGTCTGCCAACCACGCGTGGCACAGTCAGCTTTGTCTGAGTGTAACCCCTTATCATACACATGCGATACAGTTCTGTGGCCTCATCACCGGGGACGTGCTTTCCCGCGGGCTGATTTCAACTTTCAGGGCTCATCCTTCCGCCGCTTCCTTGTTTCCTGTAGGCCTGTGACTGATACTCCTCCGCGGAGCAGCACCTGGCACCTCCCACCGCCACTGCCGAGGCCGGATTTCCCACACCTCCTTTGCCACGGTACTCTGCAGCCCTTATCAAGGGCCACCAGAGGCGCGTTGTGGCTGCGCCAGCCCCCCGCCGCCGCACCCCTCCCTCTCAAAGCCCTCCCTCTACTCTGAGTCACCCCATCCTACTCTGTGCTTCTTCCTTTTAGTTACTCTTTTTTCAGTAACTTCCCTTCCTCCTGTGAAGGCTTGTGCTCGCACGGGTGCGCACGCGCGTGAAACCCACATGCACGTACATTCACTCACACTTCTCCTGTGTCCTGACCCTCCCTTATCCTGTGTCAGGCTCTCGACTGCCTTGGGAGTTGAGATGCTGTAGCGCATGAGGGTTCTCATTCCAGAAGCGCGATTTTACGTTTAACCTCTGAGAGAGAGCCACCCAAGGGTTACAGCATAAACCACAATCTGGTGAATGTTGTGAAAGAAAAAAAAAAAAGGAACCTTTTTTAAATCCAGATTGCAGGTTGCGTAAGTTAATACTTGAGCCTTGTTCAAAGTTCCAGCGTTACAGAAAGTGAAAGTTACTTATAATACATGTTTCCCATTCACCACCTTTAACAGTTGAGTGTATGCGTCTTTTTTTCTGGGCACATAACATATTTATTTTCTTGGAAATAGCATCATTTTATATATGTAGATCCCCTTTGGTAATTTCTTTTTTCAATTACTTAATTATTAGGCTTTGTTCCATGTCAGTACATATACCTCTCTCCCTGATTTATTTAACAGCTGTAAGCTTGTGAAAACCATCATTTGGTTCGATTATAACAGTGTATGAAATGTGGCATTAGATGCTGATCACAGTCTCTCTGTGTGTTCGCCCCTGATTCGTGGTCTGAGAACAAAGAGTACCCTAAATACTTACTTTAGCAAAATGAGGGTTTTTTGGGGGGAGGTGGGAGGGAGGATGGCTAGTTTAAGTGCTTTATTTTCTCAGTTGCCCCACCCTGTTTAAAAATGTATCATAAAGCTGAAAAATCCTTAGGATTTTAATGGCTTTTTAAATATAAAATTAATATACAGTGTATTTTTTCCATTTAGCCCAAAGACCAAAGTCCTCTAACCAAAGAGACTATTCGTTTTGTGTAAAGCAATAAACAAAAGCATTCCCTGAACCAGGGCTGCTCTGAAATTCCGGATTGCAAATACTGTAAGTTGGGGTGTGACCGCTTGAGAAGGTGATTTAGAAAAGGTTTGTTGACAGTCTTCCTGGAAAGTTGGTTGCCAGATACAATTACAGGCTTTCACCTTGTTTCACATAGTGCTTTCACAATGTTTATTTTCTGTCCTGGCTCTAGTGAGTAAAAATCATAACTGGTGAGATGATATCCAAGTGTAGAACCAGGCTGGAGAGTGGGTCTTACTATGATTTGATCAAAAGCAAACAAAAAAGCAAAAACAAAGAAAAAAAAAAGAAAAGGAAGGGTGCTGATCTTTTCTCATTGTGGGACTAAATTGCTGCATGCTGAATTTTCACTTTCTGATTAGAACTGACCGTTGAACAGATACAATTTATTTCTTTGGGGTCTGGGAAAAAAATCAAATTTTAGTTCTTTTCTCTGTCTCCACTTTTTTTTTTTTTTTTTTTTTTTTTTAAGAGCATGGGTGTATCAATCAGAAAGTAGCCGCTGTATGAAATGTCCTTCTATGGTAAGTGTTTGAGGGTGAAGTCTGAACCATGCTAGAAATCACTTTGCACTTTTCACATGTAGCAGAAATAAGCCTGCTTCGTTCCATCTCAACAGCTGTACCCAATGGGTCAGCGTGGACTGGTCTGATTTCATAAAGCAGGGCTAGTACTGGGTCTGGGTTAATCCAGGTGCCAATAAAACCATGTTGATTTTTTTTTGTCACCTCCAGGCTTTATACTTCCATGAACATTGGCCTTAAAACAAGTCTGTGAATGACCTTGTTCAAGTATCTCTTGCTGATTTCAGCTCCCAAGTAGTCAGCGCAGCAATGTTTCCTTTCTCAGCCGGAGGAAAGACGGAGGAAAGACGCACTTGTTGCTTGAGACGTTTACTTTCTACCTGCTGGCTTCAAACAGTATTAATTTTTATGTGCTCCTTGTGCATTGCGTTTAATTAAAAACAGTTCTATTCGCAGAGGTACTTGTAAGGTTTTTTTTTTTCTCTTCCTGAAATGAATAAAACAAATAGGCATCTGGTATTTGTTTTGTATAACACAATTTCCATAAAATGAAGAGTAATAAAACATAATTATCTGTAAAGGCTTATTTTATAAGCTTGAGAATGGGCCTATTTCTACTAGGTTTTTAAATTCTACTCATACAATAAAGAATTCTTTGCCCATTAATATATAACAATACTCATGACAAAAGCCTCCCAATTTCATGCAGGAATCCAGCTCATCCTTTATTAAATAAATATTTTATTTTCTGTTATAGTGTACATGACAGAAGTTTATCATCATGTTCCTGCTAGGGACACACATTAGATTGAAGGAAAATATTTCCTATTCTGTATTTTGGTCGATTGCTTTTTATTAAATGATATTTCCCCATAATTAAGAGACAGTTTTATTGTCAGTTGCTGACTTTCGTAGGTCACAGTCCATTTTGTGGATTCTAAAACCTCCTTTTAGAAAAGTACACTTCAAACTTTTCCATAGGGTTTTATAGGGTTTATAGGCCTTACACCCTTTGGTTCAAGAACTCTGCCAATGCCTGGTGGTTATGGAAACTGTGCTCATTACCATCGGGAGCTACAGTTTTAGCTTTAGTGTATGAATAGCTGATGAAAGGATGTTGCCCAAAGATTTTGCAGTGTTGGATTTAATTTCAGGGTTAGGCTCCTTTCTAGGAATGGAGGTATACTCTTCATCTGAGGAAAAAGAAATTAGAATGTGGGAAATACAAAAATTATTAATTTCAGAGGTGGATTTGCTGTCGGATTGGATGGCAGTGCCTACATCCCTGGGGCTCCTGTCCCCAAGGCTGTTTTTATCGTCTCTGCCCTGCACTAGGCAGGGGCCTTGAAGTGGCGAGTTCATCCTCCGAGGTTGTGTGTCCATCGCTGAGAGAATAAAAGAAGCAGGGACAGAATCATACAGCGCAGTATATCAGGATGACAGTTTTATGTGGTTGTGTGATGTTGCAGAGTCTTGTATGTGATATCGACCCTTTTCTTTTGAATCAAAGCACAGGGTTTTACTGGAGAAGAGAGGCTTCAGAAATAACCCAGTCTCACCCAAAATGGAACTCCTAAATAGTTACCCCATTCTGTCTACCATGAAGCTAATTGCTTACAGGAAGTAAAAGTACATAGCAATGTAGCTAGTATTTATATCCAGTTTGAGTATTGATTCCTAATTTTAGATTTCTGACACTAAAACGTTATCTTTTTGCATTGACACGATCCTGAAACCTTTATATTATTACGAATGCAAGTCAAATTAAATAGACGTAGATACTAGGTTTCCCCCTTCATGTTGTCATCTGTTGGACAACGAATAGCTTCAAATAAGAGCATCAGTTCCAAAGGCAAGCTGAATATTCCAATTCGAGATTGGCAGTCGCTTGGCGTGCTTATTTGAAATATCATTTTTGAATATACTTGGCAACTTTAAGTGCCCAATTAAAAAGCTCCGAGGAAAGAGGAAGTCTGAGGCTGTGTAATTAGCCCTTAGGATTTGGAGAGTTTCCTTTATATCTGGAAGGCCACAATGGAAAGTCACTGGGCACAGTAGCTCTAGGCCAGCTGCTTAGAAGGGAAGGCAGTTTCAGGATGGATTATTTCTGTACTTTTGCTCCTAAAATGCTTTACCTAAAGAGGCTCCCAACCCCATAAAGTACTGGTGGTGTGAAAAAAATTCGGCAGTGTGCTTTCACAAAATTGTAGATAATTGATTACTATAACTAGCCACATAAGTGTAGGTAATACCTAACCATATACAGGAGTGCTTAAGTTCTCAGATGGTGTCTTATCCAACTGACAACCTTACTCCTCCCACCTTTTATTTTATTTTATTTTATTTGAGAGATGATGGTTGGGTGGTAGAGAATATGTCAGATATTGTGCTGTTCTTACCAACAACAACAACAAAAAAAAAGCCAAACAAACAAAAGAACAAGCCTCCTTGAGTAGAGCAAGATGAGCCATATATGCTGAGATTATTTATAGTGTTTATTGCAGAGAGACCAAAAGCACTAAGCACGTAATGGCTTTCCTTATTTACAAGTCAGATTCATCTAAGGGATATTATTCTTTTATTTTTCTGGTGCTTGCAGTGTTGGTGTAAAATAGATTATAAGCGAGGATGCACAGTGATGCAGAATTTGTTGGCTGTGAAAATGCAGAATGGATGAAGCTTTTCTTTTTTAATGCGCTGCCACAAAAAAAGTCCATTTTATTTAAGTAAAAACACTGCTTTTTGCCTAAGTGAAGCCTAGGCACACACATAGATGCAAGTAACATCGGACAGGTTGGGTATATGCGAGTATAGGGCTCTTCTTTCCCCGTTGGGTAATAAATGCGCTCCATTCAAGTTTGTGGTAAAGTGAGTGTCTATTCAGCGAATTAGTTTTCCCCAGTAACTTCTACGGCAGAAATGGCATTGTCTTCCACTGGCTGCGAAAGTAAAATGCGCTCAGTTAAAAATACCAAGGAAGAAGAACTAAAGGAAAGAAAGAACAGCCCTTTAAATCCAAAGGAAACACTTTCTGATGAAGTGTCTAATGACACTCAAAAAATTGCCTGTTAGTTAAGTGACAGTATATGACTTGAATAGCAAAATGTCAGTATACAACAGGATCACAGCACTGAAGGTGTTACTCTTTTTTCTCACCCTTTGTCCCACTGTTCCCGTGGGAGAGAACAGTGACCAAGGCTTTAGCAATTAGGTCATTTTAATGGCCTTGGCATCCTTATGTCCATACTCTATAAACTTGACATCCAAGTTTTGTTTTGTTAATCCATATGCAAGGTGCGTTTCCAGTTGTAATACAAACAAGTAATACAATAATTGTTTTAGACAGAGGAGAAGGGGGGGACAAAGGGGGGAGAGGAACATCAATATGTGGTTGCCTCTCGTGCACCCCTAAGTGGGGGCCTGGCCCGCAAGCCAGGCATGTGCCCTGACTGGGAATTGAACCAGCGTTCCTTTGGTTCGCAGGCTGGCGCTCAATCCACTGAGCCACACCAGCCAGGGCAGATGATATAATAATTAACAAATGAGACAAGAATAAACTTTGTGTTTTGTGCACTCACACTGGGAGCTGACTGTTATTTTCACTTGGAAAAGCCCAGTGCTGCTTTGCTCCACGGGCCCTTATGGTTACCAGAGGGCGTTGGTATAGGTTCTCATAAAGATCTAGTCGGAGATCTTTATTCTTTCCCACTCGATTGGTCTGGGAGAGCTTGGATGATAAGACAGTCATTTGTATACCTCTTTAGTTTTCTTCCCACACTCATGGATATATCCCTCAGGGTCTACCTGCATGGGATTATTTGGTCAGAGAGAAAGCATTAGCTAGGACTAAGGAGGCTGGAGTGACTCACCTTTTTCTACTGAGGCCCAAGGACCAAAACCTAGTGCTTGATTCTTGAGTTTAGAAAACCTCCTTTGGGCTGTTTACTGTGTACAGGGCAGTGAGGACCCCAGGATGAAAATGAGTATTTAGGAGCCCCTGAAAGTAGCCTAGGTTGGGGAGACAGGTGTTGAGGGCTCCCCCAGGGCAGAGGCAGAAGACTTGTCTGTTTCAGGATGCTGGGGATTATCATATTCAGAATGTGGACTCAGGCTGGCTGGCTTTGACAGCCAGGATCCTTAAACATGTAGGTGACTGTTGGGTGACTGGCCGCATTTTAAGAAGATGTATGTATTCATGAGAGCTTGTAGGAGCAGAGGGGACTAGACGGAGAGTATGGAATAGAACAGTATTCTCCATAAATGTTCTTTGACTATGAAAAGAACTTTTCTGTAGATTTATTCATTTGTGCATTGAATATGCATTCATTAAGTACTTTTTGTGTGCCAGGCTCATTCAAAATTCTAAGTTTCAAACTTGGTTATTTTTCAAGTTCAGAGTTTAGCTAAAAGTGTTGTTTTATCCTGAGAAGGAATTATATCAAATTACAAACTTAAAATGAGGGGGAAAGTGTCTCCTTCCCTCCCTTAAGCCCTTCAGTTCTCCTGTTGAGTGGGCTTGTCAGTCACCTTGGGAGGCATCAAAATGTCCTCAGCCCTCAGGGCCACACTCAGGAACTTACTGGAAGAGGTGAATCGGTTGTGCCCTTCTCACTGTTCTCAGACTGTAGGTTTCTTTCCCTCACCACAAACTTAATTCTTTCTTGTCTGTTTTCAGTTGCAGAAGAACTTTAGAATAAGTGAGGGGAACAAATGAAGTTGGGGAGACCGGCAAAGATGCAATTGGTGGGGTGGATAGGGGCAGAGTGTGAGAAAGTTATTTGAAGTTGGATTTTTACAAATGTGGTCAGTATTAATCATGTTTAGCCTGCAGTGTTTTGGGTTGCATTATCCGTAGGTTTGGAACTTTTTGTGGTAGAGAATATCGACACCCACATTTTCTTAAACCATCCCTTTATTGCTAAAAAAAAAAAAAAAAAATGAAGCAAAACAAAACTGTAGGCACCTGGTAAAATAGCCTTGTTTTAACGTACTTGATCTTACTGTGACTTTATAATGGTTTAATTTCTGGAGAGTTTTGTTCACATTGGTATGATTGAGAAAGAGCAGACAGATCTTATAGGAAAATGAATTTGGAATTTTCCACGTAATCAAGTCAGAAGGTTCCCAGTTGTAATTGTGAGATGTCCTCTCCTGGTGCCTGGTTTTAGAAACACATTTTTTTCCCAGGTGCGAAGAACAATGCTTCGTAGGACAATGGTGTGACTTACCACAGGAGAATTTTCCATTTTGCATTGTATTATGGTGCGTGGTCTGAAGGTTTGGGAATAAACACAGCGCTGGACACAACAGGTCGCAGTTAAGACATCTACTATTTTTAATACATTTTCCTATTTTTGGCCTGGCATGCTATCTTCGGGTGAGAAAAGCCAACCACTTGCCTTGGTTTGAGGTCATAGGTAGCTGTCAGTTCTCTATAATGGATTTGATGATGTCATAGTTTTGAAATAACGGAAAAGTAACATTTCTTGTCCACATGATTGTGGCTATAAGCACGCTATCATTTTTAGGCTATTAATCACACTCTTTTAAAACAGGAATCCCCTGCCCTCCTCCTTCCCCAGAAGTGAAGTGCCATAATTTCATACACCTAAGTAACACAAAGCAGCTAACATCCTGCAGTGGTTTGTTTCATTCTCAGCTTTTGTGACAGTGTGAAGAGGAAGGCAAGGGCGGTAGGGGGTGGGTTGAAAGAGAAGATGGAGTCGTGTTCCCCAGGGAGGGTGAGAGACTGCTCCTACATTAGTGGTGAGGGGACTTCCGCAGAAAATAGGAAGGTACAATTAAGTGAGGCTGTTAAAGACCACGCCAGCATCACTTCATTAAATGCGGGTGGCAGCTGCTTTCTAAGCCCCTTTCTGTCTTTGTCCTCCTGGGACTGAGTATTTTCAGGGACGGAAGCAGAATCGCGAGGAACCAGGAAGACTGCCAGGGAGGGGATGCGGTGGCTTAGATGCCAGCTCCCTCACTCCCTTCTTCAGGGGCTGGTTCTCTTAGGCAGAGACTTCTGGAGAGAAAGGGCCCCGGGTACTCACTCTCACCTGTAGACCTGGGGATGAAAATGGGCCATCCTCGGGGGTGATCTGGTATTGCATCCCAGAGCACGGCTGACTTCATAGCAGATACCTGTGTAGAAATGCATCCGTTTGGAGATAAAGCAGAATGGGAAATTGTGGGTTAGGATATTTTTATTCCGAAAGGAAACTGAATTCGCATTTGGCAATCTTGTGCAGGAAAAGTGCAAAAAAAGTGTTTCTTTTTTAGGGAAACTGTGTTGCACAAATCACTTGGAATCTGATTACCTGAATGACTCAGCGAGAACGTCAAGGCTTGAGTGGTGAAGT
This sequence comes from Anoura caudifer, assembly GCA_004027475.1. NCBI lineage: Eukaryota > Metazoa > Chordata > Mammalia > Chiroptera > Phyllostomidae > Anoura > Anoura caudifer. Next base: position 202,666 of record PVKU01000220.1, read on the forward strand.
GTGCTTGATGTCAAACAGTGTTGCTGGTAGTTCAGTGGAAACTCTGTCCTGGCACCTCTTTTTGTGTCACTTGTCTAAGCCCTCGTTTCCTCACTGGTAAGTGGGGATCCCAGTATACATTTTACTGTCGTTGCTCTGTGAGCTTAAGTAAAATACGGAATGGAAAGGATTCTGCACAGTGCGCAGTGTAAGAGAAAGTGCTCCTCTGAGTATTAACTAGTTTTTATATCAATTTAATTTTAGGACCAAAAACACTTGGTGATCTTACCTGTTTACTGAAGGGTTAGACTGTGTGGAAGCTGAGACCCGGAGAGATGATGTGTTAATTAGTGGAAGGGTCAGAATTAGAATCCAGATCTTATGACCTCCTACTGGACCATGGTCTGTCCCCTGCCTGCCTCCCCGCTCACAGCTGTGTGAGGTTGCTGTGCAGTTTGTAAAGGAAGATGCACTGTTAATTCCGTCTCTTTTCCTGGGCATTACACACGTCATGGGACCATGTGAACTTTAACATTTGGCCTCAACACCTTCCCCACCCTCTGCTATGGTATATGATGTACGATTATTATGTATTTCAGAACGCAGATTTAAGGTCTGTATTGCTGAGGTTCTTTGGGTGGCAGAAACTCCTGCAATTTTGCAGGTATTATCATTGTCTGAATTTTAAAAGAGCCACCTTAAGAGAAGAAATCATGCTTTTCCATTATGCCTGCAGCCTGCAGAATACCATTTAAACTGTAAGTGATAGAAAAAGGGCAAGTATTTGATTAAAACCAATCTCCCTTCAAGACGAAACTTTCAGTCTCCATCAGACCTACTTTGCGGGAGCTTCAGTGTGTTTTGCTCATGGTGAGATCCAATTTACGGGGAGGTAAAAGGAAAGGTGATTATTTTTTTAATTCATCTATGAGCTTCCAGACTGACATGGAATGTAAAAAAACGGTGTTAGACTAAATAGAAGAAGTCGAGTGTTTTAGAAATGTCTGACACGTCTTGTACTTCAAGGAAACAGTTGTTTGATCAGTTGTTTGGGATGGCACGAAGTTCTCGTTGATAACAGGCAAATGGTGCGGATCAGCCGAACATCCAGGAAGCACGGACGACTTGAACTGGTGCAGGCACCCTCCTGCAGTTTTCTGCGTTGCTTTTGTGACTGAGGTCTGTAGGGAATATTCACATTTCCACTTCAAATCATTGTGTTTGCTGTGTCTACTGGTGGTACATCAGCTGCCACTCGCCTCACCTTCACCTAATTTTTCACTTACTTTTATCTCTTTCAAGATTCAACAGGGGCTCAGAAAACTTGGAACAGACTGACAGCTGTAAGAGGGGAGGGCGGAGGTGGGGACTGGTTGAAAGAAGGTGAGAGGATTAGCCAAAGAAACTATAGGCATGACCCTTGGACGTGCACAATGGTGGGGGATGGCCTGAGGGAGTGGGGGTGGTGCTGGGTGGAGGGGGGCAAAGTGGGGAAAAATTGGGACAACTGTAATGGCATAAACAATAAAATATATTATAAAAAATGATTCAGCTGTAGCGCTACCTCTGAGAAAGTGCTTCTTACCTTCCTCTGTCCATCCTGCTGGGTCAGGGGCCCCTCTTGGGGATTCCATAGCAACCTGCTTATGCTTCTCCTGGCCCCTATGGTGCAGTGTTATAATTGTATTACAATCATCTATTTAGGGGTCTCTTTTTTGTATCACACTGTGAGGTCTTCCAGGACAGGGACTACTTTTGTCTTTTCACCCAGTTCCAAGCCGCCTGCCTGGAAGCGGTCAGTAGTCAATGCTCGTTGAATAAATGAATCACTTTCTGCCAAAACCTGGCTCCCCTGAGTTTATATACCCTGGTAACCTTTTGTAAGTGAAACCATTTTTATATAATTAGCCATTTCTATTCTAATTTTCTACTGAAGTAGTTTTTATTTCCAAAGAAATCTTGTTGTGCCTCCCCACACCCCCAACGTGGCGTATGCTTTTCTTTTTCAACTTTTGGAGGGGTGTGAAGTATGAGATAGAATATAATGTGGACTAAATCAGGGGCCATTCAACTTGACTAGATTCTTTTAACCTTCCAGAATGTTGAGAAAGTAATTTTTGTGTGTGTGTGTGCGCACGCACGCGAGCGTGTGCCAGGGGGAGGGGTGACGTGTTAGAAGAAATGGCTGAGATTCTTTGTATCTAAAAGAATGTTTCTCCTTGGTGATTTGGTAGGCCTTGTCACCCTTCTGCATAAATCCTTAAGCCAAGTACAAAAACACCAGTGGGCGAAACAGCGACTAGCCCCTCTCCTTCTGGGATGGCAGTGCCTGTGAGAGCAAGTTCAGAAATGGGTTTCCTCTTCAAGTTTTTGAGGAGTCAGAATGTTGAGTGGCAGAGTAACCTTTGAACTTTCTGTGTTTTTGATATCAAAAGGAATTCTGTGCTTTACAAAAAAAGTTTTGTTCAAGGTAATAATATTCTTAAGGCACAGAGGGAAGTTAGCATCTGACTAATTTGTGGACAAATTGGTATTTATTTTCTCAGGTTATTTGGACTGTAGTTGATTTTTTTTTAAAGATGGGGGGTCAGATCTTTCCATATATCTCTTTTAATGCCCTTAAAATTATTTTTCCTATGCGAAATTGGATTTGGTGAAAGTTTTTTATTTTATGACATGATGTTCCTCTGATTCTCCAATATATTTAATTGTGTTAATTTTACTTAGGGAAAATGTCAAGGGACATACTTTTATATAGTATATATAACTTTTTAAAACTAATATATGGCCCTGGCTGGTGTAGCTCAGTGGATTGAGCGTGGGCCTGTGAACCAAAGGACACGGTTCGATTCCCAGTCAGGGCACATGCCTGGGTTGCAGGCCATTTCCCAGCAGGGGCTGCACGAGAAGCAACCACACGTTGATATTTCTCTCCCTCTCTCCTTCCCTTCCCCTCTAAAGATAAAAACAAACAAGCAAACAAAAAACCTAACATATGACAACTTTAGAGCCAAAGCTTGAATGAGTAAGTTGGTGTGCTTTTACAGTACCATAGCTTCTCTTTTAATGAAATTTAAAATCTTAACTGCTGTTTTAGAAGCAAATTCTTGCACATAGTAGGTTCTTAATATTGCACTGAATCCAGTTTGACTGTTCTTTGTGTTTGCAAAGTCTGATCCCTGTTTCAGTTTTTCCTTCCCTGAAGAGTTGTTATTTTCCTGTGCATATGGGGATGAATCATGCTTGGTTTTCCTATTCTTGCTTTCTTAAAACTAAACTCATCCATTACTCAGTATTTCCCTATTTATGAATAACTGTGATTTAAATCTTTCCAACATGGCATTATGTGATGTGTGTTATAGCCAGAGGCTACCACTTATCACCTTTATTTCTTTATTCACCCTTCATTTTCACAATTAAAAAAGAAAAATAGAGCCACCTTTCTATTTGGTATTCCTGCTAGGTCCACACTTCAGAAAATATTGCTTATATTTTTATTAAAAGCACTTTCACATTAGCTATAATTAAAATCTGTACCAACAACCTGTAATCTGATTTCATGTGTGCTGTCTTAAAAAAAATCAGAGAGAACATTTTTAAATACTGAAATGCCTCTGGCATAAGTTGAGTGTTCATTCTCTGTACTGCTGGCAATGTATTTGTAGACTACTTTTAATAGTAATCGTATTTTGCATGTACTTAACAGTTTTCTCACCCAGACATGCCTCCCTGGGCATGATGACATCGTCTTGCCCTTTTTTTAAAACAGAATTTGCTGTGTCATTTTTGTCACTTTGACTCTACAGCTTCCCCTTTCTTTATATAACTTACTATTTATCTGTTTAAGAATGAGGGGCATTGAGTAGATTTTTAAGGTTTCACTTTTAATAATATGTCTTCCTAGGTCAAGATCATTACAGGGGGGGGAAAATCTCAAGCATGCCCCAAAGATCATTAGCACCATACATTCCCTGGTCAGTGTGGCTCATTTGGTTGAAGCGTCATCTTGTAAAAGGAAAGGTCGTGGGTTCGATTGTAGGTCAGGGCACCTGCCTGGGTTGCGGTTCCTTCTACAGTTAAGCCCCTGTGAGAGGCGACTGATCCATGTTTTTCTCTCACATTGATGTTCCTTTCCTTCTTTCTCTCCCTCCCTGCCCTTCTCTCTCAAATCAATAAGCATGTCCTTGGGTGAGAATAAAAAAAAAAAGACATGATACGTAATAAATATGTAAGAATTCCATCAAACTTACATTCCACAGACACTTCTTTATAAGAGCAGCTCAGGTGTACTGAGCACTTACTTTGCACCATTGTGCCTTCTGAGGAATCTACAAGGTGTGAGGGGGAGTTATGAGATTTCAGAGATGGAAGGTGCGCCGTGGGGAGAGGGGCCCAGACAGACACATTCACAGGAGGAAAAACCACTGAGTGACAGTGGAAGCGTATACAAAGACTTTGAGACAAACAGAGAGAGGCGCATGGAAAACTTGATTTCCTGTTTACATTTGTTAAATTGCACTCAAAGCAGCTAATCAATCACATCTACATTCTCTGGAATGAAAGCACAAAATGAATACAATGGACATTGTTCAAAACTCAGTCGACACCATCCCCTTTCCCTCTTAGAAGGGGCATGTAAAGGGGAAAGTGGAATTTATTCTTGAAACCTTATCTGAGAGGATTCCCTACATTTCCATTTCAAAGCAGCCACATTTGTGTTTTGTGGATGCTGAGATCCTACCATTCTTGCCTTATCCACTGGTACCTCTGTGCAGCTCTATTGGAATTGTTTTACGTTGTTTTCAGGGACATGCTTCCCCTGTGACCATAGTGAGCGTAAATCTGCCCCCAACCTCAAGCATAACCTGGGTTGTATTTGTGTTCTCCTTTGTAAAGTTATTTGTAGAATGTAAAGTTATTTGTACAGTACAAATAACGACTCCTTCTTCCAAAGGAGTGTGTGTCTGTTTAAATGAGGAACTGGTGTCCTTGGTAGCATTGGTTGGTGTACACTTCCCCTCACTGCAGACTTGCCTCCCACTGTACGCCCCTCCTCAGTCCCCCTGAAGATGAACAGATCAAACTCACTCTCTCTCTCTCTCTCTTGCTCTCGCTCTCGCTCTCACTCTCTCTCTCTCAATGTACAACTGAAGTGTGAGATACGGTGACACATCACAACCAAGGTTCCTAAAAGTGAAGGTCTGGGTCAAGACAAGCCTGGCTGTCAGAATCCCCTGGCCCTGTGTCCTCTGTCAGATGCTCTGTCACACGCAGGGTGTCTCAGAACCTAAGCATTGGGCCTGTCTCAAAGGTTATCTTGCAGATGCCGCTGGGAAGATACCCTAGAACAGAGATTACTGGATGTCCATTTTCTTAGTCACAATAGATGATCTGTTTCAAGAATTTGAAGGCAGATGATCTGTTTCGAGGGTTTGGACCTGAGTTTAGGCATCACTTAAAACGATAACATCTGTCAAATGTTAACCATGCCATTAGATTTGGTGTGGGGGAGGAAAAACTTTTAGGAGAAACAATGTCCTTTACGAGTGCGGGGCAACGGCGTGGTGTTTGATTGCGGTGGTTGGGGACGAATGGGCCTGGTCTCCAGGCTCCTGGAATGGACCTGAATAAAACCCGCAGCCAAGCTCCCCTCTCCCTGAAATCCCAGCCTCCTGTGGTCCAGATTTTCATAGTCCTCCCAATTTGCCCCAGAGCCTGCTGTGACCCTCATCCATCTTTTTTTTTTTTTTTTTTTTGCATTTAACAAAGTTGTAAAGGGATTTATATGCTTTCCATTAGCCTCAGCAAAGCTGCTGTCATGAATATTTAATGGCGAACACAGTTTGTTTTCTTTCTCTTTCTTTCCCAGCCTCTGCCGCCCCCTCCCCCAGCGCTCCTTTAGCCAGCCAGGAGAAATGTAAATATCTCGGCCCCTGGCCTGGTCCCAAAGACGCACTGGGCTCTCTCAATGCAAAGCCTTGACTCCTTTAAGGCAGGCCTTTTATCTTATTTCTTTATTTTGTCCCTTTTTCTGCTCCCTACCCTGCCCCCCACCCCCCCAATCTTTCAGTCTCCTCTCCCTGCTAGAGCCGATGTCCGCTTGTGCAATGGCCCTTGTTGGCGGGTTAGTGGTGGGGACCGGTGCACACACGGGGGTCTGCTGGTCCCTGGGGCTTCGGAGCCCTCCACCCGCGCTGGAACGCGGCCGCCCCCCCAGGCGCGGCGGCGGAAGGCCTTTCCTTTGAACTTCACTGAAGCACAATAGCTGCCCTGCAACTTAGCTGGGGCTCCCTAGGATGCATTCCTGACACTTCACGGGTCGCTGGTCCCTTTCTCTTTGCCACAGCCAGAGGGGCGAATGTCTGGGACAGAAAATGACTTTCGAAGACACTAAAAGATTTACCGTGTCTAGGGCAACTTCTGAACTTTTGTGATTATCTCAGAGAAATGCGCTTTTCCTACTGGTCCCCTCCTTCTAGCCTCCTTCCCTTCCTCTTATCCCAGTGTTTATACCGTTCTCGTTTGGGCTTTGTCTGCTCCGGGGCCAGGGGAGTGAGGGAGTCCAACAGGTGGGCACTGGGGGGACCCGGAGTACCAGAGTTGCACTGTTAACTGAAGGGGAAGGTTAAGGGCAGCAGAGCGCCCCTCTGCCTCCTAAGAAGTCAAACTAACTTGAATGCGTGATCTTCAGCTACCTACCCTAAAGGATTGTTTGAAAGGCTAGATGAGGAAATCCATAGAAAATATTTAACACAGTATTTGGCTGCAGTAATTGCTCAATAAATATATTATAATTAATGTTCCACGTGTTTACTCATTTTTTCCTGAAATTCCTTAGTAGAATCTCAAAAATTCATATGGGTTGTAAATCTTTCTTATTTAATTCATTGTAGAACAGAATAATGTTGCAGCTACTGGGCTGGATTCTATTTATCTTTTACACGCACAGTTGTAGCTTTATTTTCACATCGGTTAAACAGGGCTAAGGGCTATGAACTTGATTTTTCTTTATTAGCTTCAGACTTTTTCACTTTCTGGCTTTTCACCTTGCCCATCTATCCTGCACCCCTCCTGATCAGGCTTGACTCTTAATTCCTTTTGATGTGATTTTTCCCCACTAAGCACGTTCGATAAAACTTCAAAAGTAGCATTTCGTCCTGATCCAGCAGGCGGAGTGCTCTGCTGGCACCCGGGCTGCTGCCCCCTGCCTCTCCCACATCCTCCGTTTCTAACTGTGAAAACTCACCGTGCGCCTCCTCCTCCCTTCAGTTGCGGACACCGGTACTACAGCTGGCGTAAGGTCACAGCAGACACAGTGTCCCAAGTGATAGCTGACTTCCTTTCAGTCTTCCTGGTGAAACTTGTAAATCTAGCAGTGAAACTAGGCCTGTGGAGAAGTAAAGTTTATTCTGGGATATCAAGGCTTTTTTTTTTCCCCCTTACAGGGCAAGAGTGAAAAAGAATGCTGCAGCTTAGGGAAAAGCCAGGAGACAAATTTTATAGGCCTCGGTGTTAATCTGCCCTTAGGCTCCTGTAGAATCGCTCTGTTTGCCTGCCAGTGAGGAGACTAGTGGTAATTGTTACCTGGTGAATTCAGTGCACTCACCACGCTAACCGAACCAACGCACATGGCTGAGGAAGGAACTGAATGAGTAAGGCGTAGCTTCTTGGAGCTTATTCATCTGCAAAAGCTAGAAAAACATGTGACAGGCTTTGGATGGGAGCGCCGTACTCTCTGAACAAGTTATTTTTACTCGATCCTTCTGAAGTGCCTATTTCTCTCTGATGAACGCCTCCCACAACACCCTTAATCGAAGGGAGTGTCGTTTCCTTTCTCTTCCGGTAACCTAAAATTGCGTGTGAGCTTGTGTGTAACCTTACCTCACTGCTTCATAGTGTAGTTATAATCAAGTGAAATCTCTGAAAGATTTCTGCATGGACTACTAATTCAACACCTCCTCTCTTCTGGGAGGGCTTAGCTTCAGCTTTTACATATTTCTATATTACACTTCTTAATGGATTTGGCCCCAGATTCTAGCTAATGAGATGAATCTGGATTCTGCCCCGCCCAAGTCTGTGAGGTCACTCTTTCTCAGCTTCAGGCCTCCCTCAGGTGGGGGAAGCCCACCACCTGCGGCTTTGATGGCTGTGTTGACTGAGCTGAAGCGGGTAAGGAGCTCTTGGGTTCTCTCCGTAAACCTACCGGCCTGGAGCTGACATACACCCATTCGTAGGTCACTCTGGCTAAGAGTTCCCATCAACGGGGTTTGCCTCTCCATTTCTTTATCATGCTATGAAGCTGACTGGAAAGATCTTGTCAAATTTGTTTTAAAATCCCAACACGCTGAACAGATGGTGGTATGATTAGGCTGGATGAACAAAAACATGTACAGCCATTTCCATCTCCAAAGTAAACCAATTTCCACCTTGCTTTTGATCTTGTCTCATTCTGTTTTCTGTAAGATGGACTTTTACTGCAAATATTAATTGATATTAAGTCAACAAGTGCGAAGGGCCTGGTCCCGGGGGACTAGGGAGGAGGGGGGGAAACAAAAGGGGTCTCTCTCCCTGGCAGCCAGCTAGAGTCTTACTTGCTCAGACCCTTGGGAAACGATGTAAGGCTGTAAGTAATTGCTACATTATGTAGAGTAGATTTTAAGGGTTATGGAATGGGAAAAAGGATTCTTACAACATTTCTAGTGTCTCAAGTGGGTGTTAGATCTGTTTCATGCAAGTCTTCTCTCTTTTGAGGCTATTCACTGTCATTGAAGAGTTCCTGCTTTCTTGAAGCAATGGTAATAGTTAATGTTTTCTGAGCACCTACTGTGTGTCAGGGGGCTGGTCTAAGACCTTTACTGATATCAGTCAGTGATCCTCACCACACACCTCTGAAGTGGATGGACTTCTTTTCTCCGTTTTACACATGAGGAAACCAAGGTGAAGAGGCCAATACCCACCCAAAGGGAGCTCTGATCAGTTCCTTTCTCTTTTTGCCGTGGCGGACCTGTCCTGAAGGTAGCTGGGGAGAGGCAGTGTTACAGTCTGGGAAGAGAACCTACATTCTAATTCTGGCTTCTTTTTACCTGCTTACCTGTGTGGGTAGGACCATGGACAAATTGCTTAACCTGCCATGGCTTCTCAAGTGTAAAATGGGGCAGGGTTGTTTTAAGGATTCAAGTGCCTCCTCTGCAGTCGGTATTCAGTGAATGGGAACCGCTGTTTATTGAAAGTATGGTGAAATCATGGTCACATTCGCCACCCAAAGAGGACTATGAGAAGGGTGCAGAAAGGAGCATGTCTCTCTGGGTCAGTATTTAAGTGCTGAGCACAGCGTGAGGCTTTGTGGAACGTTTGCAGACGAGATGCATGGAAGGGCGGAGTAGGATAGGGATCAGAAGGGGCCTTGCAGCAGAGGAAAGGAGTATCATTTTCCGGTGGACTTATTCTTAGCCTTACTCATCACTCGGTAATCGAAACAATCCTTTTCTTAGCTTGCTCCCCCCCCCCCCCCCCATTTGTGCTGGTAATGGTCACCACGTGATTTTTTTTCTTTGACAAACAGGAGCAAACGAAGCTGTCTCTTTCTGTCTTGGAGATTTTAACAGTAAACACTCACTGCATCATTACTCCTGCCTTGTGTTCCAGACAATAGGAAAGGACATTGAAACATCACTGTGTCAACACAAAGAAAGAACTCTGTAATTTTACCCCATATTAATACATTGTTGCACCGAAGGTACTATCATTAGATGCCAATCTATTAAAAGGGCCCCCGAGACCAAACGCTGGCACAATTATTTATTCTTCAATTATTTATGCAGTCCCAAGGATGGAATGCTGACGCACACCACAAAATGCACCACCTGCCAATTTACTGAAATCGAATGACGGAATCACGTGCAGACCGAAGTAGCTTTTTATTGACACTATTTTTATTTATTTAAATTCTTACTTTCCCAGCTTAACTATGTTTACTCCACCCACTCAAATGACTGAAATGAGAGGCCAGTTTTGTTCACAAAGCTACTTCAAAACAAATAAATTAGCATTTAGTCTGAAAGGGTCAGATCACAAATGGAGGTTTTGAAAACAGCCTCTGGAACATCCAAATCACATTCTTAATATTTTATGTGGTTTTATATTTAGATTGGATATTTTATGTAAAGTCTTTTTTTCCCTTTTTAGCCCTTGGACCTCTTGAGCTCCCATTTCTAGCTGAGTTGCTGAGAACAGGTTCACTTAGGCCCCATTTACAGTAAGTAATTTCAATTTAATTTATCTCCAGGGAGATTACCAGAAAGCGCCTGCCTTTGTCTCTCGTCAACTTAATGTACCGATAGGTGCTGTTCTTGTGATCCCGATACGTTATTTATCCGCAACAAAATATAATTCCTGTGAACGTGCACTTACCAGTCATGAGAGAATGGGTTTGGACTCAGCTCCCGGAGTTTGAGAGATTACTCCTGTATTTGTATTGACACTGGAATCCCAAAACTGAAGCTTTCCCCAGATGTTCTGACTTTCTTCTGAGATCAGTTTCAGTTTTTCTTGAATCGGTTTGTTTTAGTTGTGATTGTTCAAATTCTTAGGTAAGCCTTTTGAGGCTTTACCTTTGATTGGAAATCAAAGAATGATTTCTGAAGAAAAATCATTTTAATGTACATTAACTTCTGCATATCCTTTTGCAAATGCTAATTGATTTGAGGGGATTGCTAACATAAATAGCAATCCTAAGAGCCATAGGGAACTTCTAACCTTTTAGGAGATAGTTTTTGAAATAGCCGAGATACTTACTCTAGGCATGGTGTATGTTGTAGGCATGCATTCATTCATGATACATATGGACATACATATAGAAATCTTGAGACTCTCAGATAAACACATATAAAAAAAATTTAAAAATATGTTCCTGGAGTAAAAGCTTACCATCAGTGTAACGTTTCTGTATAAATCAACTTTACTGATATTTAAAAACATTCCAAAGTTTTTATGATTACGTTAAACTTAACTTGGACAGAATCAGATACATCTCCTGTTGGTAACAGTGACAACATAAAAGTGATCACATGTTTTTGCTTAAAGTCTTGTTCTCATGGGTGAAGTGGGTATATAAGGCCATCGTCTAGTTTGTGAGGGTCTTGTCAGGATTAAATGAGCTAATATACTACAAGCCTGGAGTACTGCTAACCTGTACAGAAAGATCATTGTATTATTACATTATTACGAGAGGTTAGCTTTCATCCTAGGTCTTACTGTGAATCATTTTGTGATACCAAGCAGGGTGCAGAGTAGTGGATGAGAAAAACCCTTGCAAGTGGGTACCATCGCTACAGAATATCTTTGACCATCTGGGCTATTTCCTGGAGATAAAGTTGGCCATCCAGATGTCCTTTAGTGTTACTTGATTTCTGCAATACTTTTCTTCCTGTTTGTCTCCGCTTGCTCTAAATCTCTCTTCCTTCCAAGTACACGCTCTATCACTCAGACTTCACCAAAATGTGCTCCTTGCTTCCTTTTCAGTGAAACCAGAGAGTTTTATGACTTGCAAGTGGGAGAGGGCGCCTGGTTTACAAGATTGACCTCCAGCAGGAGTTCTGAAATAACCAGTGTAGAGAGGAGAAAATGGAATTGGCATCAGGAAACAGGAGCAGACATTGACACTGCCCGGGTGCCTGGTGTGAAACTGCCTTTTGGTTCTATTGGAAGAAACCTTAAGCTAAAAATGATAGGTTGTTGCCTCTCTTTGTGTAAGCATTACACATGGCAAGTTATCCTGTGCTACCTAATATTGACCAATACTGGCCAAACAGAAAGACCTAAATGGCTTCCTTGCACCTTCCTGGTGTGTCCTTTCTCATTCTCTCTTGTTATTTCACACTGCTCCCGTCTTCTAGTGAGTCTAGGCTATGTTTAGGTAAACGCTATCTAACCTCCTGTGAGCCAGACACTGTGCTGGGGGCCCGGGGTGGCCCCAGTGGAAGGCCTTCCCAGCAGGTTAGCCTGGCCTTGCTTACACGTGAACCGTGTCCGGAGAGGTAAGAATGGCAGCCGCCAAGCTCGGACCATGCACTTAAACTGAACAAGAAACGATGGCAATGTTAGTTATGAAAACTGTTTCCAGGAAATTGGAGGCCAATCTTTTGTCTGTTGACTTATCAAAAATATTTACATTAAAGATTATTTAAAAAATTGTATCGAGTGTTTGTGGTTTATCAGGCATGCACCCTTGGAATAAGGTGCTTTTTGTAACACATTCTGCTACCTAAACCAGAGGCAATGTTTATTCCAATTACAGGTGTCATGCAGATTTCTCAATTCCAGTTTCTGCTTATCTTTAATGTTACTGCATTAGCCAAACTGTTTACCATATAACCCAATGTAATTTTTCTTTAAGACAAGTGAGATTTTAGAAATGTGTTTACGTTTTTGAGCTTTCTTTCAAGATGCTGAGAAGAAGCTGATCACATTGTGTGAAGAATTGTTAAGGATTCGGATTTTGAGTCAGTGAGACCTGAGTCGCAGGCCGGGCTCCGGTGGATGTAAGCTCCATGGCCACACAACCTTGCTGCACCAGTTTGCTTAAGTGCAAAATGAGAATAAGGACATCTCCATTGAAAGAGGTGTGAGGAGCAAGTGAGAGTGTGTTTCCAAAGATCGGAATCCACAGGGAGGCCCAAGTCAGGTCATTGTAGTAACAGATTTGTTCCTGTTAGAGTGGATGCTCCGAATACAGGCCTCCGTGGCTACTTGTAGATGTGAGTTAAGCTCACCTTCCACACTGAGGAAATAAGTGATTTACTTCCCTTTCATAGTTGTCACTTGGTTGATCCAATCTTGCAAAGCTTCCATGCAGCATGGGGCTTATGAATCATGGATAAAAACAAATGTTACCAAGCTAAAAAGAGAGTTTAGCAGAAGTTGCCCATGTCAAGATAAGGTCTCTGGTGTAATGTGCAATTTCTGAAAACCAACCAGCATTTAACGGGCCTTTTCCCCGCAGAGATAAGATTGCTGGATGGTTACTTTGCAATTTTAGTAATTGGAGGAGAATAATTCCCATAATTTCCAATTAGCATTGATCTGACCGCTGCTTCGGTCTGGGATGAATGCCCTTGGTCGCGCTTCGATTTCCTCAGCTCAAGTGTGTGTAGCCCGGTCCGTTGGACAAGGAACGGAGAATAAATAGCCCGTCTCTGAAGCAGATCAGTCAGTCAGCCCATGAACACGTATTTCCTTCTGTTAGGGTGTCCTTTGTCACTTTCTCGTGGCTTCGTTTGACCTGCTTCTTCCAGGGAGTCCGAGCCGTGGTTCTCTGAGCAGGAACTGCCACGTCATGAACACGTGCTGTGAGCCAGATGCTCCCCCGGTCGGGGGCGTGAGTGCTTGGGGAGGAAGGTCTCTCCGGCAGACTTGAAGGCCTCACAAGGTCACTTCCACTGCACTCATGCTCAGAGCATGTCGCCGGACTGAACCCACAGGCAGTGGGGGAGGGCACGTCCCTGGGTGCGCGTGCGTAGGGGGAGGGTCATCGCAGCCACATTGCAGACCTCGACCCAGGACTCGGAGGTCGCAGCGGTCTTTTCCCCGTATGTCATCAAGGGGCTGACATTCGTCAAACCCATGTTGGGTGGCCAAGTTTCCATTTTTTTAGAACTGTGTTCTTCCTAAAGTTTAGCTTCCTTGACCACGTAAGTATATCCATAAAATTACCTAAGTTTCCAAAAGTTTCTGTGGATCATGGAAAAAACCCTTTAAAACCAGTGCAGGACAGGAGCTTCATTTGGGCTGGAGTGGAGGAGGCGGAGGATGGTCTCCAGCACCTCTGAGTGCAGGGTCTTCCGCTCCCTTCTCTACAGCGCCCCTTCTCTCCAAATGGGGCAGTTGAGACCAAAGGAGATTTCAGTCGCTTACCCAGAGACACGCAGATTTTAGGGACAGAAGAAGGACTCCAGTCCTTCTGCCCCACCACTGGCCAGTTGGAAGAACTGGGACAGGAGGAGCATTGAAAAATGCCTATGCACCACATTTTATCCGCTAAATTTTCCCTACACACAAGGATGCTCAGATGCTTAACAACTTCCCTGGTTGTGCTGTGTTTATGAAAATGTGTGGTTCAGCCCATTCTTTCTTTAGCCAATTCCCCAGGTGTAAGTTCAAATGTGGAGGTTATTTTTTTCCCTGAATGCCTTCACATACCATGCATTTTTAAGATATGCACCTATTCTTAAATTCATGTGGTGAAGCCCCTTAAACTTCTTCTGATGTGAAGCTAGAGAAGAAATAGAGAATTGATACGTTTTTGAACACCCGTTTGCGGAATGACCTTGTTCCGGGTTTTCTCTAGTCTGTTGGTTTCTGCCATTCAGTTTCTCCCGTGGTGTGTCCTGTGCCCATGTTAGAGTGTTTCTGGAAGGTTATCTGTCGGCTCCTGGGGAATCCGGAGCCGTTTCAGAGATGCCATCTGGAGGCATGATTAAAAGCATATCTTTTCTTTACATATTTTAATCCTCGCCTGATGATATGTTTATAGACTGTAGAGAGAGAGGAAGAGGGAGAGACAGAAACATCTATCGGTTGCCTCCTGTGTGCCTCCCACAACCTAGGTATATGCCCCGACTGGGAATTGAACCCACAACCTTCTTGATGTGCAGGATGACGCTCCAATGAGCTGAGCCATTCAGCCAGGGCTAAGAACATATTTAAAAGCATGTAGCTCTGGTATTATTCAGTGTATGATGTTCATCTCCATGTAATAGCAATAATGTAAGAACTGAGGTTAATACTTCAAGAAAAACCTACAGCAAAACAGACTCCTGAACTTGACTTGTGATCTCCCAGGTGAATCTAATGGCAAAGTGAAGGCCAGAACTTGTAGCAAACACTGCAGTGTTATTTGTAAGAGGGTTTTTAGTGTGTCACGGTTGTAGTCCCACAGAGAAGTTAAGCAATTTGTTTCAAAACCCCAAAGAGCAAAATATCTGCATGTGGTACGTGGCAGGAACTTTAGCAAATGTAGTGAACTTGGTGGTCACATTCATTGCCATGTTTCAACACCGTCCAAACTGTGATTGTGTGATTACCATTTCAGCAAAGCTTTGGAAAAAACATCATCCACTTTTGTGAAAGGTAGAAAAATAACTAGCTTCTTTCAGTGAATACTGCAAGGTTTGCTGAAGTGTACACCTTTCATACAAATACCCCTAGATGAACTGCAACGGAAAATACAGGTTTGTGACAATTTTGGATGATGTGTGATTGCCTTGATTAGCACTATAGTTACCAAGCAGATATTCACTTCTTTGTTTTAAAAGGGAACTTGAGGTTTTTAAAAAATTGTTATTATAACTGCCAGTTGCTTAATCTCTACCATCTTTAGACTTAAAAAAAAAGAATTTCCACCTAATCTGTGCTTGTGCTTGTTAGTGATGTCAAGTATTAAGAGTAACTTGAGTTTTAAAAAAAACCAACTATACAAGCCATCATTTGTCAAAAAGTTTGCTTGTAATTATTTTAGGTAGAGATGAGATATTTTCTTCTTCTGTTTTATGGACTTATACCCCTGACATTCTAGAAAGGTAGGCATCTATATTATTTTCAGCTTATGAATTTATAATAACGTAGTAGTAGTTATGGGGTGGTTGGGGAGCGGAAAGATAGGTAAATGGCAGAAAAATATTAAGCAGAATAAATTGTGCATTCTTATTTTTGACAAATAATCTAGTATATAGTTTCCTTGCTTCAATTCACTTAGAGACTTCTCTTTCTGAAATACTCTTTCTTTAAATACTGCTAAGTGTTTAAATTCTTGTTTAAAAGCTTTTCCGTAGCTGCCTCTTTCCTGTAGGCAAAAGAAAAAAACCAAGCTTTGAGGTATATAGTTCTTTCTAAATTGGCCCTATTCATTCTTCCCAGTCATCCTTACCTCTGTTACTCTTGAGTGTCGCACATTCCTGGCCTGGTAAGGGCCTGTATCCCTTCTGCTTTGGATGCCTTGAAAATCCTTCCCTTCCACCAGGTGGTAACATTCTGTTGATTTATGTAGACTTAGATCCTGCGTCCTCACGTTGCCAAGTCTTGGGATAATGCCCCAGTTTCGGCTGGCCTGGACAGTCTCCCCGGGCTCCCCAGCCCTGGCGCGATCCTTCAGGAAAGCAGGTTGTGCCCCTTCGGGAAGTCTTTGTCCCCAAGTTTGCCTCCTCGCTAGGCTATAGCGCATTCAGCTTGGGATCTCTGGCTCATCTGAGGCACAGGCCTCATGTAGGCCAAGTCAACGAATGAACCTTCATTGTAGTTCAGCCGGTACTAAATGGTCTCTTCACAGAGCCTGTGCGTCAGCTGGGGAAGGATTGTTAGATGCAGAGATTGGAAGGACCAAGAAGCTAGATAAAAGTCACTGAGTGTGTGTAGATGTCCCTACAGTTAACCTCAAAAACAGAATGAATGCTACTTGACAATCGGAGTCTTTTTTGTGTTTTTAATGAAGCTCTGCCATAAGAAGCCATTTCCCCTCTCTAAGGTTCCTGTGGAATTGCTTCCCGTGGTAAGTTAATCATTTTGGGGGGTTTGGAAATTTTAAAATCAAAGTATTTTATCACTTTACTTTCTCAGATTCTTGTCCTCAAACATGGGGACAATGTCCCTGCTATTAATTTACAGTGAGGCAGACAGAATGGAGGTATTATTTGATCTACACATCTTCTGCATAGATGCCCAACTCTCAGTTTCTTGGATTTTTTACTAGAAACTGGCCTGTACTTTTAAAATCTTGGAATGTTATTTGGCTGACCAAGTAAATATATATAATCTTAGCTTGCTCCTTTCAGATGATTTATGGTTGAATCTTGAGGTTCAAGTTGAACAAAGTGCTTTTCAGACTACCCCAGAGACCTAGCCAGTTCTGCTCCTCACCTCAGAGCATGCTGAGTCAGCCATGGGGGCTATACCTTACTTTATGTTTGGACGTTTGGGTGGAAAGCTTGGGGAACTGAACTTTGTGGGTTATGAAATGGTTTTGGGTGTGTAATGAGCCACACCATGATTCTACACGGATGAACAGTTTTACTAGCACATTTTCTAGGAAACGTATTTGCTGGTTACTCTTGAATCAAACCAAACACAAACCATCTTTTTAAAACATTTTTTTTACAAAAGACTTATTTTTAGAGAGCGGGAGGGGAAGGAGAAACATTGATGTGAGAAACACAAAAAAACGTCAATCAATCCGTTGTCTGTCTTAGGCACCGTGACAGTGGGCGGGGTTCGGGGGGGGTGGGAGTGTGAGCAGAGACCCAGGCATGTGCCCTTGACTAGAGATGGAACCGGAGCCTTTGGCTTTGCCGGTCCAGGCCCAACCAACTGAGCCACACTGATGAGGGCCAAACACAAACAATCTTGCAACTGCATCACCTACCACCCTCAGCTGAAAGACTCTTCATTTACAAGTGTCTCCCTTTCACTGAAGTGGCTGCCAGAGGAATCCCCTTCCCTGTTTTGGTTGCATGTGCTTTTAAGCTTGGCATGAATTGTCTTCGCTGATAATAGTAAAACAATAGTGGTGATTTGAGCCTTTGTTGAATGTGAGTGCCAGTCCCCCTGCCAAGCGCTTTGCGGTGCAGCAGTTCATTCATTCTCACTGCAGTCCTCTGAGAACGGCTGGTTTTAGAGGGGAAACCAGGGCAGTGGGGAGGGAAGGAGCTCACCCCAGCGCCCCCCCCCCAACCACAGTCTGCAGAAGTGGACTTTGGGGGGGCCTGTGTCCCTGTGACGCTGCCGTGTCTGTCCTTTTAGGCCCAGGCTTCATGCCTGCGAGTCACTTTTGTTTGAGAACATCCACTGTGCAGCCGTTTCTGCTTTTCCTCTCACCTTCTCATGATGTCAAGAAAGAGAAAATGATACTGGGCAGCGTTTTTAATAATAGAAAGCAGATGTGGACGTGTCTTCCTCATACTGCTGCCCTCGGTGCAGAATCGCAGCTGCGCTCCATGGACTGACGGTGTGATTTTCACCTGGAGCGCCCGAGCTGGGTGGTGTTCCAGCTTGTTCTTGGACGTGCTGATACAGCCCTTTCACTGCTCAAGGTGTGTACTTCTTAGTCACTTCTCTTTAGTCGACTGTCTTACGCTGGGACCTGGAAAACGCAGGCATTTTGAGCAAACCCAAATGTCGATGGCCTTTCCCAGCGGAGGCTACTCAGTACCACCAGCCACAGGCTGAGAAGTGTGCTCGGGCGAAACAGTTGAGGAAGCATCGCACAAAGTATGTACCCCCTCAGGTGAGCCTGGGGGGCCCCTGAATGCTGGCTTTTGAAGAAGACTGGTTCGTGGTTGCAATCCCGAATGTTCTCGGGGCCCAGGCGGGAGGTGTGAGTACAGTGCAAAGGCGAAACTTCTTTTGCAGGAAAGTGAGACTAAGGCGGGAGGTAGGCAAAATCGTCGGCTCTTTCCCGAGATGTTGGACATGTGGAATTTTAGGGGAATCTCCCAGCTTTCAAAAACTGGAACCGATCCAGACATTTGAGAGACTCTGTGGGCTGGAGCAAACACGTCTGTGAGCCAAAGTCAGCCGGCAGGGACCCGTCAGTGACCGCCGGTTCACTGGTAGTTGACTAAATGGAATCCGGGGAAGATTGATTTTATTTTGGGGGTAAGAACATATCTCACAAAAGGAGGTTACGTGTTCATTATTACTTGAGGGATTTTTTTTTTTCTTTTTTTGGCTTGCAAAATGTTGGAAACTTAGCAGCTTTGGGGCACGGTACAGCCCCCTGCGTGTTGGTGATGTTTGCCACAAGGATCTGCCTCCACTGCTCAGTATGGATCCAGTGTGTGGCCAAGCCATGGGCGTGGGGTTGTAGAAACATGCTCTTTAACGAACAGTTTTTGGTGCCTGTGTCCAGCCGTCTGAGATTGAAAGTGAGTGCATAACTGGATCAGTAGCAGATATGCATTTGGACTCCGAACTGAGCTTTGTTCTCTGCATTATTCTATTTATCAGCCAAGTTTCAAAAAAGTAGAACCATAGTGAGGGTGATGGGGTGAAGGAATTTACTGTAGAAATTGAGTCTTCCTCAAATAGAAGAGGGGCTTGGGGACGTGAAGGTCTTATGGGGTGGGAAGAGGAGGAGGGGGAGTCAGAGGGTTAGAGAAAGTCTCACCTGGAGGCTCAATAGGGACACCCAATAGGGACCAGAAGGCTGAAGCCCATGAGAAGTATCTAATGAGAGGCTGCCTCTGTCTCTATGTGGTTCTCACCTCTGCAGTCTGTAACCGAATGTCCAGTGGTGGGCTGGGGCCCCTGTTGGTCAGCAGGGTCATTGATTGGGAAGGAGAGGGGGTGAGAGCCAAAGTAAGCAAGGACAAGTGAAGACCCACTGGGCACTGTCCATTTGCCCACTGACCTTCTTAGAGCGATGGACTGGACTTCACTTCTGCCTTCCTAATCTGGCACAAACTCCTCAGATTTCCAGCTGTAACTGGACCACAGCGGGAAGGGCGCTCTGTTAAATGGGAGTGCTTGGCTAACCAAGCTGGCGCGGTACCATCAGCATGCTCTGTGAATGGGAATGAGTACATCCTTGGAACGTTGCTGCTGAGAGCTCTGGCCCCTCAGAGAGCGCTTCCCGCTCTGAGGCGTGGGACTGGAGCACCAGGGTTTGGGACTCCTGCCTTGGCCAGGCAGAAGTTGGTGTTTTTCTGTTTGGAATCAGCACAGCATGTTATTGGCCGTTTACATGCACGTTATGGTTAATTAATTTATCTGATCTTTTTTCCTGGAAGATTTTGGTGTGATGAGTTGGAGGTAAAAGGGAATTTGGGATCATCATGCAGAGAAGCTGAGCTGGGACAGAGAGAAAGTTTGGAGGTTGGGTTAAAGGAATATGAATTCAGTTGTACCTTGAGTTCAACCCATGCAAATATCCTGTCTGCCTTCCTATCTGCCTGTCAGTCAGTGCATCCCTGTCATCTACCAATCATATACACAGTACCCATACTATTCACATTGCTTCATATACATGTATCTAGCTAAATCTACTTATAGTATAACCTACATCAAAAGCTTTTCAATGGAAAATGTTACAGGTTTTGGACCCATCTTATATTGAAAGCATTTTGTATCAAGTAGATATAGTGATCCTTTTTAGAAAGAAATTTTAGTGCTGGAAATGCTCACACCAAATAAACTCAAACCAGTTTTATTTACCTGTCTTTTTCAACCGGTTAGTGAGATTATTGGCTTCTCTCCACACGAGGAGGTACTAGGATAAATAAGAACTCCCGCTACCTTCTTTGTCCACCCTTTGCCTGACTACAGAGCTCTTGTTAAAGGGTTAAATCTTTGGCCCTGGCTGATGTGGCTCAGTGGATTGAGCGGGGGCCTTCGAATCAGGGGGTTGCTGTTTCGATTCCCCGTCTAGGGCACGTGCCTGGGTTTCGGGCCGGGTCGGTGGAGGGCGCACGAGAGGCAACTTACACATTAGCGTTTCTCTCCCTCTCTTTCTCCCTCCCTTCTCTCTGAAAATAAATAAATAAAATCTTTTTTTTTTTTTTTAAAGTTAAATCTTGGCAACAAAAGGAAACATATTTGTAAGTTTATGGCTGAAGCCGGCCATTTTCCTCAAAGTGTGAAATGATTTTAGGTGCTACTTCAACTACTTATTGAACTACTGGCTACTCTACTTCTGGACTGGTAGATAATAGGACTGCTGAGCAAGATAAGGTAAATTACTTTCCAAGCTGAGGACATTAATTTGGAAGTCCCAGAGTTACAGACAACTAAACTCTTTCTTAGCCCATACTCTCAATTTGGTAGATGGTTTTGACTAAGTTTTTCTTGCCACGAACATGACCAAATTCCAGTTTTCCTCCTTCCAGTGTATGTTTCTGCTGTGTTTTTATGTCTGTATGTTTCTGGGTGGGGAGTCCTGTGGTGTCGAAGTGTTCACAGAGAGATGTTATCATTGAGGAATGTTCTCCTGAAGCAACTAAACGTTCTGGGTAGAGATAGCAGTTTGCTCGGGTGCAGATGGTTTAGGATAGATTATTTAAAGAGAGCGGGCATTTATTGAACTCCTTCCTATGCTAGGTATTGACCTGGGTGCTTGGCCATCCTAGGTAGTCAGTGGGAAGACAGCCTACCAATCATGGCCCGGGTGCAGAACAAAAGAATGGCATTTGGACATTTGTGAATTCAACCCATCTCATTCATTAATTCAGCATGTATTTATTGAGCACCTATCATGTGCCTCAGGCATCGGGCTGAGTGCTGAGGATGTAGTGGTACGCAAAAAGACAGCCCTGTGGTAACTTACACTGTAGAAGGCGAACGGACAGTAATCAAAGGATCAGACAAACAAATATAGACATTGATTACTATGGTGAATGCACTGAGGATGCTTAAGTGGGGTGATGGGAGCAGGAATTTGGGCCTAGTTATCGAGGTCGGGAGAGGCAGCTCAGAGAAAGCAAGGATTTAGGGTGGGAGAATAGATTGGCCTCTCTGCACATCTGTATTATTAAGCTGTCCGGCCCTCGGCATACTGTAATTAGAAAGAAGAGCATCCTTGAGGACATTCCTGCTTTGCCATCCCAGGGCCTGTTTTGGGGAAACCGAGTCACACCCCCAAGGCTGTGTGGTAACAGGGCCCAGTTGGCTTACTCTGGGGACCTCTTCCCCATGCTGAGTCGGACTCCTGAGCTCTCCAGCCATGCCTGCCAAGCCCACCAGGCACTTCATTCCCAGCCAGGGTTGGAAGCTCACACAGGTTCCCCTCCAGGCTCACTTCCAGCAGAGCCCTTGACCGTCTGCTACGTCCTGCTGTTCCGACTACATCAATGACTAGTGTGCCTGTCAGCTTTTTGTCGGAAGCTCTCTGTTCTGTCTAGGCCGGACCGCCCAGTGCAGGATCCTGTCCTGTCCTTCCGCGCAGGTGGTCACCCAGGTTCAAATTACACACGTTTGTTCTTCACCTACAACCAGTTCTCTTCCGAACACTCCCCTTTTCAGACTTGCCTGCACTTGTGCCGATACCAGGGGTAGCTGTTAGGGACTGGAGAGATGGAGGGGTTGGGGTGTGGGGTAAATAAAGCCGTGTGCAAGGAGTATTTATCACAGTCTTCCTGGACACTAGTTGATTTCACTGAGTCCATTCATTTCCTCCTTCACTCTGATGGATGAATGAATAAACAGGTGAGCTGTGAGTTAGAAGGTTGCGACATGTTCTCGCTAGTTCTGTCCTATAAAACCTGGAGAAAACGCTTGTATTTAATGTTTTTAGGCAGAATGTGTTGATCCTTCTGAGATTTTTGTTAGAACAATTTTCCCCAAAGAATGTATAGTTTAAGGTTTGAGAAGCTTTGTGTTAGATCGTCATTTGTTTGATTTTGTCTGATTTTGAAGTGTTAGTGTGATCACTTAAGGTAAAATCATATTGAGAAATTTGGTGGAAATAATAGAAATTTCTGTTTGAAAGCATAATGAGACTTAGTCATTTTTCATGATAGATATTAACAGTGATCATATCTTGCATTTATTGAACGCGTATACATTGGGCACAGGGAAACAATTTGTGTGTGTGGGGGGATTATTAATATCATTTAATCTTCACAGTGGTCCTGTGTAGGAGGTTCTCTTATCTTGATTTTATACATAAAGAGACTAAAGTAAGGTTAAATATTACTGAGGGGTGGGTCTAAATGACAAGATAGGCCATTTGTCCTGGAAAAATGTGCTTCTTTTCTGTCACATGTCTGTGGCATGGCACTCAGGAAGAAATCAAAGTTTTGTTCTAATCTCCACTTCTTCATGCTGGAAAAAAAGTTCAAAATTTAACACAGTTTTATGATCTGGCAAAATTTTCTTTGGATACCGATGAATTTAAAAAGGGAATGGTGCCTCGTACACATATGTTCACAGCTACTTTAGTTGTAATAGCCTTAAACTAGACGTAACACACATGTCTCTCAGCATTTGGATAGATGGACAATGGCGTATCCATACAATGGAGTAATATCTCACAGTAAGAGGGAATGAACTGTTGGTTGATACGCTGACATGGGCGAGTCTCAAAATATGCTGAACCAAAAGAATCCACAGGGGGAGAAAAGGCATATGTGCTAGATGATACCCTTTATATGAAGTTCTGGGGAATGCAAATTAATTTGCAGTGACAAAACACAGATTGCCGGTTGCCTGGGAATGGTTGGGGGTGGGTGGGGCGGTGGTAAAGAGAGGACTGTGAGGAAACTTCCAAGGGTGATGGATCTATCAGTAACTCGATTGTGGAGATGGTTTTATGAGCACGTTTATGTCGAACTTAAAGTGTACAAATTATATATGTGCAGCTTATTGTATGTCAATCGTGCCTCCATAAAGCTGTGAAAATATATATGCAGGAGAGGAAAGCCAGGAGAATGACGTGTTTGTGTGTGGGGTAATAAAAGAGAAATTTGTACCGCGGGAACCTCATTCACAGAGTGGCCTCTGAATCCCAGAGGGTTTTTGTCCCATCAGTCCATCGGTGGGTGTGGGTCGAACATGCCGCCAGGTACTTTGGGCTTTTCGGAGGGCTCAGTGTGGCTTGTGCCTGGCAGCGGGACCCATTCAGAAAGAGCTTGAGCTTGGGAGCTGGTTGGATATGGCCTTGAATTTTGGCTGTCCCACTTCCTGGGCTGAAGACTTTGAACTCCCTTATCTTAGTTTCACTTTTGCCGTGGGGAAAACGAAAATAGCCGTATCTTTATTTCAGGGTTGTCCTGAGGATATGAACATGTATCAAATGCTTGGCCAAGATATGGGGCACATGGGAGGCACACAGTGGCAACGGTCATTGCTATCAGCCGTATCAGCCCATGGTGTGTTTTATCTGAAACTGGAGGCAGTACCGGTAGTTGGCTGTGGGGCTGTCTCCTCAGGCAAACTCCACCTGAAACAGCTTCTGAAGCCTGTACAGGAGTTGGATGGTGTGGAATGAGCTGAGTAAAGGCACAGAGATGGGGCTTTATAAATTAGTTTTTTTCCTTTTTTTGGAGGGGGTTGTTGGGAGGAGGTCAGGTAGGAGCAAAAAAGCCTACTTGCTAGGAAAGATGGCTTCCTAGATCGTTTTGGTGGCAATTAGTCAACAGGCGTGAAGGCAGTGGCGGAGAAGAGGAATGGAGGGAGGAAGATCTGTGTGCTCACCTAATGCTGGCCTTGCTGGCATTTTGGTCTGACCATTCTTTGTTGACGGGGCTGTCCTGGGCACTGTAGGATGTTTAGCTGCATCCCTGGCCTCTACCCGCCTGATGCCCATTCCACCCTGTCCCTGTGCAGTCACGACAGTCAGAAATACCTCCAGCCTGCCAACTTTCCCCTGAGGACCGCTGCTCTGGTGGCTACACCAAGCTTCACTGAAGATAATGCTTTCTTTTCCACATTGGAAGGGAGAAAGGCTGAGAGCTCGTATGATATTAGAATAAGCTGTCATTGTAGAGGTTTCACAGGGTGGAGTGGTCCAGAGCTCTGATTAGGCATCGGAACTGGTTCGTCTCCAGGCTTCACCACTTGCAGACACAGCCTTTGGCAGACAGCCTGTTTCTACTGCAGTTCCCTTATCTGTGCAGTGGGGGCAGTTATAGTACCTACCAACAGGGTCGCCGTGACAATAAAGAAGTTGTAACTGAAACCATTCATTATTTGCTTAAAGAAAGGGTCCTTCTTCCTTTATTCAAAGGACTTTGAAAGCTGCCTCTATGGGAAGGCAAGGAGATCTTCCTTCCTCTAGCCGTCTTGAGTTGATTTTTAAAGTGCTCATCTCTCGAGAAGGCCTGTTAAAAAATTAGTCTGAAGTGAAGGTATTGAAAGATAAATGTGGCAAATGGTACTGTGTCTCCAGGCTGATTCTACTTCTTCCCTGGGCCCACTGAGAAAGCCTTGTGTGATGATGTAAGAGCCAGGTACCCTTGAGCAGGGCAGAGAAATCTTGTCCAGCACAGGAAGTGGCTGTTATGGAAGAGAGTGGCTGTGCGTCAAAAAGGAACTTAGGAGCGTGGTCCCGGCCCCAGGGAAATCTGTGTCTTTTGAAACTGAAGACCATGCCAGACACAAAAGCAGACCATGAAAGGGCTCGGTAAAGGCCTCCATTCCAACGCAACTTCTCAGGGACACTGGAGACTTGGCGTGACTCTTTTCCAGCTGAAGTCTTCTGCTGCTCCTACAACACGCTTGTTTCAGAGGCTGCTCAGGAAATGCTATTAGGGACGCGTCAGGCTTCAACAAATGAGAAGTTCCTCCCTGCCGCCCCAGCGACGGGGGAGAACCACGGAGCGGCATACAGCCTGGCAGGATGATGGATGCAGTGGCTTATCAAGGTCATGAGTGGCAGCTGGCCCCATTGTGTCCCACATTCAAAGGAGGATCCCCTAACACGGCCACAGCCTGGGATTCTCTCCCAAATTCCTTGGATTCCACACACACACAAAGGAGGTGCCCTGGAGCTGCGGGCGTCCCCAGGGAAGGCCGGCTATTTTTTAAGCCCTTGTGCTGCCTTCACTGCAGACAGATGGGCCTCCTCTCTCCCAAACGGAGGCTATTTAATAACATTTGCCTCTTACTAACTTTCTTTACTCGTCTAATCTCAGGAATCTAAATTGCTCTGGAATATCATTTGAAATGTTCCAAAACGAAGGGAAAATCATTTGATCCAGTACTTCCTTTGGAAAGGTGAATATGAAATAGGGTTTAAATTTTTTTTTTTTTAGCTTCAAAGAGTTGAAGCTTGTTTGTAGTCTAACACGTATCATCCTGTGAGTATAGTGTTTACATTAGCCCAGTTGTCTTAAAAAGTATGTAAAATCCTCCCGATAATTCAGGTTCATTTGGTGTTTTTCCTAAAATTATTGGGGTTAGGGCTCATTCAAATGAGAAAAACAATGGAAATAACAGCAGGCCACATTCCAAGACCCAGAATAGCAGACAGTGAAATAAAATCAAAATGTTTATCCATGTCTTGTTATTCAGACATATTGATGGAAAAATACAAGTGCGGAGATTTAAAAAATTGAAATGCACACATTAGGGGGAAATGCCTGGAGGGTTTTTTGGGACAGTCTTTCCTAAACATTTCAAGCCGATTGACAAAGGATAATAAGAATATTACCGACTGTCCCGTATGTGGGGGAGTCTTCGTCTCTGAAGGAGGGCTGGCTCGGTTTTGTTCACTTGCAGCCCCCCTTCCCGTTGTTAAAGGTTGGACGGTGGTCACTTGCCGTGGTTCACACATGACCTTCATGCGGAACGGCATTGGGAAAGTGAAGACTCCCAGCTTGTGGCGTAGGTTCTTTATTACCCTCAAAGATGTTCCGACACTTGGAAATGCTCCCACCCCCTAGCGTACGTTCACTCTTCTGGAAGCGGGCAGTAAAAGGGTCAGTCCTCTTTTACTAAGGCCAGTGGCAAGGCCACGTGCGACTTCAGGGTGTCGTTCTACTTCCTGTTGGGAATGATTTGCAGAAACTAGCAGGCCAGCCATGCAGAGAAATAAAGCCAGAAGAGACGGAACATTTTCAGGATCAGTTTCGTGCATGATGGATCTCACTGATTCTGTGTGTGTAGTATTGAGAGCTGGTGGGATTGACCTGCAGCGGCTGGTCAGCACTCTGTTTGGGGAACGTCATGGGAGAAAATACACTGATTAGTTGCTGAGTTAAGTCCACACTCTAAAATTAGGAAATCAGCCTGTCACTGGTAATTTGGAAAGACATTCGTCGTGTCATATGTCTTACTCATCTTTGGTCAGGGTCACCTTCTCTTTATTTTTCCTGTCCAATCTGTTCATCTCCTACTTCTGTGATTTTTTTTTCCAGCTGGTTTTATTTGATCATCTTTTCTCTCCAGAATCACTGAGAGGGGATTGTTCCCAAGAAGCAAATTGAATTTACAGGATGCTTCAGAGATTTAAAAAAGGATGAATTTCTAAACTGTATGCTGATATGGGAACTGAGTTCATTTCCATCAAAGCCACTGGAGTGCATGCATTCACCTTTGCCTGCCAGTGTCGATAGCGAGGGCTTCTTTACATTCCTTCCATGTGGTGTGATGGAGAAGACGCTTGGCTTGTGCGGTGGGAATGAAATTTTAAACAACACGGAACATTCTCCCATCAGACTCTTAGGGCAGCATAATCTTTCTTCCTGCCTGCCTGCCTCCCTCCAGAGTCCATCAGGACGGTATCTGTGGATGCTGTAAGGGCCTCTGGGCTAAGGACGCCTTTCACATTTTGAAATGGCTTAAAAAAGTGGAGGAGGAGGATGACTTACGACATGTGAAAATTATATGAAATTCAGTGTCAGTGTCCATCAATAAAGTTTTATTGGAATGCAGCCACGCTCCCTCCTTTCCTTCTCATTTCTGGCTGAGCTCCCTCCGCAGTGGCGGAGTTGAGTCGTTGCAGCAGACACTGTGTGGCCCACAAAGTCTGGAATATTTACTGTCTGGCTCTTCACAGAAAAGTTTGCTTACCCCTGGTGGGGGGCGGATTGAAAACTGAGAACTGCCAGTGAGAGAAAGGGAGTCCATGCCTCAGTTTCCTCAAAGGTAAAATGATTACAGATTGTTCTACTTCAGGAGGTTTTGGTGAGGATGAAATGAAGTAATTAGTATAAAATATACATAATACTTTACATAGATATACTATATATGAAGTGTAATGTATATTTTATGTATTATGTAATATGTTTTATATGCTATATAAATAATATAACTCATGAAGTTATATATGAAATATACTTAATGAAATATATATATTTTATATTTTATATATATGCCTCATAGGTACTCAGTATTTGTGTCTTTTCCTTTCAGTGGTACCAGTATGTCAAGTTCATTTTCTTAGGGCACCTGATCAAACAAAACTGTAGCAGAAAAGCCCCTTTCCAAGCCTGACAGTCGCTGAAGAGTCAGAAACTCCCTTCACACTCCTGGCCTCCTCCCTCCTTTATTCAGCGTCTTTCTTTCCTTCACAGGACTGGTGGCGTCCAGTGCTGTGAGGGCAGCAGGATGGCATTTTACCTTGAGGTGAATGGGTGTGGAGAATTGGTTTTGACCTTGAATGAAAGAAAAGCACGCTAGGCAATGTCCAGTCTGTGGAACGTCAGAGAAACCGCAGGGTGAGAGGAACGTGGAGCACCGAGGTCTGGCGGAGGGTGTCACACCTACGCGGAGCCGCATGCAGACAGTGAGGGGACCCCTGCCACCCCGTGGCCACTTCCACCTGCAGCGCTGTGTTTTTTTCCCTCCAGTTTACACGCTTCTTGTTCAGCTGCTGTGGTTGCTTTCTAAACTGCAAATCCATCGGCCAAAAAGAAATAAAAAGCTTCTCCACGAGAAGATGAAGGTTCTTTGGCAATGTCTTTCCCTGTCTCTTGGTGAGCACAGCAAACAGAGAAGTCTGTTCTTTCTGACTTAAGTTACACATATTTTTTTTTCTTTTTCTTTCTTTTTTTTTTTTTTACTTTCAAAGCTGGCAGCCTCATAAGAGCAGCATTCAAACAGACTGCGGGAGGGATGCAGGCGTCATGAATGGGGCGCTTCTTGTCCTCCTGGCCCCCTTTCCCTTTGTGCTGTCTCTGCACCATGGATTATTAACCACCTTGCAAAGCAGGAACTTTGCCAGTAACTGGATTCTGTACCTTGTGGGTCACTGTCTGAATCTGCTGCTTTTCCAGTAAAATGAGTTAGCCTCTTCTGTTTGTAGAGAAAAATCTGATCAGATTGTTTTCAACTTATTGAGATGATGAGTTTATGTGATTACTCACCTAATCACACTGGTGGTGATGCTGATGCTCTGTGCTCCTTACAGTTTGCCTAGATTAATGAGTAACATGCCTATTTGGCCTTTTACTTTCCTTGCTGTTAAAAAAAAAATAACTCTACCTTCTTAACTTTCTCCTTTTCAGAAAAAATATTTTCATGTGACCTACCAGTCTGAAGGAGTTGGCTGTAAAGTGGCGGACTGTCACTTTGAACCTTTTATAACTTGGCATTTTGTTTTGGAAGGGTGGATTACAGAGCTTTAGTTTTTGTGATTGGCTTATGATGATAGTCTAGAATTATTTTACAGATTGTGTTTCGCTACCAGCATGGTGCTCGGTGAGATTAATTTGTGCATCTTTCCATTGAATAAATAATATTCATTCCTTGGATTCTTGTTCCGAAGGGATTAGCCAAGTGAACTGGAAAACGCGCCTTTGCAGAAGAGTTTTCGCTGTTTGTGATAATCAATGAGCAATCTAGTGGTTGATTTAATTCAGTTCTTACAGAACTAGCTGACTCGTTGGCTCTTAATGCTTCTTAACTTCTTCTGTAGTGTTTTCATCTTCTGTTTCTTACACACACAGCAGTGTTCCAGTGGACATCACTCAGCACCAAAAATCTCCCCGGGGACCGCGCTCTGGGGGTTCAACGTAAATACCTCGTGAAATGAGTTTCCAGCAAGTTGTTTTTCTGATGGGTCTGTTTTTGCTGCCTTACTTCTAAAGGGAAAAATATTTACTTTTAAAAGGTAAAATAAACTTTAATAATAAGCTTTTTTTTTGTAAAGGGAGGTTAAAACAAAATTAAAAATAAAACACGTGACACCTTGGAGACTTGTAGGGTGTAGAATTTTCACAGCCCATAGCGTAGCTTTGGGTTTTGGTATTGCATCATTTATAGGGCTGAATGATTTATCGTGAAGCTTTTGCCCTGTGGGATGGTTGCAGCCTGTTCCACCAGGAGGCAAGGGTTTCTGTCCAAATCTAGGTTCAGATTTATGTTGATAAGTGACTGCAAAAGAGAGGGGTCAGTTTAGGAGAGCTTTCTCTCTTCTTGCCCTCCTTTGCCTTTGAATAGTTTCTTCCTGCGTTTTGTTCATCTGAATGGTGCATTGACTTGCCCTAGGTAGGGTAGCTGACTGGTTGCTTGTAAGTTGTAGTAATATGTCTTTTGGCTACAGGTACTGGGGCCATTTGGGGCCTCCATGGACTAGACTCTGCCTCCCCAGCCTCAGTTTTAGCCCAAATTTAAATGACAGGTACATGTTGTGTTGCAAGGTTGAATAAATCAAAGTACAGGGTGGCCAGGTAAATTTGAATATGAAATATGCAGTGAATAGTTTTTTAATAGCTGAATGTATCCCTGTATTTTATCTGGCAACCTCAGGTGAGTGTTAGAGAGCCAGGTTTTTCTATCCTGAGGGCCCTCAAGTTAGATCTGGCATTCAGGGATAATTGTGAGTGGGATGTAAGAGTGGGAAAAGAGAGCGCCATTTATTAAGCATTTTGAAAAAATCAAGTTCTTTGTATTTAGCCATTTGCTTGTGAGGTGCATATTATAAACCCTTTATGCCTTTGAGGATAGAAATAGCTAACCAATAGTGAGTGCCTTCAATGTGCTGGTCACTGTTCTAAGAACTTAGATGTTGTCAGTGCTGAAACTAACCCAATGAAGGTTAAGTACTTGTTAGGATTACCTTTTCACAAAGGGGGTGGGTAGGTGGGACTTGAGCTGGGGTCACGTAGCTAGTTAAAGGATTGTTTGGGGTTGAAGAGAAAGGATGTACGGGAGAATCTTGCTCAAGGTCACAGAGTTGGAAATTACTGAGAGTTTAGCCAGTTCCAGTGCTGGTCCCTCCACTCCAGCAGTTCTTACGTGTGCTGCACACTGGAAGCCCCTGGGGAACTTTAACAACCCAGACACCTGGGCTCACCCCCAGAGCTGGGTTTACTTGGTCTGAGATTGGCTTGGCCATTCTGAATTTTAAAACCTCCCCTAGGCGGTTGTAATGTGCTGCCCTGGTGGAAGGGGGCTGCTGTACCCCCTTTCCTGGAGTAAAATGAATGACTCTCCAGGAAATCCAGTCACTGTATGTGGCCCATTCCTCCCCCTCCTCCACAGAAACCCCCCATTCCAAGTCTGGCAGCTAATTCTTCATGGGTTTTGTTTCCTCCAAATTATTTTCAGGAAGTCCTGGTGAATACGTGTTGGGGTATAAACAAGACACACAAAAAACGACCTCCTGGGGGTCTTCTGTTGATGCCCTTTCTGAGCGGCCTCGTCTTCTCCACTCCTCCATCATGCTTCCTGGAGGAGAAATGGCCCTTTGTTGTTCATTTGGCTCCAGCTGGGCACCAGGCTGGGTGTTTGAGGAGGGTTTACAGATGAATAAAGCTAGACCACTCCCCTCTAGGACTTTTCAAGTTTGGAAGAGAAGTGTGTCAAGGTCCTTCTAGGTTTAAATTTTTAAATGTCACTTCTGAGGAGGATGAGGTGTTAGGGAGTTCCGAAGTGGCGGGGGCGGGGGGACGTGGTGTGGACAGTGGCCTCTGCCACCTGCCGCTTTGGTTTGGATGTCTGCCCCCTGCCCCACGTGTGCCCTGTCCTCTCAGTCTCCGTGTCCTCCTTGGCACTGGGACATACCAGCCCTTTGATGGGAGGCCAGAGGCCCTCAGTGCCAGTGGATTGTGCGCAGCCCAGCGCCCAGGGCACGGGCCCAGTCCCTGTGAACTGCCTGCTTCTGTGCACGTCTCTAAGTTTTCCGGAGGCCTTAGCTCACGCTGATGGGCCGAGTAGGTGGCTAAGCTTTATCTACAGTTCCTTGAATTCACAGGTAGCCCCTGAGGAGTTGGGGAGACACGTGAATGGGAAAGCAGGCACTTCCAGAAGATTACCAGTGGCCCAGTAGGAATTGAAGTGGGATGTGATGATGGGTCCTCGAGACTAAGGCAGAAAGAACTGGGGCCTTATCCAGCTTGAAGGCCTTAGCGATGGAAAGACAGGCAGGCCTCTGGTGCCGGGACGCAGGTAGGTATCATGGGCGGTGGATGGTGAGCGGGGGAGAGCTTTCCATCTCAATGGTGACGTTCGCAGATGGACGACGCAGGAGGAGGAGGAGAGGCTGGTTGTTAAAGGGAAAATGATGATGGATTGGGCTTCGCACAGAGTTGCAGCGCAGCCTTCATCACAGGCAGAGCCGTGTCACATTCCTCATTGTTATGCATATGCTGCGATCACGCATTTGGGGGTGATGTGCAATGTCTGTCTAACTTCCGCTGGGTTAGGAGCTGGAATGAAGGAATGCTCACACCGCTGCCACCAGCCCATCTGTCCTTTATGTTGAACTTGTACGTTCTTCCCCTAGTTTGTTCAGGTCTAAGTATGATATTTTGCATAGGAAATCGATAAATCTTCTATTACTGTTTGACCGGTGGGGTAGTTTCTTTATTGCCAGACAGTTCTGCAAGCAATAAGTACTTCTGATATCCTGATTATGCTTATTCCTAAATGGGAGTTAGAGTAATGAGGCATTTACTAACGCCAGGCCCAACGTATAATTCGGAGACAGAAGGCAGATGACGCGCACTGTTCCCACTCTCGATTTTTAAGGTCACAGGAAAGCGTTTGTTGTTGCTGCAAACTCAGTACTTTGTGTACGCTATGTGGGGCCTTTTAGAAAATTGCTAACACGCTTAAACATTTTATCTTTGCCAGTATAGCCTGGACTGGGGTTTGGCAAACTTCTTCTGTGCAATGCCAGAGAGTAAATATTGTAGGCTTTGTGGCCCATCCAGTCTCTGTCACAGCTACTCAACTTCGTTGTTGTGGCAAGAAAGCAGCCGTTGACAGGGTGTACACAGAGGAACTTTGCTGTGTCCCAGTCAAACTTTGTTTACGACAGTGCGCGTGGTTCGGCCCTCGGGCCGTGGGTTTCTGTCTCCTTGGCTGGTACGTGCGCGGTATGTGGGCCGTGGGGGCAACAGCTCTTGGTCTGGTCTGCCAGCTCTTAGCTGTGCGACTTACCCCATCTGAATCTCCACTGTCTCAGCTATAAAATGGATCAGTAGAAAAACCAGCATTCTGGGGGCTGTTCCGATGTTAAGCAAGAGCACGCGGTAGTTTTGCAGGTTGACTAGCACATCATCGTAAGGGCACGGGAGGGAAATGTTAGGTAAAGAGGGAAAAAGAAACAGCGTTTCACTTCTACGTGCAATAGATGGTAATTCTGATGTTTGATTGCAGTCATTTTAAGGCAAGAGGGAGAGTTCAGCGAAGCAACGTTTTTGAGAGACCACGTAGAACCAGGACTGGGTGCAGTGAACAAAGGTCAAGTAGTTTTCTACTGGCTTTTAACAGACGAGAAACCCTGGATGAGGTCTCGAATGCTCCACGTGGCGAATCGTGTGTGTTCATCGGACAGTTTTTCTTCCTGGACATTGTGTCATTTTCTTTCTGGAAGTGAATTGGACTTTTACCTATTTTTTGGTGTAAATTTGGGCTCCCCCAACTCCCAAGAGCTGAGGGGTAAGGAGTAAAAGTTTTTTTTTTTTTTTTTTTCTGGAAATAAAACGCAGCAAGCACTTACGGAGTGCCTGCTGTGTGCCTGCATCATGTGAGGTGCTGCTTCTGCAGAGGAAGTTTCTGTCACCCTGGAGCTTGCAGTGGGGCATTCCCATGTACACGAACCTGCCAGGCGCAATGCTAAGACGGTACACACGTAAGTGTGTGCTCATGTGCACAGAGGGCTGTGGGCAGGTGCCGAGGGAGTTCCTTGTGAGAAGGAAGTCCTCTCAGATCGCGTTAGCCAGTGGAAGTTTCATGCGGGAAAATCTGGAGGGGGGCCTTGTGAGCGTAGTTTATCTCAGTTGGGTAGAAGTGATTCTGCCAGTTCCCCCCAGGCATCAAGCTCCAGTTTTGGTGGATCAAGTGTCTCCTCGTTTTAAAAGCAGGGCACCGAAGCACCAAAGCAGTGACAGAGGGTGAACCCTTGTGGTGACAACCCACAGGGACGGTAATGGCTTTCGGCATTTGATTTTGCTTCACACTTCAAATAACCTAAAAGTGAGGGTGATTTATTTATTCATTGAAAACGTGCCACATGCAGCTGCTGCTTGCGTCAGGCGTTCTTGCTGTGGGTGGTCGGGCCGATCTGGTGGGAACAGAGACGGGGAGAGAGAGGTGAGGAGCAGTGTGCCACGAGGGTGGCGGTCCCACAGAGCAGCCATTCAGGGCGGCTGGGTTCACTGCCGTGCAGCCGGTCTATGGGCACAGGGTGTGCCATGGAGTCGGAGCTCAGTAAATATTTTCTGAGTACATAAGCAAAAGAAATATTTGCACTGTGCCTAGAGCCCTGAATTTGGCATTGGGCATATAGCAGAGTAGTCTAATTACTGAAAACGTGGCCATGAAACAAGTACGAATAATTTAATAAATGGGGGCTGGGATGAGTGTTGCGTGGGC
Organism: Anoura caudifer; assembly: GCA_004027475.1. Classification (NCBI taxonomy): domain Eukaryota; kingdom Metazoa; phylum Chordata; class Mammalia; order Chiroptera; family Phyllostomidae; genus Anoura; species Anoura caudifer. The sequence continues at coordinate 236,890 of PVKU01000220.1, forward strand.
ACAGGAGAGAGAGTCAGCTGTCCATCTCGGAGCTGAGGAAGGCTTCAGAGGGTGGTATTGTACCAACCCAGTCTTTAAGGATGGTATACCAGGGGAACAAGGAATGGCATGACTAGCAGGAAGGATAGCAGAAGCCTGGTGGAACTAAGGAACAGGGTGGGTTTGGGGAATCCTTACAAGCCCCCTGTGATTGGAGTGAAAGGTTCAGGAGATGGGTTCTTGGTGCACATACCCAGAATTCCTTGTGGGTGGTTTCTTGACATTAGCAGGGTGGACCCTGCAGAAGGAGTTGGGAGGAGGGACCTCATCCCTGTAGCTGCCCGCATCATCTTGCTCGGCCCCGGGCTCAGTCCATGACAGATGTGATATTCAGCCAATGTATCCTTCGCTTTTATTTGTATATTTTTTTAAGTGCACCCGGCATAATTCTCCCAGATGGTAGGAATTGACATTTTCTGCTCTAAATACCAGCTACCATCTATCGAGGGGCATGTGCCAGACTTTGTTCTGAGGGCTTTACTTCCAGTTTTTGGCATGGAATTCTTACAACAGTCTCACGCCATAGGTGCTTCTATCACCCTTACCTCTGCTGCTGTGTGGCAGGGACCTTCTCTGTTTTCTCCCCTGTGGTATCTCCCATGCCTAGGAGGGTGCCTGGCACATGCTAACTAGCTGCTGGATATTGAGTGGGTTAGTTGGGAGCAGACATAATTTGGCCAAGTCACACTGGTTCTGTGTGGGAGGCAGAGACTGGGATTGTGTGATTTCAAAGTCTGGATTCTTCACTCTGCACTTTATCACCTACCTGGTGCCCAGGATCCCAGTGGTTTTGAGACTTGAAGATCTCGTACTGTTCAAGTTGTGGAATGCCCTACACAAAGACTTTTGGTCATCGTCTAATTTGTTGTGGCTTAAAAATTTACAATAAATTTGGTCATGTGTAGAAAGGGCTTTATATCTCATACATTTGCAGCAATGTATTTCTAATTCCATCTAAGAACAGTTCTTGCTTTGCCAAGAATTGGGTCCCCTGCAAGAATCTGACTCCCAGACTGACAGATTGGGGCACTTGCGGTTTTGAGCCGGAGCCCCCTCTTCTGGGTGAGGCGAGTCTGGACTGACCTTAGGGCTGTAGATTAAGTGGCTCAGCTCATAGAACTCCTGGGAACCACCGTCGTGACAGCTTGTTCCGTTCACAGGCATTTTCTAAGGCCTCGTGCTCCATACTGTGAGAAATAAAGTAAGTGTTCTGCCCCAAAGAATCTGGTGGAGGAGATAAGACTCACGAACATGGCGCCAAGTGTGGGAACTGCTTCAGCGGAAGCTGCAGGAGCTCAGAGGAGAGAGGAGATGGACTTGGATGCCGGCCTCGCAGCTGTGTCTGGGTCCTTGGGCCGGGGTGCACACGGCTGTTCTGCCCTGTGCCAGCTACAGCATAGGTGTTCTTGATGGAAACAGAAAGGAAACGCCCACTGATAAAGTTGGACATGGCACCGGCCCGTTAGACTTGCGATTGAGCGTTCGAGCAAGGCAAAAACACAGAGAGAAGGGGGCAATGAAGGACAGGTGTCTGAAATAATCAGTAACCCAAACAAACATTCCTGGCATCTTCTCCCACCCCTATCTCCCATGGTAACCAAATGATGGTTTCATAAAGATAGTTTCCTGCAGTCACTGTAGTTACACCTGGGATTCCCCTCTACAGGAGGGGACGAAGCTGCTCCAGGGCTTGGTGTGAATCTGTGGCTTGGGGACTGGTAATTAGGCTGGCAGGGTTTTTTTGAACTAGGGAGCAATTTGTTAGAAATAATGTTTAAAAAAATACACCAAAATCTGGTTTCTTACCATAATGAGAAGGAAGGTTTCAGAGGTCAGACACTGGCTCTTTCTACTTCTCGTTTGAGATTTTTATGAACTAGAAAGCTTCTTCGTTAAATAGCAGTTTCAGCGTGGCACGGCTGTATCTTGTGCTTTCACAGAAGTTTTGAAACGTAGCCACACTTCAGGATGGGAATGGGAAGTGAAATGCTAGTATGGACGGGGCGGAAGTGCTGTTCTCGCCTTTCTATCCGAGTGGCCTTGTTTTGTTTGTGTTCATTTACGTTTGGGGAAAAGACACTGGGCCTGAGCAGTCAGGATCCCCACCTCAGCAGCGCAGCCGAAGGAAGCTTTGGGCCTTCTTACCTTCGCTTGTAATTCATGTGAATTATCGGTGCCTGCTTGGGTGTTCGGTGAGAGTAATTCATCAGCAGTTTCTTCGAACATTCTCATTTTCCTGGCATTTTGACTTGATATAACCAGTTGGCAGTCTTTTCATGGTTCTTCTCGTTCTTAATGTTGAAACAGAGATTATAGGCTTAACCTTGCAGGGGAAAAAAATGAGCAAATAAATTATCTAGGCATATCTAGTCCAACATACATTTAAAAAAAATGTATTCTTTCACTGTTCGGAGTTAGATGATGCCAATTTAAAACGTATGAAACCTTTATTTCTGGAATAAAAGGATAAATCTTTTTTAAAGAAATAAATTCACCTATGTAATTTTCCATTTAGTATTTTTGGACCACGGGGAGCTGAAATACAGGGGGTGGAGCCATGGCTAAGCGGAGACTGCTGGGTAAGCGGGAGTACAGTGGGGAAAGGCTCAGATTAGAGGTAAGTCGTCACACCATTTCTGTATCCCAGGCAGGAGATGAAATGAGGCTCTGAACTAAGGTGCAGAGGGATGCGGGAAAGGAGCTGAGACATGTTTAGATGGCAGGATGGACTGGATGTGGGGGAGCCAAGAAGGTGGAGGAGGGGAGAGGGACCTCAGAGGTGTCTGGCTGGAGGGTGGTGTCATTCAGCACACTTAGGAATCTGGGGAGAGACAGATTACGTTTGTGAGCCTGTCACCTTCGAAGTTCCCAAGGAGCGTGTGTGAAGATGTTCCTTAGCCAGCTGGAGATGGGAACGTGGAATTTAAGAGTGAGCTGGATTTTAGGAATATAAATTTGGAAGCTGCAGAAATACACACAACAAACCCCTGAACTACAGAGAAAAGGAATCAAGCGTAAACTGTGTCCCGAATGCTTAAGTGCCTGTGTGTGTTTGGTTTGAGGTCAGGGCTTGTGATGGCGGAGGAGAGATGAGTAAGGTCTCTCTGCAGGGCAGCGAGGTTAGGGAATCCATTCTCATGAACTCATCATATTTAACTTCTCATGCTGAAAAAGTAGAAAAAACTCCTGAAGGAGCCATTATGTCAACTCTTAAAAAATTTTAACTTGGAAAAAGTCCAAATATGAATATTTATAAATTTAAAGCCATGTTTAATCTGGGTTCCAAGGCGGTCATTCCAAGTGTGGTGAAAGAAATTGTGTTGGAGGAGGATCCATTCTTTAATGTCCCTGCCATGGAGACACGGCCTGTTGTGAGATTGGGGTTTTTGATTGTGTGTGTGTGTGTGTGTGTGTGTGTGTGTGTGTGTGTGTATGTATTCCAGCTGAGTTCGTTCATGTTACACCGGAAATCATTCGTCTTCAATAGGAAATCTGATTTTTGAGATACATTTTCTTCTCTTTATTCCTTTAAATATTCTAGATGGGAGGAAATGGCAAGCATTGTATCCTAGTTTAAAAAGTCTGAACAAAGAAAAAAGGCACATGTATTTAAAAAATTTCAAATAGCTGGGTTATTTGTCAGTGGCCTCTATGGCAGATTCTAATCCTGCGCTTTTGCAAAGCGCACTGACTTCTGCTGCGTCCGACCTGGGTTTGCCCCCAGCTGTCACTCGTGGGCTCTGGAGGCGCCTCTACCTCCGAGCCCCCCGCCTTCCTGTTTGCCGCTGAGGGGGATAGTTTGGGGATCGAGTTACCCTCTGGATGAAAAGCCCAAGTACGGTTTTAACCTGCCCAGGGCCAGCATTCCAAAAATGTCCATTTCCTTTTCATTCTCTCCTTTCCAAAAAAAAAAAAATCACGCTTTCATTCCATTGAGACCCTTTTTGTAACACTCTATTTTAACATGATACATAATAGGTTGTCAGACACTGTGTTTTCCAATGTATACATGGTGTCATTTATAATTTCCAATTTAGCTTTTTATTTTAAAAATGTAAAGCTTATTATCTTTGTAAACAACTTTTGCTGCCAATACCTATAGGGGGTAGTTTCTATTTCTGCTTTTCTGGTGGCAGCTGAGTGCTTGCTCTCTCAGTGATCAGTGGAGGCCCTGTGTCCAAACAGGACATGGTGACTGCCATGCTTTGGCTGTTGGCAGAATTACGAAGGCTGTCTGGAAAAAGTCCAGCCACTGTTAATGTAACCAGAATGGTTTACGCAACATTGATGTAACCTGGCAGCCAGAGAAAGTGGACTGGAATGTGCGTGTGTGAGCAATGACGACTTCACTGTACTAGTCAGTGGGAGCAGTAGACGCCCTTGAGTGAGCATGTGTGCTGTGTGGCTGTCACATTCAAAATGACTGAGTGGGTAGAGCAAGGAATCTGGATCAAATTTTGCATTAAACTTGAACATTCCTCCACGGAAACTATTTGAATGATTCAGAAGGCTGCAGCTATGGGCAACTGGTGATTGGCAGCTTCATCACAACAATGAGCCCACTCATGTATCACGTCTCGTGCAGAGTTTTTCTGGTGAAACATCAAACCATCCAGGTGACTCAGACCCCCTACAGCCCAGATTTGGTGCTCTGTGACTTCTGGCTTTTCCCAAAACTAAAATCACCTTTGAAAGGGAAGAGATTTCAGACCATCAATGAGATTCAGGGAATCTGAATGACAGGTCAGCTGATGGTGATTGGGAGAACTGTGTGAGGTCCCAAGATGCCTACTTTGAAGGGGACTGAGGGGTCGTTGTCCTATGTACCATGTTTCTTGTATATTGTATCTTCTTTAATAAATGTCTTTATTTTTCCTATTACATGGCTGTATACCTTCTGGACAGACCTTGTATTTCTCCTACCTCAGCAGCCTGTGGGAAGGGTAGAGTCCAAGAGGTCCCTCCCTGCCCACTGCCCCCTATTGGGATTGGTGATCCTCCTGAATGTCACAGCATCCTAGAAGTGTAGAGCACATCAGGAGAGGAGCAAGTGAGCATCCAGTGTCAGTTCACGCGGCGGGTCATCAGTGACTCCAGATGTGTGCATGAGGCCAAGGCGCCATCCCACTAGTGCCTGCGTGATCTAAGTGCCGTTTGCTTTTCCATCATCACCAGCAGTGCTGGTGTTTCTGTGCCTACAACACATCACCTCAAACAAACAGCCCACAGTCCGGATCTCTAAGAGATGCTATTGGCCTTCATCACTTTCGTCTTGGAGAAGAAGATACAGGTTCTAGAAATGTTGTCTTAAGACAGTTGGAAGGAAGTGTTTGAAGTGCACATATGCTTGTGATTCCTGTAACCAAGGAAACATGTCCCCTATTCAAAGCTTCCATTGAACAAAGTGATCATACCCTTTGAGGACTGTCTCAGAATCACCCACAGCAAGATTCCGAAGGGATTTGAAATTAAACTATTATAGGTCACTTCCAGGAACTGTATCAAAAATTTATAAGACACACGAAGAAGTGCCTCTTAAAAAATACACTTTTTAGAAGGACAACCCGCTACACAGAATAGGGGATGTAAGTCTACCATCTGCATCATTTGAGTCTTGTATTCCTTGTAATGGATGTTGAATAAATCTTACCCAGAGTAGGCTTTACTCTGTTCTTATCTTATCAGTTGTATTATTATTATTATTTTTAGTTTGCCTCCTATCCCCAATTAATCTGTAGAGTCTTTCCATCCCTTTTATAACAGTCAGTGATTAAAATTATATAGTAACAGTTCAATTCAACAGCTACCCAGCCTGCACACTGATTTTGCTAATGAATGATGCACACCGTGTAGAGCCATAGACACTGGAGTTGATTTAGATTTAGAACATAATCATGCACAAACTTTTCTTTCCATGAGTGAAAAACAGAATCTTTGGGAAGAGTCCCTTCGAGGCAGGAGCCATGCCCTGAATCGGAATACGTACGCTGCTTTTGGAAAGGTTCATGACACAGAAAGACCTGAGTGTCGGCACAGATCATGTAGTGTTGCTTGCAACCGCACCTTTTTTGTTACATTTCTCTGTGTTACAAACGAATTCTCAGCACAGAACAACAGGAAAGAAACACTGAATTCACAAACAGCAAAAAGGATTAGTACAGTCTCCAACGCAAGGGTTTCTACCTCCAATGCTACAGCAGCCAGACAGGCTTTGCAAATATGTAGGCTGGTCTGGAGAACAGGGAGGGAGCAGGTACTGACCCTACAATTACTTGAGCTCTGGAAGGACTCTTGATAAGCCAGATGGGTAGCAGCCCCTGCCTTAGACTTTCTCATTAGAAGCTATAAACTGAAATTGTGCTGCATTTTTCTAAATGATGTATTTCATAATTAAAGAGGTTGAAGTGGGAAGAAGCATACGTAGAATTTATGAGAGCAAATTTCACACCTGATGCCTGGTTATTAATTGAATTATGTACCTGGAAATCAAATTTCAGTTAAGCTTAAAAGTTCAATTCACACTCTCTGTGAAAGGCATTGTGAAACTTGGAGGGGATTTTAAAGATGCCAGGCTATCAGAGTCAGACTCTGAAACACATCCGTACTGTCTTCAAGCTGTGGTCCTCCCACCTTAGGATGCATTGGAATCACCTGGAGGGCTTCTTTCCACAGACCTCTGGGCCTCACCCTGAAACTTCTGGCTCTATAGGTCTAGGGGGAGCCTGAGAATTTGCATATGTAACAAATGTCTGGAAGATGTTGCTGAGGCTGCTGTAGGGACTGCACTTAGAGGACCACTGAATTAAAGGGAGCCCAACTGTTTACTTAATTTAGTAGAGTTATTTCATTTACATCAGCACTTTTATTCTCAGACTAGTTGCTCAGCTGCCTAGGCCGAGGCACCTTCTGTGGAGCATCAGAAGCAGCGGTATGAATGTTTAGCAACTGGCTTTAAGTTTGGGGGGCAGCCGTAATTTGTCGTGTCGCCAGTTTCTGTGGTGTAAATACTGCCATCACGGCCAATTTAAGGCTACCGATATCTCATCAACAAGCTAGTCAGCTTTAGGACGCTGGTGAATCATAAGGAAGTGTTAAAGGTCGCATGGAAATGTACCCTTAGGAAAAGGGAAATTTGGGGCATTAGGGATGGGGATCTACATTGTTGCAGCCACTATGGGCAACAGTATGGAGGTTCCTCAGAGACTTCAAACCAGAGCCTCCACCTGATCTAGCGGTCCTGCTTCTGGATAGATAGCCAACGGGAATGACATCGTTCTCTCAAAGGGGTGTCTGCGCTCCCACGTTCGTTGCCGCATTAGACACAGAAGCCAAGCTCTGCAGAGAAGTTAAGTTAGTGGATGAATGGATGAAGAACGATGGAACATCACTCAGCCACGAAACAGAAGGGACTCCTGTCATTTGCAACAGCATGGGTGAGCCTGGGGAGCATTGTGCTGAGTGAGGTAAGCCAGGCAGAGAAAGACGACGGCGACTTACATGTATCAGAACTACTTTATGGCATCACCTATACAGAATCTTGAAACCCATAGAAACAGAAAGTGAAGTCGTGGCTGCCAGGGCTTGGGGGTGGGAGAAATGAGAGGGAGGTCAAAGGGGACACACTTTCAGGTGCACGAGAATAAGCTCTGGCAGTTTGCTGACTCCGGTTAATAATACTGTGTTGTGTGCTTCCTATTTGTGAAGGTATTAGAACTTCAGTGTTCTCATTACTTCTACCAAAAAAAAGGTCACGGTGAAAAAAGGAAGGAGGGAAGTGAGAGGCTGAGGGAGGGAGGAAAGTTACCCTTATCTGAGAAAGACCGTCACCATCTCTCTGAAGGTCACGTATGGAGAGGGACGAAAAGTAAACCCCGGTTTACAACTGGGGGGTCGGATGGAGACCAAGGGTGAGTAGATGCTGTATCTGAAAACTCAAAGACTGGCTACCCACAGAAGAGTTTTACTGGCTCGAGAGCCTTTTAATTTTGAATTTGTTGCTGATGTGGTGATCTTTCACATGAAAAGAAATCTATATTTTTATCTTTTACTGAATGAAAAGTTAGAAGTTGTGGCAAGTCCAGGTCCAGATTCTTACGGGACAACAACTAGAGCTGAGTAGTGGTTTCCTGCGCTCCCCTCCACCCCCGCACCCCATCGAGCCCGGGCAGACCCTCTCCAGCTCATCACCCTGCCAAGCTCTGCTGTGCTGCACATTCCTTCGCTCACCAGCACTCGCTGCTGCGCCCTCTGCAGCACTGGAGGGCGCAAATCCAGGGGAACATGCACCCTTTTCCCTGGGTGCCAGTGCCGGGAAGGGAAGATGGGAAGCATAGATCACCTTAAAGGACTTTAAAAAATTGAACAGTGGAAGTGGGTCAGGTGTCCCTTTTTTGATCTTTCTTTGAGGTTTTCTTCCCCTTTCCCACACCCTCCCCTTTACTTTGGGACAGGGGGAGGAGGAAAGAGGAATTACACTTTCTAGAAACAGAAGCCAGGACCCAGAGAACCCTCTAATTTTGCTTTCTAAACTATAGACCTGGCATCTAGATGAGGATGTTCCTGATAAGAGAACACATGCTCCTAGGTGGTTTAATTATTGTTTATATAGTACACACACTTTCCTTTTCGGAATCCTGTTATTTATCTGTCACTCCATGTTTTGTTTTGTTTTTTTCCCCCATTTTCTCTCAGCGTCTTGAGTCTGTCCTGCCCACATTGGCTTTTATATCCTTAGCTTTTCTTAGTAGGGGAAGACACAGGATAGAAGGAAACCTTCTCCCAAAGCCTTGTACTTGCCCGGACGATTCTGTGGTTATTTTCTGTGAGGGTGGCGAGATGAGGGAGCTGTTCGGAGAGTCTCCGAGAGAAAAGTGCGTATTTAAATCTGATCATTATCAGATTGAGAGCTAAATTCTTTGGCAACTTTCGCGAGGAAATATCCCTGGGAATTTTCTGGATAAATATCATTCTTGGACAGTGTGCAGACTTTAGGCCACCCACTTTGTATGGGGCATAGAACTGTTTAGTGAAGTTTAAATGTTGTGTGTCAAGAGTTTGGTTGAACTTGTAATTTCCCCTGGGGGAGAGCAAACAAATCCTTGTGGGAAAATATTTGTGTGCCAATCAATAAGGAATGTTGTGTAAGTAGGTTGCCTCCACTCAGCTCTAGTTTGCAGCTGAAGTTAGTACTGGTGGGTAACGTTTGTCCATGGCAAGGAAAGAAGGACAAAGATGTTGACACTTGGTTGGACACAACTGACTCGCCAAGGAACCCTGCCACTGGCTGTGTGGCTGGTCACGCTCAAATCATTGACCCACTGATGGATCATCAGTAAGTTTCATCGCATTTACTTTGTGCTACATGTTACCACACAGGAGTTGAGCACTATCAGGACCCTCACTTGTGAGATGGGGAAACTGAGTCTTGAGAAGTCAGTTTACCCTGTGGTGGTCTCACAACTCATGTTGAGGAGCTAGTATTTCAGGCTGAGTTCCGCCTGACCCCACACCTTGAATTATGTATTGTTATATATGTCATGACCCTTAGGAATCCTTACAAGTTTTTTTTTTTTTTAATATTCAAAAATGTTGAGTCTACAAATGCATCTTTATGAAAGTTTCTTATTATTATATATTTTAAACTCTTAAACTGGATACATATAATCTTTGTATATTGCTTAGCACATACCATCTATCCAACTAGCCATGAACATATTTTGATTTTTAATGTGTACATCTTTCTTTATAACACATCACGTTATGCCTTATGTTTCTTCTTATTTTTTTCCTTCTTTTCTTTTTCTTCCTTCCTGTAGTCGATTCATCCACCAACCAGCCACATGTCTAGGGAAATACATACTTTAATCTCCTTTATTTCATTTAGGAGAATTGGAAAACAACAGGTTTTCCGACACCCACCTAAACAAAGTAGGCAGATTCCTGTGTTTTGTAAAAAGCACAGCATCTGGCGAATGGAGCATGCTAGACTTTCCATTGAGAATTCTCTCAGGCATCACATATATGGAGCTGTCTGGTGCTTTCCCAGTTGACTCGGAAGTGTGCTTTTGTAAAGAGTTTCTTTTTCCTGGAGGCCAGATGCATCCTTGCCCTTTCTCTGACATGCGTTGGGCCTCCAGTGGAGCCCGGTAGCTCTCGGAAGAGGGCGGCTGCTTCCGAGGCCCAGGCACTGGGGCCGTCGCCATCTGTCCAGCATAGAAGGCTTTCATTGCTTTAGATGTTGTCTGCACCACCAGGGCCTGGGAGGGTTGGAGCCCCAGCTCTCCCTCTTTCTCTTTTGCTACAGCTGCGTAATCAGTTGTAAAACTTTCACTTGTAGGTGAAAACTCATTTTGGCAACCATTAATTCCTGCTGTAATTCATTTAAAACTGCCGCGTTTCTATTAATTGAAAAGTAAGCTCAGGCGTTGAACAGCCTGGCTAATATGTGTCGATAATTGCATATTGCTGACAACTGTAAATGCTGAAATTGCACCAATAAAAGGTACTGATTGCCAGGACAACCAGGAAGGGAGTGGGGAGTGGCTGCACCATCAACCCTTGCCATTTTGCCAGTGTACCTACATTTAAATGAGTGGGAACTGATCAGAATTCTGATAGGCGCTGGGAAGTATGGGGGGGTTGCTAAATAAGGATGATTCGAGATTGAAGATTCCTCTTGATATGGGGACTTGGGATGTCGCGTAATTGCTAAGAGCTCCAAGTGCAGTGGTGAGTGTTTCTCAGAAGGGTTCAGCTCAGCACAAAGCTTGTACAGTCCAGAGGGACTCTGCTGGCCTTTTGGAGTCCACGTTGCATGGAAGCTGAGACTCAAAGCAAACACTTGTAGGCAGAGTGGGGCATGAATGATCGGAAGACATGGGCTTCAGCCTGGCTCTCACCCTCAGCTGGACGCCCCTGGGCCAGAGCCATTCAACTCAGTGAAGCTCAGTCTCGACTGCATTGGTAGAGAGTAGCTATTGCGTTAGGGCTGTTCTGAGAATTATGTGAAATAACCAAGGTAGGCGAAACTACTTTGTAAACTGAAAGCACTCTTTAAACAGGAGGAACCTGGCCAGATACCAGCCCTTTGAATTTTCCCTGTGAGACAGATGGACCCGGGGGACGGATCACTGCAGAATTGTCATCTGTACTTGAACACAAACCCTTTCAGAACACAAGCCCTGAGTAGTGCTGGTAGTTTCTCTCTTAAAAAATGTGTGTTGTTTTTAAATTAAAAGTCGCTTTATGCCCCATTGTTGGGGGCTGGAAGTGCCTTTTTTTGGCAACTTTGATTTCTGGGGCTGTGCGCTGTATCATTACTTTGGACAATCTGGTGCCTGAGATCTTATTTTCTGTGTCTCAAATGAACCTTCTTGTTGGAACAGGCACCATCCCGACGACTAATGGCCTGTCGGAGGTGTTAGACGTGGTCCCCACAGTCGAGTGAACCGGTGACTGACTGTTGTCTCCGGTAGCTAACACCGTTTTCTCCCCCGAAGATAGAAGACCCTGAAACAATTACCCGTTAGCTATAACCGCACTGTAGCAGAGCTGGGGATTGAATGAAAATCACCCTCTCTTCAGGGGGTTTTCTCTAGCCCGTGGTACCATGGGGGCCAGGCTCCTTCCTCAAGGTGTGGATGACATGTGTGTTACCCGAAGGAGAGATCTCTTTTACCCTTTTGGAAATTTGACAGTTTGTATTGAAAAGCTATAATCAGGAGGCAGGTTTGTAGTATTTAACTGAATTAAGAAATCAAAGTAGGACCATTGAAAGAGAAAGGAGTCTTGAGGTTGCCTCTTTTAATGTGTATCAGAATTATGTCACAGACTCAGAGTAAAGAAGAAGTGATCACCCAAGCCTCCTATTTGTGGATTCTGATGAAATAAACACTGTGGCTACACCCTCTTCTCTCCCAGTCCTCCCCCACCTGGACATCGAGGAGGGTGTCGCGGAAGGGGAGTGAGCCCGACCTGTGTGTTCCGTGCTGACGTTCTTCTTAGCAGAAGCATCGTGGATCCCAAGAAGATTGTACGGTTGACGTTGGCCCTGTGTCTCTTGCTGTGTGGGGGAGAGCTCCATGTGTTTTCACTGTGGTGACAGCGGTGGGGGGTGTCTCTTACTGGAACCTCTGCACAACTGCAGGCTCTTTGACTCAAGATGCAATGCTGACACCAGAGCGGCATCCTTTCTCATCCAGAGGGTGGCACCCCTTTTCTGCTTGAGCTTTCGCTTTGCATTTTTTGCTGTCTGCAAAGCCTCCTCCAGCCAAAGATTGATGTGCTGGATGATTTATGGCGGTGATTGTCAGGGACTTTTGAAGCCCATCCAATTTCAGGATTCGTGTTCTCATTTCTTGTCACTTACGGCACATTTGATGAATTCCCACTATCAGCTGACATGTTTCATAATTGTCAAAGCTTTGATTGAAGTGGTATTTAAAAAAAATATGGAAGGAAAAAAAATGAAGTTTTTTTACCACATTTTTTTTCCTTTCTGTGCCCAGAACTGGTTTGCCTGAGGTTCGCAGCCCCATCAATTAGCCACTCAGTGACTTGCTGACCTTGCAAACCGGTCCCCTCACTGTCCTTTTACAGCCTTGTGCCTGTATCTACTGAGCCTTGTGTTTTGCTTGTTTGGGCCTTTTCTAGCCCAGATGGTCAAAGCTGTTCAAAGTAGCACTTTGGAGAAAGTTTCGAAACTTTCTCTTCCGTTGTCCTTCAAGGCCCACCTGAGCAGGGCTGGCCTAGATAGTATCAGGCTCTTGCCGTTATCTGGAACCTGGTGCAGTTTGCTTTGTTTTTGTTTTTATTCTACAAGCCAAAATTCTTTGGCTGGAATGCTGGCTGCTTCTAGCACCTAGAAAACTGCTCCTGCTCTCTGGAGTTCTCGTGGGCAAGCCAGCAAACATCCGTCAGACATGCACCTGGTTCTTTAATATGTGGAGTTTTTATTTTTTTTCTTCTCTCCCTCATTTCAGTTCTGTGTGCATTTTTCTAATTCAGGGATCATTTTTTTTTTTCTTATGACAACTGACTCCTTTTCCTTCCCACTCTGTCCTGAGGGTGCAGTGAGAGTGGAGTCTCTCTACTTCTAGATTGTAGTTTCTCAGTTTCCTTCCCCGGAAGTGACTGCTACCATCAGTTTCTTTGTAGCCTCCTAGAACTATTCCATGCAGATGGAAGGAGTCACTCACTCGCATACATAGAAACGCACACGAACACAACATCCAGGGTATGGCTTGAACTCTTAAATCAGGACTCCTGCGTCTTCTGTGGGAAACACATCAGTAGCTAACATGTGCTTCCTGCCGTTGGAGTGAGACTCTTGCTCGGCCCTACAGTGTTGACGTGCCTCTTGTGATCTGGTTCCTCTCGGACTCTCCAGCCTCCTTTACCACCACTCTTCCTCTGTTTCTGAGTTCCCCACACCTGCTCCCCGTTTTTCTGTGAGTTCCTCAAACAGAGGCCTTCCCTGGTTGCTCACACTAGACCAGTTACCCTGCTGTGTGCTGCATGGCGTCCTGGAATGTTCATCTGTAGCATTTATCGCTGTTTGTAAATGCTGTATTTTTGAGACTAGATAGCATCGTTTCCTTTCTACTAAACAAGCCCCACAAAGACAGAAACTCTTCTTTTTTCTCTCTTCTTTTCAAGCTCTTTTAGACCTAGAGCCTGTGCATCGCCTGGAATATAGTAGGGTCTCCATACACACTAGTTGAACGGATGGATGGATGGATGGATGCATGATGTAGATGCTTCCATTGGAGGAAATGCCCTTTGGAAACAAGTCAAGCTTTAGGACCTGAACACATTTTTTATCTGTAGACTCTAGGCATTTTCTTTCTGTTGTTTCTAAGCAATTCCTTAGCAGTCAGCCATCCTAGAAAGGTTGACCATAAAACACTGTCAAGAAAACCCTTGGCAGTTATATAGGGTATTAGCTTACAGGGCCCACACGCTCCCACCTTTCTTGATCTATTTTGTTTCTACTGTGGTTTATTTTTTGAAACACAAATACACCCATTCTTATTTTGAAATTTTTCACATTGTCATCTCTGAATGAGGCAGCCAGAAAATAATAAGGGGTAGATTGGAGATAAGAGGAAGGGATGAGTGAGTGGCTGCCAAGAGGGACTTACGATCCTCCCAGGGCAAGATCCATGTCAGATAGCTGTGTTCCCGGCTCTGGCACAAGTTAAGTGCTCAGTACGAGGTGTGGAGCCGAAATGTGCCCGTGAGCAAATACGCAGGGAAAAAAGGAGGAAAAGGCCCTGCTGATCCTGGGACCGACAGGATCATTAATGAGCAGCTGTTTCTTTGCTCAAGTCTTGCTCCTAATATGCGGCTAGAGATACATCGCAGCCACTTTTTTCTCCAAAATTATTCATCACCTTTTCCCTTAAAAAAAAAAAATCTAACTCTTCAGTTTTAATTTTTTTTGTCTCTAGAAAAGAAACACAAAATAGTTTGGGGTAGAGGTGGGACAGCTCTGCATCGGGACTTGGTGCGTATTTGTTTCTGAAGGCCGAGGATTTGGTTGTGATCGCCGTATTTTCCTTGGACCGATGAACCTATTAACCCTCTCCCAGGCTACAAGGAAAATACGGCGATGTAGCCTGGGAGAGGGTTAATAGGTTCATCGGTCCACTTCTTGCATCTAGAATGGCCGCAGGAGTTGAGCTGTTCCTGTTTTGAAGCTCCTCCTGGCTGAGCTTTCTTCTAAGCCAGGGCCAAGGAAGGAGTATTTGTTGCTATTTCCCATTGTGTTGAATGTGGCGGTGACACCACAATTGCCAATGGTCAGGAGCATTTCTTTTTAATCAGAATTCTTGAGTTATTTATAATTAGCTCATTGTTTGTATACCAGTCACATTATTGTATTTCAAGTACTTGAAAATAGTTTAATCTCTCTTAAGTAGATGAATGATTTCGCATTATCTCATTCTCATCAAACTTCCTTTTGCTTTAGCTAATGTGGAAGTCAACTTTACCCTGATTCATCCTAAGTAATGCAGTTGTTTTGCTTTTTTACGAAACGTTTTGAATCCTTACATAATAATCAGTTATTTTCCAGGTAATAATGGGGCCTTGGCCTAAAATTTTGTGTGGTTTATGACTTGGTTTATGTTACCAGATGGAAGCGACCAACTTAATCCTCCAACCACCTGTCCCTCTTATCCCAGCCTTCATTCATTTCACTTTTGACTTTTGATGAAGTTTTCAAATATCAAAATATGTGCCTGGGCCCTGACCAGTGTGGCCCAGCTGGTTGGGTGTAGTCCTGCAAAGCAAAAGGTCACCAGTTCGATTCCCGGTCAGGGCCCATACCTAGGTTGTAGGTTCAGTCCCTGGTTGGAATGCATACAAGAGACAGCCAATTGATGCCTCTCTCTCACATCAGTGTTTCTCTCCATCTCTTTCTCCCTTCCCTTCCCTTCTGTCTAAAAATAAATAAATAAAATCTTTAAAAAAGCAAAATATGTGTCTGGGTGTCAAGCCTTATGCTTGACTATTCCATGGTCAAAGTATTTGTCCCTCACGGATTTCCCCAGGCTTTGACCCCCATAAATGATAGGACTCACTTTTTTTGTCATGAAAAATAATCAGTTCTTTCTTTTAATTTGCCCAGTTGTGTTCCAGAAAGTAATGTCTTCCAAATTATTGAAATAATGAGCAAAAATTATAGACATTGTTAGATTAACCTGGGGAGTTTATGGCTAACGCTAAGGGAAATTAGGAATTTACCCCTTTTATCTATCACCCCAGTCTTCCTTCTTTTGTTTCCCCCTTTGTAAATTCATATATCTCCACTTCACAGATACCAAGCAAGTTATTTCTCGTAGCCAACACAATCATACCTAATAGGAAAGCTGTGGCTGAGTTTTCACTGATGGTCAGTTTAATTGGAATTTTGTGGAATTTTATGAGTCAGGGGGCTCACTGAAAAGAGATAGGACAAGGACCTCAAGGTCTGGGCATTAAGTGTTATTCTGGCTAAATGTTAAAATGTAGCACAGTATTTTTTTGCAGACCAGCTGTAAACAGGATTGGGTTTGACAGTAACCTAACCTGATAAGTATAGCCAACTACAAAGAAGAAATCAGCATGTAATTGACCCAATAGTGTATAGAAGCAGTGGCTAAACCTCCCTTTAGGGAGGCAGAGCTTTGGATATGAATCCCATCTGCTGCACCTGAATAAAATACCTTGTGACAACCACATCTCATTTTTGAATAGAGCATCCCAAAGTGGTGAACCGCCTGAGTTTGGTAACAGAAGTTTTGGGTTTTGGCCAAGTCTCTATTTTATTTCAGGTGGAAAACCCTTATGTATGGCCTGAATCTCTCTCCACATTCACTAAAATAGGTTGATCAGGGCAACTTAAGTGATCAAGAGTGTGGCTTCCCGAAAAAGTAAACAGCGCAAAGATGAGGACTTGAGAGCTGGAGGATGGAGGGGGATGTGTGGGAGTCGGCAGGGGGAATTGGACTCATGTCCTGAGTTCCACAGTGCTGGAACAAAAGGCAGCTCTGCAGGCTGGGAGGAGGCAGTTTCATTCAAATATAGGCAAATGCAGTGTCTTGGCCCTGAGGATGACTAGCACAGAGAACGCATCACCCCAAGCACCTGTGCAGCCTGCGGAGCCAGGGCTGAGTGTTCTAGAATGATTTAGGCGAAGCCCAGTGATGTGTTCTCTGTATCCAGCAGCACTCAGACAGTGCCCCTGACTTGCAGTGAAGCACCAGACAGGCACACAATTCTGCTGTATAGAACACGTTTTGATGTCACTGTCAGACATACAGTCTGATGGAAACTAGGCTTCCAGGCTGACCCAGGGCGACAATTTCACATTCTTAAAATTGGCCATCTTCTAGTGGTGTCTGCTTGACAGTGCTTATGGCTCAGTACCTGAACTTCTGCTTAGAAGTTTTATTTGAGTCGTAAATTTTTAATGTCAAGCCTTCCTGACAATTATATTAGCTAAATGCCTAGTCCAAAAGAAAGATTAAATACATATATCTTATAACTTAGCTACCAAATGACTTAACCCAGTGAGGATTTCCAGGTTAGAAGTAGTTTCATAAGACTCTGGGGTAGAGACCCCTGAAGATCTCATATTTTAGTGGTCATAACACAACCTTTGTAGTATGTTACCACCTTCCTGCCATATGAAATGTATGTTTATGGAAGCAACCCAAAGTGTATAGTGAGACAGTCCTTACCAATTAAACCCTCCCTCTTGCAAAAAAAAATTTTTTTAATAAAAGTTTGTATTTGAACTTTTATTAATATACATGATTTATAGAGAAATTTTAATGTGTATGCCTTCCATTGAGTCTCACTGAAATTAGAAAGCTTTGAAATGAACTCATAAATATGGCTCTAACGTACAGAGTGCCCTGGAAGCTTAAAACGTGCAGCAGTCGATCACGGCAAAGTTCTGCCACGCTACGGGCTGTAGACTCGCGTTAACTCTGTGTCTCCCGCAGGGCTACGCACAAACACCCTCTGATGCTGAGCGATTTGTGGAGCTTTCATTTGACCCGTGTGTAACTGCCCTGCCGAGGCAGGAGGAGGGTAGGCAGTCTCATCATGGCTTTCCCAGTGGGAGAGCTGTGCTTGAGAGAGACTAAGTGACTTGTTGGAAGGTCACCTAAGTGAGGGCTGAAGATCACACAGACGCCGTGAGCCCCGAATCCAGGCCTCTTTCCCTTCAGCCGTGCTAACCCATAATATAATGCTCTTCGATTAGGCACAGTCCTAAAATAACCTCAGACAGTGCTTAAAGCTGAAAGGCATATGCTGTGTTTTAATCAAAGAGGGCTATGACAGCAAGGATTAGCTGTCTAATGCTGGGTGGCCGGATATTTGAAAACCCTGTATATTTGCATCTTTGATCAGATAACACACTAAGCATTGTTTTATAGAGGATTATCATAGCATCTGTGGTGCGTTTTAGGTAACACAACATTGTTCTGATTTTACTTGGTTCTTTTAAAGCCACCTCTACCTTGGACACATACATCGACAACTAGGTCTGGATTGAAAAGTAGCACCAGAGCTAAAAGCAAAGATGTAGAGAGAAAAGACCACGGGCTGGCTCTTTCTCGTTCTAGCAAGGGGGGGACTTTGTGGGTAGAATCTGCAAGAATGTCAGCATGAACTTTAGTCGGGTAACAGCGAACTGTTAACATTTTATGTGGCTGTAAGGAGCTGAGACCAGATGGGTCAATTGTATCTGTCAGTCATTTCCAAATGAAATGTTACTCCAATTCTCTCCAGACAAGCATTTTTATAAGGATTGCTAATAAAGTCCAAAATACAGATTTTAGGTTCTCTTCCTTTATAAAAACAATTTTTTTATATAACTGAATACATATACATGTCCATACAAAGTTGTTTCTGAAGCTGTCGGGAGATGACAAACAAAGGTGGAAGAGGAGCAGAGACTGCGACTCAGCCCCAGTCCAAATTGATAACCTGATAACCAGGGCTGACCGACCGGCGTGGGCGGTGTAGCTTGTCCTGTTGGATGGTCAGGGGTCTGCAACGCGAGACAAGAAACCAAGCGTTCTCCATGCAGTGGGCGTGTTGCTTTGGGTTATTTCACCACTGTTTATTAGAAAGCAGTCTTGTCGGAAACTGGAAGCCTGGGTTCAAATCCCGTCTCCGCCACTTACCCCCAGGCAGGTGTTTAACCTTTGCAACTTTAACAGTATGTAATACCTACCCAATGTTGACAGTGGTGCTCCACACACGAGAACTTCTGTTTCGTTCAGATCCCCATGTTAGAAGGGTTGAGAACGGGGTAAGAAGGAGGAAGGCTGGTGACTCCATGGCCTGGAGGAAGCCATTCCTGTGAACAGTTAAGGATGCAGACGAACAGTCCCGGGGAAGAAATCCTTCCTGCAGTAGAACCTCTGCCCACCGTTACCTGTGGTTCTTCTAACAATTCAGTGCTGGGTCACTCTTATCAGTCACTGCTTCTCCTGTTCTGACAAAGGTGTCCTGGACTCACATTTTCTTTCTTCTTCCCCTCCCCTCTTTCTTTACACAGACACAGACACAGACACAGACACACACACACACACACACACACACACACACACACTCACACACTTTTTTCTGAGTATAACAGTTCAGAAGACTCAGTTATACATACTCAATACTTTGATCTCCCATTTGTACCTCTTTTTATGTTTTTGGGTAGTGCCCCACCCCCCCATTTCCTAAGTGAAAGGGACATGAATCAATTAAAGTTAGGGAAATCAAAGGTTCTAGAAATAAAGAATTGTGGATTTATAAAGCCACTCACAGTGCACTGAGTTATTTTGTGTCTATGTCTTTAAGGATTTTTTCCCCCTCCTCTCTGCCTGTGGAGCTACCAGAAGCACATTGATCACTTTTTACAGCTTTGCCATGATAGGTGCAGTAGTTGCTTTTTTATTGAACCGTAGATTGCAGCGTTATAAAGCACACTCATTCAGAGGAGTAATGAAGGCCACTTTTAATTGCACTTGGGAAGCAGGGCACTATGATTAAATTATACCTGCGTCTGTATTGGAAGGAAGAGTGAGAAAACCAGATCATGTTTCTCTCTGGGACTTGAGGTTTCCCAGAGCTGAAGTGCATTCAGGGCTGCAGGACAAAGTTTGGAACTTCGGCCTGAGAGTCAGAGTCTCCCTCGTCCTGTGATTGGCCCCACATACCCACAGCTGTTGCCAATCAGACAACCAAGGGGTCAGTGACCTGAGGTTCTTCACCCGTGGGTGACTGCATGCGACACGTACAGATAAGACACAGTGGCACGCAAGCTTTTTAGTTAAAATGTAGTGTATATACCCTGCATAGTTTGCTAAGGCTATCAGAGCCAAGTCCATACGCTTGATGGCTTCAACAACACAAACCTCGCAGTACTGGAGGCTAGAAGTCCAAGATCAAGGTGTCAGCAGGGCTGCTTCCTTCTGCGGGCTGTTTGAAAAATCAGCACCATGCCTCCCCCTAAGCTTCTGGTGGTTTGCTGGCGGTTTTTGTGGTTCTTGGCTTAGAAGCATCACCCCAATCTATGCCTTCATCTTCACATGGTGTTCTCTGCAGTGTGTGTGTGTGTGTGTGTGTGTGTGTGTGTGTGTGTGTCCAAATTTCCCTTGGCTCTGAGGGCACCTGTCATCTTGGATTAGGGGCCCACCCTCCTCCAGCATGACCTCACCCGGACTTCACTGATACATCTGCAACAACCTTGTTTTCAGAGAGCGCGTTCTCAGGTACTGGGGCTGGAGCCTCAGCACATGAATTTTGGGGGAGGGGCACAGTTCAACCCATAACATGCACCTATGGATCCATCTTAATGGGTGTATGTGTACAGGGTGGGGCAAAAGTATAATAATGTAAGAATGAACTGTTTCTCCCTCTTACAACCTAAATCTACTTCTGCCCCACCCTGCATATCACAGTGTCCTTTCATAGGTTGTGGAGAATTTCTAAGAAGTGTGGGAATGAACTGCAAGCAAAAAAAAAAAAAAAATTTCCTGGTGCAATGAATAGCGCTAATTTTCTTCTTGACATTTCAGGGAAGCATTCTGGAAACTGAAAGTGCCCTGAGCCCATGCCCGGGAAACCCCGTGCGAGAGCTGTCTCCTTTTGTTGCATCATTCCCGACGTTTTCCTCGAAGCCCTGTGCTCCATCCAGATGCTGTCCCCGGCCAGTGGTTTAGGCGTGTGTGCACACGAGTGTGTGCAGGCTGGTGCAAAGCCAGTTATGGTTGGAAATAGTTCCTTAGCCAGCAATTAGGATCCTCGTAGTCATGAATTACGCTGCTTTAAATGCAGATTGTGCAGATTTGAGCTGCTTTGGTAATTTGCAAAAGCCGTTTTGGGGTTATAACTAGGAATGTAATTTTCCAATTAGGAGGTTTTCTATCTGAAACCTGTTTGCTTCATTAGACTGCAGGCCCATTTTAAGTATTTTTCATTGGCTTTCTAAACCAGGGGTGAGAATGTTTGTGTGTCAGCCAGGTGAGTGGGGATACAGATGCAGAATCCCGAATCTGTCTGGCTCCAACCTAGCTCTCTTGAGGACCTAATTCTGGCTTTATTACTGTTTATTTTAGCAATTCAGGTAAAAACGAGCATCACACCACTCTTCCATTGCATTAAAAGTCTGATGTTTTTCAAGAGACAAAACCTTTCAAAAGTGAGATTGGTTGTTTAAATATGAAGTAATATTCTATTATTAACCTGGGCCAGCCAAGACATGCTCTTTAATTAGCCTACCAGAGAGGATAATGCATAGGGAGAATGAGACAGATTTTCGTTGGTAATGTCTTGGAGGTTTACAATTCATGTGAAGGTGATCAAATTCAGATTGACACAGACAGATGGATGGAAGTACTTGAAGTTCAAGGTGATGGACATCTTATCTCTAGAAATACAATTGCACCAGTCCATCTGGGGGAACAAGATGCTTAAAGTTACATTTCCTTTCCTTCGTTGGAACTTTCGTAAATGTGCTATGTACCCAGAGAAGTTCACAAGTCACAGGGACTCAGCCTGACCTCATGCACACTCGTCTGTGTGACCAGCACCCAGATCAAGAAGCAGAAGCCCCAAAGGCTCCTGTGTCCCTTTGGGTCACTAACTCCAGTTTTGGGGTTATGTTGAAAACTTGCTTTGTTTTTCTCCCAGCAGTAAATACTGATGATTTTTGAGAGCACACTTCCAGCATGGTGTTTTTTTTTTTAGTTGTAGGTTAATTTTGACTGGGAGCATTTTCATGCTTCTTGGTCACCTGGCTGCAGGTTGGGTCCAGCTCCTTAGAGTTGACCCTTCTGGCTGGCGTGACAGGGAGCAGAAGCCAGCCTTGCCTTTCCCTCTGCAATCCAACCCAATTCCTTTGGTTCCTGGGAACCGTGGCGGCCTTCTCCTTGCTTACCCATGCCAGGGTCTCACCCCTTTGCCTCTCTCCTCTTCTCTTAGTTTCCGAGGGCTGCCTTAAGAAAGTCTCATAAACTGGGTGGCTTTAAACACCAGAAATGTATTTTCTCACAGCTCTGGAGGCTAGAGGTCCAAGATTAAGGTGTTGGCAGGGCCATGTTCCCCCTGAAGCCTCGAGGCTTTTCTCTGTGCTTCTTCCAGCTTCTCATGGCCCCAGGAGATCCTTGGTTTGCAGCAGCAAAACTCCAACTTCTGGCTCCTCCTTCACACGGCTGCCTTCCCTCCGTGTCTGGGTGCCTCTCTGTCTTCACGGGGCGCTCTCCGCTCTGTGCCCCTGTCCCTTTCTCTCAGGGACTCCAGTCCTCTGGATGAAGGGCCCACCTGGCTCTAGTGTGATCTCATCTTAATGAGTTGTAGTCCCAACAACCCCGTTTCCAAATAAGACCCCGCTCTGAAGTCCTGGGGCAGCTTTTGCCACACAAGTCAACCTGTAACATCTCGTGTTCCCTCCTCCTTGGTTTAGATGTCACCTTCTCCAAGAGAAGTTCCTTTCTGCAACATCTGGCTTTGTTGCTACCTCTCCGCCCCACCCCAGCATTTTTAGATTTTATTTATTTATTTTTAGAGAGAGGGAAAGAGAGGGAGAGAGGGAGAAACACCGATCAGCTGCCTCTCATATGTGCCTCTGACCATGGACTGAACCCGCAATCCAGGCCTGCGCCCTGACTGGGAATCGAACCGGCAGCCTTTCGCTTTGTGGGAGGATACCCAACCCACTGAGCCACACTGGTCAGGGCTGATGCCCCTTTTCATATTAAAACTCCCTCATCTAATACTTCTTAGCATACCTCATCATTTTTTTTGTTTTTATTCTCTGCTGGACTCCAAGCAATAATATATAATTTTCAATATTTTAGAAATAACATTGAACCCTTGGAAGTGTAGTATTACAGAAATGTGGGGACATTTGATGCATTTGCTGTAACTTGACCGATTGGCACCTGAGTTACTTTCATCATCTCTGGTTTTGGGATAGAAAGTGGTACTTATCAGTAAAAGCAAAAGCTTGGGTTAAACATTACCCCCTCTCCTGTGTTCCTGTTATTGTGGACACAGTGTTTCCAAGTCCCTGGCGTGAGAGCGGACAACTGTGGCCCCCAGTGCGCCCAGAGATCGGAGACCACTGACTGATCCAGCAGTTTTAAAGTCTGTTTACTGGCTGGGCTACCATTACCTCTGGTTGTCTGTCTTAATTCATTTTAGATTAATCTGTCTTGTAGTTTGAAGGAAAATGAATTGAGTCAGTAACTTCAAGAGTTATGTAAAATCTGTACCATGCTACATAATCGAATGGGGTTTTATGTACGGTCTTGAAATTGAAATGCCAATTTGACACAAATGCTCCAAAACAGAGTGTTAGATGAGCTGATCTGTTCTTCCTGTAAAAGCCATGAGATTCCCATTCCTGGATCGCTCTGGATTTTGCCACGTCCTTCCCTGGCAGCATACCCAGTGCCCATTCATCGACTTTTCTGAAGACATTAGCTTTGGGAAGGGTGAATCAGCTGGTGCAGCTCCTGTGGGGGTGGGGGGGGTGGGGTTGAGGTTTTTGGGTGATGGTGTCCAAATGTCAGTGTGCTGGAGAATCACCAGGGTAGTTTACTAGAAAGGAGACTTTCTGGGCCCTTGGGCTCCAGGGAAGTTCTTTGGAACTCATGGTGGTTCTGCTACTGACACCCTCAGACTACATTTTAAGGAAATACTGGTTGGTTTAGGGGATTTGAGGGGAAGAGTATATGAACTCTTGAGAGAAAACTCAAGATAATTTCTCATCAAATACATTTTACTTATCATAACCAGATGGACCCAAAAAATACTTTTTTGAGTGGGAGAGAATGTATTTTGCCAACCAGAAGAAAATAAATTCTTAAGATTTCCCCAGAGATCTGTGGGAAGAAGGCAAAAGTATCATTCTTATCAGAAAATATACTTGAATTCTATTACCAATACCTTTAATTCCATTTTACAGAGCATAAATTTTTGAGGCCCAAAGAGCAAAGAAAACTAACATTTGTGATCACTTAATAAATGAAATATTGTCAATGTCAGTAGTTTTATCATTATTTTTTAAAGAAAGATTTTATTTATTTTTAGAGAGAAGGGAAGGGAGGGAAAAAGAGAGGGAGAGAAACATCAATGTGTGGTTGCCTCTCATGTAACCCCTACTGGGGACCTGGCCTGCAACCCAGACATGTGCCCTGACCAGGAATCAAACCGGTGACCCTTTGGTTCACAGGCCGGCACTCAACACTGAGCCACACCAGCAGGGGCTGTTATCATTATCTTTATTTATCCCATAGAACAACCCTGTGAGGCGTTATCACCATTCACAGATATGGAAAGTGAGACTCAGTTCAGCTTGCTGGGATTACACATTTAATTTGTAATTGCATGTCTGCCATTCACACGCAGCTCTCTTTAACACCAAAATCCACGGTCTTTTTACTATATCGGGTAGATTTCAGATCGTTCCATGGCTAGACTTGCCAGATAAAATACAATATGCCCAGTTAAATTTGAAGTTCAGATAAACAGTAAGTACTTTTAGTATGGTCCATGAAGTCTTTGGGACAAACTTATACTAAAATTGAGTGGGATATACTTATACACATACTTTAAATAAAATTGATGGGCTATACTTAGACTAAAAAAATAATCATCGTTTATCTAAAATTCCCATTTAATGGGGCATCCTGTGTTTTTATTTGCTACATCTGGCAACTCTATGTATGATGAGTGTGTTTCAGGTTGTAGGATCATACCCTCTGACTTCTGACTCCAAGTCCATTTCCCGCTTCCAAGTGCCACCTGCTAGCCACTCTCAGTGTTCTCCCCCTCCTGTCTGGGCTAGAGTGAATGAATGAATGGCTTAGCTACCCTATCGTCTACCCCTAGGTCGGTGAAGCGTAGCTCAGGTAGGGACAGGGTCTGTCTTAAATCAGTGAACACAAGGTGGCTCCCACTCACTCACCCACAGCATGGACAGTTTTCGTTTGCTTACATCTAGTGACCAGAGCGCGAGACCAGGGGGAGGTACCTTATTAGCGATGGTAGAATCAGGGCCACCATTCTGCTACTGTGAACTTAGGCAGCGACTGTTATTTTGAGTATATGATTAGAGTCAGGTTAATAAGAGTGACTTACAAAATACCTCCTGGAGTAAAATTATTGTGAGAAAAATAGTAATTATATTTTGGTTAATGTCAGATTGTGTGCTCACCAAGCGCTGGCAGTTCACAGACATCCGCCTCCCAGGCTGCCTGCGAGGCAGGGATGATTCTCACCAGCACTTTTAAGATGTGCAAGGTGATGCAGAAGTGACGGATGCAGCCGCAGTAGTGACAGGCAGAGGTGGACTGTTAGCCGGGTGTCTGTTCCAACAGCCCTGTTTAACTGCCCTCTGCTGTCAGCAAAGCTGCAGCGGTTTATCCGGACGCAGTCCTTCCGCTGCAGACTGCTGTCAAGTGGCCCTCTGGCCTTGGGAGGCCCGCTGAGCGGAAGGATGCTGTGAGCTCTGCCCAGGGCGCTAGTGAGGGAGTCAGACTGTGCCTGCCCGCGCCTGCGGCCTCCTCTCTCTGGCCTTAGGCACAGTAGTAGCTTCCCAGGCACAGGGTCACATCAAAAGTGCCTTTGGACACCTGTGGCAACCTGGGAAGCCACAATGATTTCATCAGGAATTAGACCGCAGCCCCGGGGAAACTCTGTCTTATTATGTCTTCCGTGAACAGCGGAAACTTCCAGCAAGGCTTCTTAACTCTTGACAGTTGCAGAATGGCTTTGGCCTTAAAACCAGCATCTGGCATGTACTTCAAGGTTCTTTGGTGAGAACTTTGGAAAGCCTACATCGGCGAGTTTTGTGGGTTTTTTTTTTTTGTTTGTTTTGTTTTTGTTTTTGTTTTTGTTTTTTTTTAGATAAATGGTAACGAAACACTTTAAAGAAAAGAAACGTATCTGTGGTGGTAGTTCTTGCCCTGTAAGGAAGTGTGGGGACGGAGAAGAAGCCTTTTCTACAGGCTGTTCCGTGGGC
Organism: Anoura caudifer; assembly: GCA_004027475.1. Lineage (NCBI taxonomy): Eukaryota > Metazoa > Chordata > Mammalia > Chiroptera > Phyllostomidae > Anoura > Anoura caudifer. The sequence continues at coordinate 262,952 of PVKU01000220.1, forward strand.
TCCTGCTGCTGCCCCCACAGCCGCCCCCATGGGAACACCCTCCTTCCTCCCAGGCCAGCTGCGCCTGGCCCGTCCCGTGCCCTCTCCCGTCCCGCAGTCCTCTAACTGCGACCCCTGCCCTCCCTTCCAGAACCATTTATTAAAACAGACTCTTTCCATTTCTAAGCGATTAAAAGGGTTCCTTGAAATAGTGAGCTCAGAAATGCAGCTGAGAATTCATCTTTAGTGAACATTAACTTAAACATGTTGTCACAGCAGTGTGGCCGAGGCAAACCTGACCCTTGAAAACTCACTCGAAAGCCAGAGAAGGAGGGAAAGAAGGAGGTGAGGGGTGTGGGGAATTTTGAACTCAGACAAGAAATGATCACTTTCCCCATGTGTGATTTGGGGTAAGTTGTCTTAGCTTCTCAGACCTCAGTATTCCTAATCCGAAATAGCATTAATAATGCTGACCTCAGAGAGCACTAAGAATTAAGTGAATTATTATATATCAAAGGCCAGACTTGGTGACTCAGACACAGTATTTGCTCAATACTTCCCCCTCTTTTTTCACATCACGGCAGTGGGCGATGAACTTGGGATTTGTAGAAATCCCACTTTATAGGCAATTTTTTAAATTAAAAAAAAGTAGCTATTGCCTAATTCTGGCTACTCATTCATTAGTGTTTATAACAGAACTATCGAATGCGTGCCTGCTGTGTGTCAGGCACTCTCGAGCCGCTGGGGACGGAGCATCGATGGGACAGGCACAGTTCGTAACCCTCTGTAGCTTCCATTCTAGGACGGCGGATGGATAATAGAACAGCCGATGGAGTGTACTTTCAATGACAGGCATCATCTTGAAGAAAAATCAGGCCGGGGAAAGGGATAGGAGGGACTTAGCTCTGGTGGCCAGTGAGGAGCTGTCGGAGGAGGTGGTAGCTAGAGCTGACAAATAGCCGTAGCTGGCCAGGTGCCTCTCCCCACACGGAGAATACATACTGTGTGTGTGCATTTTTAGGGCTCTCACTTTCCGTACCCCTCCTCTCCCTTGCTCTGCGCTTGTCTTCCCAGCGTCGTGTTACCAGACAGAGTTGAATACCCCTTTCATTGAAGGTGTCCTCCCGCTGGGGTGTTACTGGAAACCTCGGCACCATGGGAGTCCACCACGGAAGCCGCTTCTCGCAAAAGGAGAAACTGAAGCCTGAGATGGGATGGAGTGAGGAAAAGCGAGATGGGAGCTGAGAGAGAGAGAGTTCTTAAAACTTGCATGAGTTTCCACGGATCCCGATAACACTCAGGGACTGCTCTGTTGCCCGGGAGAATTGATGCCTTCAGCCCAAGGTAATGGAAGGCTCCCCACAAAGTGATGTGCTCAGTGAAGAGGCCCCTGATGGTCCTGAATGCTAATACCAGTAGTAACAGCTCGCTCAAAAGCTCTCCTCCTAAATGGGTGAGATGGATTTCAGGAGGTCAGTGTAACACATTCAGGCAAAATTTATGTTGGTTTTCTTTGCAAGCAGCTGCAGTTGGAAATCTTCCCAGCTGGTGGCCAAAGTGCTGTTTTTCCCTTATTATTTCTCTGAGATTTAAAGAGAGGTGAAGGCGAGGTTGGGGGGAGGGGAGAGTAAGCCAAGCAGTCTGAAAATGCACAGGTATCCAGTCAACCCTAAATAAACCCTAACACCCATCTCGATAGGCAGATGGAGATACTGAGGAGCAGAGATGGCTCTAACTGGTCTTTTACAGTTTCTCCTGCTCCAGGATTTGCCTAATTAGCTCAGAAGCTTATCTGTAACTCTAGGCCACCTCCTAAAACGGCCTCTTCCCCTCCTTGCTTTGCACTCAGTGCACTTTTGGTGGACCCGGAGTTGGTGTGTGCAGCATTCCCTGCCGTTTCGGAGTCTGCAGGGCTAGACTGGTATCGGGGCATCGCTTGCTCTGACCCGCCCTCTTCCCCACACCCTTTTCTCAGACGGCCCTCTGCGCAGGGGAGCCGTGAATGTCCTGCGGCCTCGTTATCCAGTACCGAGTATAGGGTTGTGTGATCTTGGCCGAGCATTCAACGTTTCGCCCAGGATTGAGAGGTAATCTGGGACATGTAGTTTGGCTGCCAAGAAGTTGGCATTTCTAGGACGTTTGGGTGGTTTGTGTCGAACAACAGAGAAATATGGGAGTCTGGAAGGTGGGGTCGTGTTCCCAAAGCAGCTCCAGAGCCACTTCCACAGCGAGGCCTTCCCAGCTTCTGCGGTTATTCTCGTGCCGCAGCCTCGGGCGCACCTCCGGTCTCCGTCTCTCCGTGCAAGGCCAAGCCCATGGCCAACTCGTTTCGCACATGGGTCTCCCCAGTCTTCTAGGCCTTTCCAGCATTAACATCCCTTTCCCATTGAAATGTCCTGGTAGTTTTCCAACAGATACTACTTACACAGGTATGAAATGATCTATATAATTAATAATAATCACACCTAACACTTGCTGAGCACTTAGCCCATTTCAGGAACTAAGACTTTTACATATTTTAAGCTGATTTTATTCTTAAAACAACTCTGTGAGGTACGACTAATCAATCGTGTCTTCATTTCTAGTAAAGGCACTGCAGGAAGAAGTTAAGTTCCTTTGCCAAATTCTTCTCTCTTTTTTTTTTTTACTACACTTTTGTTTCTAATAACAAAAGTGGAAACAACCTATTAAGATGTGTCTGATTAAGTATATGTATAAGGCTCTTATTTCTAAAATGAATGCTTCTCTGTAATTATTTTATTCTTTTGCGACCTAATTTTTAAGACTAAGACTGAGGAGTCCTTTTGTCTGGCTTTTGCGCTTCAGGTTGTTTTGGCAAGATTCAGAACCCCGGAACAAATGGTACCCTAACTTAGGAGCATGAGTGGGCTCTCAAGGGCATGTGCAGCTCCATGGAGCTGTGTGCTGGCTTCCGTGTGAACTGATTTACATGAGGGCATTTTCCTTGGGTGGGGTGCTTTTAATCTAAGTCATCAAAGATCTGAGGTTAGCTAAGGCCGTTCTCACTGTTCATTGTTGTCCCCAGAGGGTGGAGCAGTTCTTATATAACCTGTCTGCAGACGTGTTTGTATGGCCATCAGACACTTACAAAAACTGAATTATCTGCCAATTCTAACACTTGGGAGATTTCACATAAAAATCTGGATTCGGCAGTTAGGCTGACATTTTGGAAGGCTGGCGGCACCAGCCTTGCCGTACTGCTTGGCAGCAGCCTTCTAGAGCCACCTCGGGGATGTCCCTTAATTGGGGCACGCTCTCTCTGGTTTACCTCAGACCACAAAGTCACAGCCAGCAGCTGTCTGAATGGCGTAGGCTTGACTTGAGAAGCAGTGGGTTCTAGTCTGTCTTCTAGTTGCTTCTAAAGCAACTAAACACGATGTGTATCGTTTTTTTTTTTTTTGCAAGCGATGAAAATGAGACTCAGAGAGGTTAAATGACATCAGCCCAAGTTGCATGTCGAAGTGGGTTAAGGTAGCATGAAACTTCACCTTATATAATCTGCCTTTCTTCTAATATTTTCTCCACTGAACCTCAGTTGTCTCCCATTATTTTATTGGACTCTCATAGCATTCTCAGAGATAGGTGAAGTATTCATTTTGCAGGTGAGCCAACCAGAACTCAGTAGAGCTCCGAAAAGGGAAGGCCACGCACTGAAAGGGCACAGCTGGCACCTGCTCCCACGTTCGCAGAATCCAGACTTCAGACCCCTTGAGTTGTGCTCACAAACTGCGGAGACCTATGTGAATTCCCAGGTTCTTTGCAGCTGAGGCGTTAATGACTCTAACACACTTGATTCCGAACAGAAGCAGGAAAGGTGGAGGGACGCCCATTGTTGATGTTGTAGCAGAAGGGGTGGGAAGTTCCTGGGGTCAGGCAGATGACAGCTTGTGGGAGCCTGAGTCCTTGCAAGGTTCTGACTGGTCTGGGGGCTGCAGAGCGTGGCTAAGAAGCAGGAGAGATGTTGAGAGGGGAGCAAATTGCTTTCCAGAGCCCTGTAGACTTTGATGGGGAAGCTAGGTATATACACCTGAAAGCATTTAAGCACCTTTATGAAGGCTGCACCTCAGTAAGTGCGTGTTAACATTATTTTAGCCGTGTTCTTACCTGTAGACTAAAAGGCATGTTGTGGTGCATGATATCAGTGAGAGAGAGCTGCTTGATGGAGACCCAGTGAAGTCAGCCTGTGGTCACATTTGGAGCATATCAGCGCGTGCTCTGCATTAGCCACGAAATTTGTAGGCTGGAGCTTCTCTGCCACGAATGAGTGAATGCAGGGTGTGCCCTTTTCCTGGAAGGTCCTTTGTTGGTTGAAGCGTGTTCAGTCAACCTGCAATCTTCACTTATATTTAATGCAGATGGAAAAGTGCAAAGAGGGCCCATTATCTCAAGAGACAATAGGTAGAGTGGGGAAGATCCTGGACTCAGAATCAGCTCGTCAGGATTAAATCCTGGCTCTGTCACTTACCAGGGTGTGTGACCTTAGGTCATTAATTTATTTGACCTTGTGGCTTCAATTTTCTCCTCCGGAAAGCCGAGAGAAGAAAACGTCATATGCTATAGAGTCGTTGTGAAGTTCAGTTGAGTTACATGCAAAAAGTATTTAGGACAGAGCCTGGCACACACTGAATAGCACACAGGTACCAGCTTCTTCTTCTTCTTCTTCCTTCTTCCTTCTTCTTTCTTCTTCTTCTTTCTTCTTCTTCTTCTTCCACCACCACTGTAAATGAGCACCCTCTGGGCCGAGGACATGAGACTAATCCCCAATAGTCTATCTGGCTCCAAGCAAGTCTGGGGCTTCTCCTATGAGGAGAAGCGTTATTAAGCGCTTTGTATATAGTCCGTGAGTCTGGGGCAGCCCATTGCACACAAACCAACCCCCGACCGTCAATACAGTAGGTGACGTTGGGGAGGAACGTGGGCGTTGTGGCATCCTGACTCTGCCTCTCCCCACCTCTAGGCTGTCCCGTAAATCAGTTTTATTTCAGAGCTTTTTCTCCTCCAGCCCCACGTAACAGTGGGATAATATCCTTTCTCAAGCTCTGTCTGGGGAACGAATAGGTAACATTTTGGTAAATGCTCTGCAGAGTGCATTGGCTTAGTATGAGCTCAGGAAGCAGCAGCGGCTCTCAGTGTCTCTGTGAATGAAAAATTCTGCTCTCAGATCCTGTAAATCAAAATACTTGCCCCTAATTCCTTAGGTGATATTGTTGCCCAAAATCAGTAGTTTATCTGAAGACCAATAAATAACGCAGACTTCGTATTACTTGGTCAATGCGGGTAAACTAATTGCATCCAGGCAGGGGGTGACTTGCCTGAGATTGAGTCCAAAGGAATTTCCTGGGTTTGTGATTTAGGGGAAGTTCACAGTGGTGCTAGTGCTTAGAGTACGGAGGAACTGGAACTCCAAGGGCAAGTTCAAGAATAGTGATTGCAAATGGTTGCAAAAGTGAGAGAAAGATGGGCAATGGACTGAGCTGAGGTGGACACCTGTGCTGTGCTCCCTGTTCGGCTTCCTCCCTCTAATGCCTGTTAGGGCCTGAAAGATTCGGAGTCTCACTGCCCCTTCCTCCTCCTGCAAAAAGTTTTTTTCCCCCCTCTTATTGAGTCTGCCTCTCCTTTCTCACCTGCATTTGCTAATTCTCCCGAAAAATATTTATGTAGCTTCTGCTACTTCTTCACTTTTCCCCCCTCCTGCGGGTTGGGAATTTGTGCGTTCTGTTTCTCTGCTTTGAGGGACCTCTACTGAGCCTCACTATTTCAACTTCTCAAAACCTCTTCAAACTGCTCCTTCTAGAGAGTCCTCAAGGGCTTTTAGGGATCCAGATTCGATCCACAACTCATGAAAACTTTTTTAACATATTAGAATGTGGTGGTGATGTTGCTTTTCTGTTCTTTTTGCCGAGAGCAAAAATATAGATAAGAACACAAAACCTGAAAATATACCTTATTTAAAGTAAATAAATGTGAAAATGAAATGTATTATTTAGCTACGGCGGAGGTCGATTTCAAATGAAATCTACTTTCCTGTGGGATTTTTCTTTAAAAGTTTAGTAATTAGCCAGTTGATATGTTTTCTTTTGAGAAAACCTTGAACTGAAAGCCAAGTGGAATGAATACATACAGTTGACCCCTCAGCAATGCAGGGGCACCGATACCCCTGGGAAGTGGAGATCCACGTTTACTTTCAGCTCCCCCAGACTTCGCTGCCGAAAGCCTGCTGTTGACCGGAAGCCTTAGTGACCAGGTAAACAGTTGATTAACACGTATTTTGTGTTATAGGTATTATATACTGCATTCTTATAGTAATACCGTAAGCTAGAGAAAAATGTTATTAAGAAAATCATGAGGAAGAAAATATATTTACAGTATTTATTGAAAACAATCCTCTTATAAGTGGATTCATGCAGTTCAGATTTGGTTTCAAGGTTCAATTGTATTTTGACCAGAACATTTATATCTGATTATAGGGTAAATGATATTTGTTTTCAATGAAATCCAAAACAAATCTGTGAGGGTTTTTGTTTGTTTGTTTGTTTGAGATTGTAGATACAATCTGCAAAAAATCTCTGAGTTTGTAGTGCATCAAGCTGGCCCTTGAGGGAATTGCTGGTTTTCTTTCCCGTTTCTTTTCTTCTGCCTGGGCTTAAGGAGTGCGTTGTGCAGAAAGATCTCATAGGGCCTGGGAATTAGACCAATGTCACTTCTTACTCTCTGTCTGGAACTTTAGAAAACATAAAGATTTTTAATTTAAATCTTTTCAATGTAAAGATGACAGTTCATAGTGTGTTAAAAAATACTTCCCTTTTTAATGGGATTAAGGTTAAGGAAAGATGATTTTGAAAATAGTTTATTTGGATATGTTTTCACTAGATTTTGCGTGTGATTTCACTATTAACCACTGCCCCCCCCTCCCCTGCCCCAAGGAACCAAAACTTTCCTCTTGTCTCACTTTAAAACAACACTGGAAAATGGCTATTTTAACTTTGCCTAAGAATCTTCCAACAAGAATCTCAGTAGTTTGTTTTTTAAAATTTGTTAAAAATACAGAAATCCAATTTCTTACAAGTTTTTAAGAACAACTGGTAGACGTTGGGAAAGTAGCAATATACTAGTAAATTTCAGTAGAACTTTTTTTATGTAATTGGTGGATGGCATCCATAACCTTCATCCTAATTATTTTAGTGTAGCCCCAAATGCACTTGTTTAGATTCACATGTCTTTGAAAGCTCTCTTACACAGCAGTAACCCCCATTAAGAGCATGCATGTCATCTAAAAATGAACCAGAACATAGGAGCTACAAACTCTTTTTTAAAATGATAAGGTGGGTGTGCAGTAGTGAGTGTAGAAAATCAGCGTGTGAGATGATACCCTACTGATGCCAAAGGGTTGATAGTACCCGTCTGTATGGCCTGTTACTCCCCTGGCAGGCACCTCCCAGGACCGGTCTCACTGTATGTGTTATTGTAGGTATTTTATGAATGAAATGCATTTGTATTATCAAATGAAGAAAACATACAGGAATGCGGGGAGTGACTTTCTCCCTCCTTAATCCCCTTCTTTAGGGTATTCAGGACTCTCCATTTGAATCATGTAGACTAGGAGACTTTGTTGTGTGGATCAGATCACATTCTCTGTGTGTATAGATCTCAGTCTCTACCTCTTCCTCCCTCTCCCCTTCCTTCCCTATCTCTTCCTCCCTCTCTTTCATGAAGATAATCTAACTTCAGCGTCCATGCTATGATGATTTGCCAAATGCTCTCTTTCAAGTTACAGTTACCAAAGAATTGTAGGAAAGCATTGGGAAGTGGCACTTGGCCTCTACTTAGCTTTATTCAGATTGCTTGTTTTCCAAAGAACTGTAAGATCAATGGTGCCTGTCGTGCTAAAAGGCAGCCGCAGGGTCAGGGCGTATTTATTGCTTGCTGGGGCATGCTCTTGACCAACAGGAAGTTAAACAGTGCCTGCCAACACTGGCTAAGATACCGCCTCTGGGCCAGGAAGATGCTAGCTTGCCTCAGGTCACGCTTGTTTGCAGGGACAGGTGGGCAAATGGAATCCAGGCTTGCAGCTCTAGGAATTCCATGTCTCTGTCAGAGTTTCAGCTTACTTGGTCCTGGTAGAAAGGCTTTGAGACGTGTCCATAATGCTATGCATTTTTAGACTCAGCCTTCCCCAAGGCAAATAGGGATTGTTGGTTTTGAAAGCTCTAGAGGTACTCTCAAGTTCACTACAAGGTTTTGTTTGCGCGAGATGTGCCGGTTCATGCTGTCTAATGCTGATGCATTTGTCTATATACACACACAAACCTATTTATAATGTTCTTTTCCTTTGGAAGTATAATTTAACATTGAATGAGGGAAGGACAGGAAAGTTTGATAGCATTTGATGAATTAGAAGCACACTTTACATGTGCTTGGTTGAATAAGGAACCCTGTAGGTGCATTTTGGGGGGGAAGGAGGGACAATCAAACTCATAAATAAAGAAATATGAAATATGTAGTGAAAACCTCCTTTTAGCTTTACATTGTGTTTTGAAACTCGGCTCTGAGGGTTGATGTTCCGGCTATGATAAATACAAAATTTTAACGATGTTATGAAGAATACGCCTCTCCTTTTCCTCCCTAGGTGTAAAGAGTACTATTTTTGTGAACAGTTGAATGAGGAGGGAGAGGCTGGAGCAAGAAAAACAGTAGGGATCCAGGCACTAAGGAGTGAAACCTAGCGTCCCCTCCCACCACCCGCAGTGAGCGGTCCTTTCAGTTTGGTTCCTGGGATTGAAATAGTATTGAGCCACACCTCCCAAAATTTGAGATTCCTGTGTTTTTCTAGCCTCTTGCCATACAGTGGGGTTTGTTCACATGTTAGGGGATGTGTTCTGTGTGGGGGGATTGATCAGAATGGTACCAGGAGGTTGGAAGAGTATCTGAAACTACAGCGCAGATGTATTTTGGATTCTATGGTTTAATCTCATTTAATAAATCTACAAAGACGATGAAATAGTGTGTGTGTCTGAGTTAAGAAGGGGGCTGGGCCTGGCTGGTGTGGCTGAGTAGATTGAGCGCTGGCCTGAGAGCCAAAGGGTTGACAGTTTGATCTCAGTCAGGACAGGACACATGCCTGGGTTGCAGGCCAGGTCCTCAGCTGGGGGTGTGTGAGAGACAACCACACATAGATGTTTTTATAACTCTTTATCCCTCCCTTCCCCTCTGTCTAAAAATAAAATTTTAAAAAACAATACATAAATAAATTATAAAAAGAAAAAAAAGAAGGCTTGGGGTGGGAGTACAAACATTCATGACCACCTCTACCATCTGCAGCCAAGTCTCCCAGTGAGCAAAGCGTAGGAGTTAGGTTGTGTAGCTGAATCACCTCCCTTTACAATTGGAATCAAATATTGACTTGTTAGTTGGGCATTGTTTGATTAAATTTGCATTACTTCAGATTGTGCAGAATCTGGTTGTTTTCTACTCGGAGATGAGGTATTCCATTATTTATAAATAATTCTACGAATGCTAACTTTACAACAGCCAACTTTATGAGCGATGGGACTGTCCAGCTACCGTCAGTTGTTCACATCCTCCTTTAAAATCAGCTGGTTTTGTACTTGCTAGCCTCTCTTGTTCCAGAATTTCGGAAAGGTTGCGGGAAAAGTGAATGAACATTTTCCAAGGGCCTCATCTGTTTGGGGCATTGGGTTAAACCAGGCGAACATTCTCTGCTGTCTGAGAACCCTGGGGTCTTGGGGCTGTGACCTTCCGTTTACAAGCGAGGGAAGGCGAGCCCATTTGGGCAAGGCCACCCAGTCAGGAGCTGTGGAGCTGCAGTTGGAACGCAGGGCGGACCTCTGTGCCTGCGGTCCTTTGGCTGCAGCTTCACGAACGAACGTGGGCTCTCTAGACTCACCGGGGGTTTCAGCTGTGAGCCTTTGCTAAACAATAAGGGCCTAGAAGGTGTCACCCATGTTTATCCTTGTATCTGTTTGATGGGCCCAGGGCCTATTCATAGTTATGCTTTCTTGTTTGCAAGATCAGCATGTTTCTACCAACAGAAACAAACCCCGCCCCTAAAAATGCAGAATGTACTCATAGACATGGGTGGAGATGGGTTTCCTCTCTCTAAGAAAATGCTTTGCAAAAGCATAAAACTGCCGATCCCAGAGCAGGGCTGCACAGTCAGGATGATTTCACTGAGGGGAAGGGGGGCCTGGGACATCCTGGGGGGGGGGGGCAAAGGTGAGCCTGTATTCAACAGAGCTTTGTATTAAACCCTAGGGTTCAGGGCGAGTGGCTGGGAGATGGAGCGGAAGTGAAAAACACCCATTCGGGCTCACTGATACTTAGTAGCTTGTTCCTAGAATAGTTCATTATCTCTCGTTAAGGGATATTCGAAGAGACTAAAGAGTGAATGAAGAGTGCGCTTTTCCAAGGAGAGCATCTCAGGACTGAAGCGTGAGTGCCGTTGGATCGGCCTTCTGGAAGAGGCCCACCTAGGCAGTGTGCAGAGCGGCCGAGGAAGGCTCCGTGCAGACAACCGAGGTGGCCGCTGAGATTCTGTGCAATTGGGAGTAATGCTCACTGATGACAGTCTGCGTTAGGGGGAAGGTGGGGAACCAGTCGGTGAATTATTCTGAGTTGAGGTCTTGAGAACAGCCATCTGCAGAGGGCACAAGCCTTCCTGTGGGCCACCCAGGGCTTCCTGTGTATCTGCTTTGTGACCTGGGATCCTGTGTGATCACATGGGTCACTGCGATGTCATGGAGACAGCGTCAGGCTGGGGGGTGGTGATCACAGTCTGACCAGTGTGTGCCTTGGGGTGAAACCACCTGCTCCTGGTTTTGTCATTTGTAAAAGCGAGCCCATTGGCTTGGTCCCCAAATCCCCTGTCACCATTCTTACCTAACCCTGTGTGGTTCTGTGATCCGTTTCTTTCGTCTCGTAAAGAGAGGACGGTTGATTAATCCAGTGACCATCCAGGAAAACTGTTTCCCTTTTTGTATACGTGACACAGGAAGGGAAAAGGTTTTTTAGTTGTGTGGCTTCCTGTGCTTTGGGATATTAATAGAACAGAAATTGGGCTCATCAACTGATAAAAAAATGTAATCGGAGGGAGCGAATCTGAGCTAATGCTTCACACAAAGGCCGGAGCGGGCCGTGTGCTACTCTGTGCCTCTACAGAATGGTGGGGAATGTGGATGTCAGTTCACTCGGGTTAGTTTTTATTTTTCTTCATCTCTCTCCCAAAGCAATTTCTGTTTGTGTTAATGGCATTAAGTACTTCGTTTTTAGTCTGTATGAGGGATTGGGAAACTAGGGGTCAGGCAGGCAAACTTTACTGGGAAAGTTTGTCCACCTTGTTCTATGTTAATGATTTTGGCATCATTGTATCTGCACATTCTTTGCGAACAACTGCAAGTCCTTCCTGAACACAGGTGGGAGAATAAATCTATTACCTGTCAGTGTGCTCCAGTGGGTCATACTGGGTGTTAGGAATTATATTTTCTTCCTGTGTTATGGCGATTTGAGGAAAACAAACACAAGATACCACACGCACAGGGAAGAGACAGAGCCTGACTTTTCGGGCCTCCACTTACACCGCACAGATAAGCAGAGGTGGACGCCGCCCCAGCCGCTGAGCTGCGTTGTCCCAGAGGGTTTGGGGAGGGGCTCCATTTCCTTCACAAGGCGGGGGGATCACCCCTTTAAGGACTGCCTCTGTGTTAGAAGGTGTGGGTGTAACACAGAGAACAGCCAGAGGTACTTCAGCCCCTTGTGTCTGTGTGTGGAAGAGCAGGGTGGGAACACAGAGAAATGTGTTCCAAAGCGCAAGTGGTGCTCACCTGGCCTGTACCCAGAAAAGGTGCCGGTGGAAATCTGAGCTGCCCCTCCTATAAAATGGGAACTGCTGTGCCCAGGAGGGGCTGAGGGTCGGTGACAGACATCGAGCGTCTGGTTGTGGTACGATAGGCCGTGTCAGCGACGACCGTGTGCCCTTTGCCTGTTGCTCTTTTCTTCCTTTTTCCAATCCCACGTTAAGGAACGTAGGAATAATGGCATTTTGCAAAGAGTCTCAGAAGTTCTCATACGAAGGAACGTTTTTCCAGTCACTCTGACTGCATCACAAATTACTTCAAAATTTATTGACATAAACAGCCATTTATTATGTTGATGGATTCTGTGGGTCAAACATGAAGACGGGGCAGAGCAGAGATGACTTGTCTTGGCTCCGTGATGTATGAGGCCTCAGCTGAGGGAACTCCAAGGCTGGGCTGGCATCGTCCACAACAGTGCCGTCCAACAGAACTTCCTGTGACGGGGAAGATGGGCCATATTATGTTGCCCACGAGCTCCATATGGCTGTTAGGCCACTAAAGTATGGCTAGTGCAATTATGGAGCTGCAATTTCAATTTAATTCACTCACGTTCCTGTAGCTAGTGATGGCTAGTGGCAGCCATATTGGACGGTACAAATCTGAAGGCTCGTCCACAGAGTGACTTGCACTGCCAGTATGGTAGCCCCTAGCTGAGAGTTTAGGAGGGGCTTTCTCCACTGGAACACCTTTATGTGACCTCTCCATGTGGCCTGCTCTTCATCATATGGTGGCTGGGTCCCAAAGGTGAGATTTCTGAGAGGAGGAGCCGAGAGGCCTAGCACTGGAGCAGGCAACAGGGCTTCCACAGTATTTTGTTCAGATAGTTACGGAGTCCCATCCTGGCACAAGATGAGTGGCAGTAGACTCCATTGCTTGATGACAAATGGCAAGGTTCTGGAAGAGCATTAGGACTAGAAATACAGCTGTTGTCATTTCTGGGAAATAAAGCTGCCACCGTTGTTCCAGGTGATCAGTTCATTCATTCATTCATTCATTCATTCATTTATGCAGCAGACACCTGGTGCCCACTCCATCCCTGCTAGCAAGCTACTTGGGATGTCCTCAGAGAGCTAGAGGTGGGTAGGGAAGGCACACACAGGTATTTTCAAGGCAGTGTGATGTGGGCCTTGAGAATACGTACAAAGTGGAGAAGAGACGATTAGCTCAGATGCATAGGAGTCTCTTTGAAGGTGCATCATGGAAACTTAGAGTCAGACTAGACTGACTAAGGAGAGAGACACAAGTAATTTGGACTAAAGTTTGAGCATATTCCCCAGGAGGAGAGGCTCAAAGCTAAGCATTCCCTGGGGATGCTTCAACTCTGCAGACCTTGTTCAGGAAAGAAAGCCGTGCAACTGTGGTGCCAGCCACATCCTTCATTCTGAGTGTCTGTCCCTCCCCACACCATGCATGTTGGTAACCAGCTGCATAGCCAGCCGGTTGCCAGTCCAGAAAATCCATAGCCCAGGGGATATCACTGATGAATTACAGGCAAGTTGCCTGTCAGCAGGAAACATGGATTGGATTAGAGAGTCTTCATACCATGCTGGCTTTTCTAAAGAAAGTCCGGCTCTGAGAGAGGAACAAAGATGCCTGAACACATGGCCAGCATTGAAAACAAGTATTGATTGGCCCCTGCTGGGGAGCTGAGCTCGAGTGGGTTAGAGTCTGGTGTCCGAAAGTGCTGGGATGTGGGAAATCATCAGATGTGCTGACTGACCAGAATAAAAGCTCTGTCTGTTGTTGAGATCTCAAAATCGAGGGTGAAGTATGCAAGTGGGTAGAAGGGCAAAAGCGACGATGAGAACCCAAGGCTGGGCAAAGCCACGCCGAGTTGGCCTCTGGCCGCAGGTCTTGGACTGTCCCTTCCCGTCTCCTATTTCACATCAAGTTTTTTTGGGACCCGTGACTGTTTCTTAATGCTGTGCAAAATCCACTTAATTGAACATGAATGTCCAAACAGCTGATGTTCAGATTTAGGATTGAGACCGTCTGCCGGGTGTTCTTATTAAACTGGTAGAAAAATGCTCTGGCTGTAGCTGATTGCATCTGACTGTTGACTGAGTTAGAAATATCTCTGTCACTGCCAGATGTACATGGCACTGTAAAGGGAGCATTTTTTTCCTAGCAAATGAGACTTGCTAGCTCCCTGAATCTAGATTGACTGAAGCAGCTTGTTGCTGCAGGGATAAGGCTGGATTTGGTTCAATCATTTCTTTTATAAAAACAGGACTTCAGAAGTCTGATCCAGAGGCTTTTCAGTGAAGATTTTCAAAATCTGCTCCTTTACTTCGAAACTGGTGATTTGTTCATTTTTCTAGAATAGTGTTCTCTCATAGGGCTTTCTGTAGTGATGGAATGTTCTCAGTGTGCATGATAACCATCAGCCACATGTGGATGTGGAGTGCTTAACATGTGGCTACTGCCACAGGGGAGCTCAGTTTTTCAATTTTAATTAAAATTGAAATAGCCACGTGGGACTGGTAACTACCCCACTGGGCAACACAGTCGTAGGCTCTGATTTTAGAAGTGGTATTTGCTGAGGTGAATGTAAGAACTTTGCCAACTCTCTAATTTTTAGTAGTATCTCAACCCTGGAGTTCTTTCTTTCTCCTCACAGCAACCTGTGGGAAGGAGCAATGGCCGGGGTGTCACTGGCTGGCTAAGGGGAGGGATGGGGTGGAGAGGAACAGAATTGAAAAAGGACCACAAAGTTGGCCACAACACTCATTTTCCCTGTAGCGTTATCTTTGCAAGATAACCTGGCTATGGTTAGTGGGTTCAGTAGCCAAAGAAGTTTGGGGAAGGCCACATTAATTGCAATTATGCAGGTGTTTTTTTCCGAACTTTTTCTCAGCCTTAAACGTGCTAACGTGGAGGTGAGTCTCCAGATGACACTTCAGTACCAAATATATTTGATCTGAACAGACCCCTTTCATTTTTCCGGTGTTATTTTATGGAACACAATCTGGGAAATACTGGTTTAAGCAGTGACACTTTTCTCTGAGTAACGGATAATGAGCTTAAGGTATATTATATACAGGTGGTGAATCGATCCGCCTCTGGACTTCCGCAGGGTTTAAAGTCTGCATTCGTGCTTTGAGTCTGACCATGTCTTTGTTGTGTTTGCATCCGTAGTTAACTCTTCAGGTGCATAACCATCCGGACTGGCCAGGCCAGAGGCACGGATGCATTCTTTGTCCTGCTTTAGCACTAGCCCGGTGCTGTGACTGCTGACTGGCAGGCACTTGAGTGTAGCTTGTCTTCTCGCTGATAGAAAGGGTCACACTTTGTACTTCTGCCACTACTGCGCCTCTGCTGTTGACTTTCTGAGAAGGTTGAGTTGAGTTCTTGTGGTTGGAGAGATCCTGGTGTTTCCTCAATCCATCACTGGTCACCCTCCTCTCTCTCTTTTTCCTTTTTGTGGTCCTCACATAGACTTGCATATGCATGCATGCATACTTATTTTGTTTTTTTTTTTTAATAACTTGATCAGCCAGCAGGAGACAAATAAGATGATCCCATCACTCTGTTCACTTAACGAAGTGAGTAACTAAAGGAGGGAAAAAGCAAAAATGCAAAAACAGAGAGGGGAGTATTTCCTTCTCCTCTCCCTTCTCTTCCTCGTCTTCTTCCTGTTCTTCCTCTCTCTCTCTCTCTCTCTCTCTCTCTCTCTCTCTCTCTCTCTCTCTCTCTCTCAGTCTTAAAATTATTCAACAAGTTATCTGCAGAAAACATCTGTCTCCCAATGAGTAAGTGTAATTTGGTTTCTGCTCTCAGCAGGTCCCCCTCTGGTTGGAAGGAAGGGTTTTGCCGCACGAGAGAAGTGAAATCTGTGAAGCTGAAATATTGAGCTTTATGAGATGACAGTAAGGTAGCAAAAAAGAGGTGTTTTTCTGCTTAACAGTGTCCCCACTGTGGGATAAGAAAGAATTCTGGGAAGAAGAGACTCTTCAACACTGGGCTCTACAGCCGTGTGTTCCCATGGGCTGTTAGGCTGCCTGTTCTCACTCTTTTCTTTGAGCAGTCCCGCTACCATGGAGAGAGCCATCTCCGCTTCCTGCCTTTGCGGTTATCGGGCTTGTACTCGTTATCTTGTCAGGAGACAAAGGATCTGGGAAATCGGTGCCTGGGAGGACCATCAGCAGAGGCTCTGCCGGGAGGGGGGAGCTGGGGAGGCCTGGGGAGAAAGGATGGGGCTAATGTATAAGGCTTGGAAGCCTCTTCTTTGTTAAGAAGATTCATGGGTCTCTGAGGACTGGAGTAATCAGGGCCACGGGAAGAATGTGGGCCAAGCCTTTGTATCCTATATCCATCTGCTTAAAAACTTTTTTAGCTAGTCGAAAAGAAGAGGTCCCGTTGAGGCTTATTTGAACAAATATTTGCTCTTCCTAATTACATACCCGGAGCAGCTCTCCTGAATGTTTAATGGGAACCTTAATATTTACAATGGCATAAGGCAGAGTTTATAATGTGTTTGGGAGGCTTCTGACGTTGGGGCCATAATTCTTCCTTGCACTTAGATGAAACTTTTCTTCCTAAGAGACCTCAGCCATATTTACTGTAGCCACTGTTCACAGAAGTGAAATAAGCAGTGAAGCTCCAGAGAAGGGAGTAGGCCCTGCCTGCAGCTCCCAACATGTGTTCTAGGTGAGAGACACCGGTCTTTGCCAGCGGTTCTGTGCCAGCTGCAAGCCTTTCTTTC
Source organism: Anoura caudifer (assembly GCA_004027475.1). Taxonomy (NCBI): domain Eukaryota; kingdom Metazoa; phylum Chordata; class Mammalia; order Chiroptera; family Phyllostomidae; genus Anoura; species Anoura caudifer. The sequence goes on from PVKU01000220.1 coordinate 279,527, forward strand.
TGAGCGGGAATACTAGGCAAGCCAGGGCTTACAACTGCCGTCTGATATGAGTGGTGAGTGTCATGTGGTGGGGCCAGGCTGGGCTGTTGACCCCAGTGGTGGGGTTCTGGCTCAGTTCCTCCTCTATGACGGGCCCAACCTTTATGAGTCTCGAGATCCAGCGAATCTTCCTAAGATGATACGCAGAGAACTTGTCTGTATATTGAAGAACATGGGATCTGGAAGAACTGAGTTTGAAACCTTCCTCCGTCCTATACCTGGACCTTGTTTAACTTCTGTGTGCCTCAGGTATCCCATCTGAAAAGTAGGCCTAATAAACACCATTTACACGCGGTTGGTATGAAGATTAGAAAGAGTGCAAGTCCAGCACCTGGCCCAGGATGGACCCTTGTGCTACAGTGGTGGTTATTATTTCTCTCATTGCCTAAAGAGCCTTTTGACACCTAAGGGCCACCCTTATTTTGCAAGTTGAATTTAAAAAGGGGCGGGGGAGGGCTTCTGAAATGATTTCCTGAGTTTTTTTCTCCACGCAATTCATGGTGTATGGCATAACGCAGCTTGCCCAGCAGTACCTCAGGGGTCATGTCTCCCCACAAAATAAGAGATGAGGAGAGGAGAGGTCCCCCCTTCCCCACGCCGATGCAAGTAGGATGATGAAGCACGTGAATGTGCCCAAGACCTCTAGGAAATCAGGCTGCGGGCAGTGAAGACATCAGGGGGACCTCCGTCCCGCAGCCCTGGATCAGTAGATCCAGCGTCCGCTCACTGATCTCAGTGTTGTCCAAGCAGGCGCTGGAATAGGTATAAATGGCCTCTGAGTATTTTGCTGTCAGGGAAAGCATATATTTAGGGGAATATGTATACATACTCACTTTCTAGGGTCTGCAACGTGTCAAGATGTCTCCTCAGCAGACCTGTCAGCTTTTCCCCCTTTTTGTTAAATCTGGTTTAATGGATGCTGTGCGCTGCTGTTGGGTGGTCAGAGTTCTCTGGAGTCGGCCGTAAATGAAGCCAGCTGTTTCTTGTTTGTAGCCTTGCGACAGACTCTCTCTTTTGCTTAATTGTTACTGTCTTGGAGGGCGGGAAAAGATAACTTCTATAGAAAGAGCCGGAGACCGAACCTGGCTTCCAAGGGGTTCTTGGATTTTTTCCCCCCATTTTTCCATGAACGTACACATTGGAGTTGCAACGTCATTGGTGTCCCGTGAGCTATGTGGGCATCTTCTGGCAGGGCGTGGCGCCTGTTGTTCTTGGGAGTAAGAGCAGACGTGAGTAGGTACCATCTCACCCAGATCAGCGATGTTGATGCTGCAAGCTGACTTCCTGTTTCAGACTTTCTCTTTTGAGCGGTGCAGTGATACTTGCACATGAGAGCAATGGTTAACAAACAGAATGGGCTTTGGCGTCAGTCAGTTCAAAGGAACTGTTGAGTGAGTGAGCACTTCAGGATCTGTCGTTGAATCTGGGGCCACAGGACTGAATTGGATGGTTAAGGATTTTTATTCCTAGGAGCATATAGTCTAGTGGGGACGAATGGACAACAAACATGGGAGCAAAGTAAACATAAATAAGACTGGGGGAGGGGAGTGGAAGCAGCAGACACTCTGTGAAGCTTTGATTGGCCCCAGACCCTAGCCATTCAGCCTAGAACTAGGCAAGGGCCAGGGGAGATGGGGTGTTCTTCCCTGTATTGGGGGTACCTCCAGCAGAACTTGCTAGATCTTGCCTCTGCTGTGGTTTGGGTATGTTATTTAAGTTCTCTTGAAAACTTCTCTTTTTTCTCTCTCTTATGGAGATATCAGTAAGCTACCTTACAGAGAGTTGTCAAAAAATGTACATTTTTTTTCGTTGTTATTTAAGTAGTTAAGTGAGAACAACCTCCCACTGGTTGTTGGAGAGAGCCCCTCTGTATCCCTGTGTGGCCATTTGTCCAGCTCTGAGTTTGGCCAGCAAGAATCTGTGCTCCTCTGCCCACAGGGTCCACCTTGGTGTTTAGCATTAGGAGGTAGCAGCTGCTTTCATTGTCTGGTCTGCAGCGTGGGAAGAAGCAGGTGGCTGTCCCCATTTCCGCCACCATTGCTGGGTCTGCTCCCCATGCTGGGTGGGGGGTGAGGCGAGGGGGAAGTCGAGCAGCTGGGGGCAAGGAGGGAGAGGGCAGCCACAGGCCTGCGCTCTTGCGCTCCCTCTGCCTGGTCGATCCTGTCTTCTCTCAGTCCCTAGCAGCTGCCGCCATCTTCCCGGATGCTGTGGTGCCCACGTGTGGCTGAGCCACACCTGAGATCATTGTCGAAACTGCGGACCGCTGGCCTCACCCCTGACCTCCTGAGTCAGAATCACTGGACCTGGGCCTCGGAATCTGCACTTTGCGATGGGCTTCCTAAGCGAGCCTGGTACACTGTAAATTTTGAGACTGATTTAGGAAATTTGATTTGGATTTTGGAGTAAGAGTAGTGGCTAATAATTGTCAAAGGCTTATTAACTGACACTGCTCAGTGCATGGAATATTGTAAAATCCAGCTTTACCTTACATTTAAGGCTGAATTTGGCTCAGTGGACACACTTAAGTGTCCACTCTGAGTCATCTATTTTAAGGAATGTTCTCCTTTGTTTACTTTGGTAAATCAGACCCTGATGTGTGGCCTGCTTTTCTCAGAAACCCTTCCCTGCCCATTTGTCCTGAGATGCTCGCGCTGCCCTGTGCCTACACCTGGGACATTTTCGGCCAACAGGCCAGCACCTGTGCCGTCTGACTGCTCCCCACCGCTCTGCTCATCAGAGGCTGTGCAAACAGGCGGAGAATCTGGGGTTTTCCCAACGTCTGGAGGTAGCCGAAGGTATTTTTTTCATCTTGGTGATTCCAGGTTAGTGTCTATGAAAAGTTGGCCATCAAAATAGGACCAGCCTAAGCAGGTTTGAAGATAAAAATCAATCATTCCATTCATAGTACCTTCTCTCTTCAGATTCCCATTGCTTCCAGCTCTGGGGAGGAATTTGCTAAAGCAAAGGCCTCACACATCACTGAAGGTAGGGAGGGATTGCCGGTACGCATAGGCCTGAAGTTCGTTAGAGGATGTTATTTAGAAAAGGAGGAGTAAGGAGAGGTTTCTACTAAGATTTTCATCTTGCATCTCAGGTTCTGGAACCTCTAAAAAACGGCTACTTGCCAAATGGCTCACGATCGCATTTCTGAAAGCAGTTTTGTTGGTTTTTCACTGCAGTAGGGTTGTGACCACATTGAAAATCCAAAGTCTAATCGTTATTAAAAAGGAATTTGAAAATGCAGTGGTCGTATAAACCTCCACATGTTTTTTGTTTGTTTATGACAACCTCAAGATTTAAGACAAGTTGGTCCATTAACTGCTTGCCAAATGTTTTATGTCATGGGTATGCATTTCACAAGCTGTTGATCGTAAGAACTCATGAAGTTTTCTGGCAGGTTTTCAGAGAATGAACCTATGATCAACGTACAACTTGTATCTGTTCTTTAATGCAAGTTTCCTCTCACTGTGGAAGCGTTGGTTATTAGACACATCCTGGAGAGATGTGGCTGTGTAGAAATTACTTCTCCTGTCTCCAGGGCTATTTTTCGTCCCAGAGTTACTCTCTCTATAAAAGGAGAGATAAAGGAAGGAATTTCAGAGGTGAGAGAAGAGTACCAGAAAGTGTAAACTTCTTGCCAAAAGAATACAGCTTAGAACTTCTTTGTACTTTTAAGAGCAATTTATGAACTTTTACTTACAGAACAAAATAAGGAAGGACAAGAGGGACTGGAGAAGGCCCAGGTTAGAGGGTCTGCGTCTGTTGCTGCCCTAACGCAAAGCACGGTAACTATTTTATTTTGGTCCATAAACTCTGAAGAAAACAGAATTTAAAATATTTCCTTCTTGGAGAAAGGACCCTAGAAACCGTTATGGGTAGTTGTCTGTAAGTTTTAGTATTTTGAAAGCTTCAGAATCGATTTTATTCAGCATTTTTCCCTGAGTGTCCTGATGTGCTGAGCATTGTGTGGAAGCCAGAGATCCAATAAAGGACAATCAGGTCCGAGCGAGTAGATGTCTTAGTCCCTGCAGGCTGCTGTGACAAAAACACCGCAGACTGGGCAGCTAAACAACAAGCGTTCATTTCTCACAGTTCTGGAGGCTGGATTCGGCCTTAGGAAGACGAAATTAGCGCCTGGTGAGCGCTGTCTCCTGGTTCATAGATGGCCTTCTTCTCATTGTGTCCTCGTGTGTTGGAGGGGCTCAGGAGCTCTCTGGGGTCTCTTACAATCACCTCCTACTACCAAAATGTTAAGGATAAGGTTTCACCATTTGAAATTTTTGGAGAGGGGTACAAAAACATTCATAGAGGAAGATTCCAGAATGGTTGTAATTATAGCTGCTGGGTTTTTCCCTAAGGTTTGTTGTTGTTGTTGTTGTTGTTTTGTGCTTATACATAAGAGCTTTTTCATTTGGCTTAGGGCATTACAAAGTGTTCAAGGAGGAGAAAACAATTTTCATCATCCCTTGTGGTCACGTGCAATCCTTCCCTGACTCCTTCCTTGCACACTGGATAGTAACGGGTGAAGGACAGGGTGCTGAGCACCATGGGTTGTTTAAGGCGTGGAAATCAAGTCTGTAGACTAATGTCCTGCTTGATTGCGGGTATGTACTTACTTCTGGAGAACAGGATTCTTGGCTGCATGCTTTATGGAAATTCATTTGCACCATTGGAGAGGCAAACTTTGGGAATAGAAACAAATGCAGTTTCTGGCCCGGTTTGTCAGGGAAGGGGCAGACAGCCTAATGTGAAGAGATTCGCATGCTTGCCCGGAGGTGGCCCTGGTCCTGGTGAGCACGTGGACAGAAGAGAGTCGTTGCATTGTGCACTTACGGTGCCAAAGGTGGAGAAGAGAAAGCACCCAGGAGTGAAGAGATGTGGAAAAGAGGAGGTCAGGGGAAAGAGAAAGGCCAGTTTCCAGGCTCTGTGTCAAGCGCAGAAAGAGGAGGCTTCTGTGTGTGTGTATGTGCCTGAACCTACATAATTGTGGGCTAATTGTAGGATCCGTTTTAGGTGTCATAGAAAGAAATACTTGGATGCCCTTTTATTCCTGCAGCGGGCGTGAGGTATTTACTCTCTACTGTTAATTGGTTTCTTGTTACTTTCTCTCAGAATACTTAGGGCTACACACAGTAATAAAATGTTTAGTACTTTCATTAAAGGAATCGCCTAACACTCAGGAGCCTCCACAGTAGATTTCTGTACAAGAAGAAATCTACAGTCCAGCAGAATCACTGAAATAACGATGCCGGTCAGAGTGTATTGTTCAAGCTGAGGAAGAATAAGCCGGAAAACACCCAAAGCTATAACTTATGCCGACATCATGGAATAGTGATTTGTGAGTCAACGCTAACATTTTAGATTTGTTTCAATCATAAAAATGATAAATCAGCCAAGGAGCCCGCCATCCATGTCATCTCGCGTTGGCATAAATTTCGACTTAATGGAAATGAATGCAGTCCACGTGGCCACAACCCCATCCCTTCAACTTTACATGGTTCCTGAAAGTTACAAAAGTGGCTCAGATGAACGGAGTTTATTTCCCTTATTTTTCAGCTGAAGTTTTTCTAGTGCTTTTCCTTCACGTGACCGCTTAGTTTTCACTCCATTTCCTCGAAGGCGTAGGCTCTGTTGCTGCTGCCAGCTCCCCGAACACACAGACACTGGAATGCACCTTCCGTTTTGACTGTTGGCCGCACCGAGAACACTCCCTTCTCCCCGGGGTCCCATTCCAGAGATCTCCGCGAGCAGAGAGATCTGCAAATATGGTACCGAGCCCGCGGTAAGTGCTGGAAGCCTCTCCGATTTAGAGACTGAATCACAAGGCTTCCCAGGCAACACCAGTGCGTACTAGGGACTTCCTCTCTGACATTGTGGCGGCTGTGGGCTTGGTGGAATGAGAGGACAATTGTGTGCAAAGCAAGAGGGAGGTTGTGGAGGGAGATCCGTGGCTTCTGCCTTGGAGAGCGGGCAGGATGAGTGAGCATAGGCTTGGTTAATATTTCAAAATTATCCGACCCCTCTGCGCCCCACAAAGATTTCATTTGATGTGCCTGGGTTCTTTTTATTATTTCCTTTGTGATTCAAAGCTCAAAAGTTCCAACGCGTTGTTGCAGAGTTTGTTCTTAATTCTTCAGGGGCCAGGCATGTGGGAACTCTTTTTCTTAAGCAACTTGAAGCCTTGCAGACCTGTCCTCCTGGTTGCACACGAAGAGTCAGAGCTCCGAGAATGGGTCCCTTCCTTGTGTTCTCCAGGTGTTATTACTCCCCTGGTAGCTTATCTTGGTCTGGTTTTGGGCTTTTTTGGTTCTTGATCATTTTTGAGGTGGTGGAAGGAGTTAAAACAGCCTTCCTTTTCTTTTTGGATTGCAAAAGAGAATCACCTAGCCAACTTCTAATCAGCTCTGTATCTCTTTCAGCTCTTTCCCAGAGACTCTCTCCAGCCTCCCTGACCCCCACCCCGCCATCAGAGCGTCCTCCTCTATGTGTTAAGCCGGGTCATGGCCTCTCTATGCACGATGTGGCTCCCGCTGCTCAGGCCGCCTCCCTCACCGTGCTGTTCGCTCACTCAGCTTCCACCACCAGGCTCCCTTCGGGGTCTGCCGGGGCTGTGCTTCCCCGGGACATCATCCTTCATACCTTCCCTTTTGAGCAAGCCAGACACCTGAGAGGCAGTCCTTGATCGCCACATCTAGAAGAGATCTCCAGCCTCCACGGCTGCCACCTCTGCCTTAGTTTTTCGAATTACCACTTGCCTCTTGTTTGTTCTTCCCACTAGAATGTGGGCTGCATTGAAGTACAGCAGCACCCTATTTTATTAATTAATCTATCCTAGCACCCAGAACAGTGCCTGGCACATAGTAGGAGCGCTAAGTCTTTGTTGCATGGGGAATAGTGGGCCTTTGAGTTTTCCATTTCTCAGTGCTCTGAAAATGACAACAGGGGCAGGAGCTGGAGAAGACAGATAGATACCATAAACAGATTAATGCGAGCTAGATAAATCCAGAGGATGGAGGGCCAGGCAGCCTGTGTGATCATGACTAAGAAAAATACCTCTGCTTAAATATTATCATTAGCTGTGAAAACAGTAACACATCTATTTGTGTAGCCTTGTGCAGGGAACACACACATATCATTAGCTTGCCTAAAAGGTCCTATTAAAATAATGTTTTGTTTTGTCTTGTTTTGCCTGTAATGTTGACCTTCTTTCCAGTGGGACTGCCTCTACATTTTCGAGGGAAGGGAGGTGCTGGTCCTGCTGGTAGGTGTTCAGAACATGCACCGGGGCTACCGTTGAGTCTGTAGGTCGACATTAGGAGTTGGCTCACTTTTTTTTATTGTAGTGTTTAAGGCTGATATTCATTACTCATTCTCCCCTGCCCTGACTGGTGTTACTTCTGTGGAGTAGAGAAAAGAAAGAGAGGCCTTGTTAGCTGCCTTCAAGGAGAGGGCAAAACTTGCTTGATGGGGAGGGAGGGAGGGAGGGTCACTTAAAATGAAGCTGTTTTATTGGCCCTGATGAAGTATTGAGACCATTTAAGTCAAGGGCAGGAGAATGGTGGTGTCTCAGCCGCAACTTCACATTCGTTTTCCTCTTGTGAAAGCGTCACTCACTTGGAGTAACTGGAGGCAGCACCCAAGATTTCCACACCCTGGCACACGTATCTCTAGTTACCAAATCCAACTGAAAAGATTGTTGAAGATGCATTTAGCATCCAAAATAGTTGATGGTAAGATAGGGAAATTATCTTCAGTGGATCTGCCCTAATCAGATGAGCCCTTAAAAAGGGACTTCCTCAAGCAAGATAAGATGCAGACCTCCCCATTGCTGGCTTTGAAGACTAGCAGTAGGAGGTGTAGGGGAATGTGGCAAGAAATGCAGGCGGCCTCTAGGGGCTGAGAGTGGCTTCTGACTGAGGGCCAGCCAGGAAATGGGCACCTCAGTCCTGTGAGTGCAAGGAACTGAATTCTGCCTCAGCCACTTGCGCTTAGAAAAACCCAGCGTGCAGGTGAGAACAGAATTCCAGCCAGAAACTGTCTTGCTGTGCCTGACCTTTGACCTACAGACCCATGTGCCAATGAACTGGTGTTATTTCAAGCCACAGTGTGGAGGGTAATTCATTACATCGCCCATAGAAAACTAATGCAGAGGTCAATCTCAGGCAATTAAATCTGAGAAGAAAATCAGAACTTTACGAAACAACGTGGGGCTAATGCTTTCTGATGGAAAGGAGTGGGTTCAAGTACTAGTAGCCCACGTGCACCGCTAGTGGGGTCAGGCTCCAGCCCGTTGCCTTGCTCCTTTGGGCAAGTGAGTAGATAAAGAGTTTTTCCAATTAGTAGATCAACTGTTCATAAATTAACGGGTAGCTCCAAAGTAGTAGAGGACATCTAAAATAGCCTCGGCAAGTGTTTCATCTGTTCCTGCAACGTTCACACATTAGTTTACTTAGCAGTCCTTTCCTCGCAGACAGTGCGAAGACGCGACTCAGCCCTCCCGCTGTGTGCATACTGTAGTGTCTGAATTAGTAGAGTTGGAATTGACAGTCTTTAAAAAAAGAGTAAGCAGAGCCTTTGAAATCCCCCCTGTTGCTGGTTTCATAGAAAGGGCTGGCCTCTGCTGACTGTTATGATGTCCATAGACATTTTTCTGTACAGGCAAATTTTAAAGTGGGTTTGCATTAGCGAGGTCTCTTTCCCGAGGCTGGAGTGAAGCATCTTGACACAAGAAGCGGTGTAAGTGTAGTCAATAAACCCATGGAAAGGGGCTTGTGAAAGCAAGCCACTCATGTGTCCGGGGGCTGGCTTCTGCATGAATGACAGCCAGCGCGGCAGTAGGAAGACAGACAACTGCTCCCTGGGCCACCGCCGCCACCACAGTGCACGCGCCGCATGGGGCTGCCCTCCCAGCAGGAGCGTGTGTTTGTCCTGGCGGCTGGGAGCTGTGGTTTGGCCTTTTTGTTTACAAGAGAGGGGAGAGCAGCCTCTGTCCTCCAGCTGCTGTGAAAACATTGCTGGAAAACCAGACCGAAGTTTCCACCCAAGAACTCGCCCTGGACAAAAACCCGCCCGAACAAACAAACCTTCTTTAATGAAAGACCATCTGGGTTAAAGCGCAGGCCCCTGGGTTAGAACCCAGATGACAGGAAAAACGTAATAGTGAGAATAGTTGTTCTTCAGCAAACTTTCCGAGTGGGGTTTCCATATATTAAGTTGGCCCGGGGCCCAGCGATAACAAAGGCAACTGACTGAGAGGCATGTATAGGGTTTGCGAAGGGTTTAGCAGTGGGATTAATTGTGGGCACTGGTTAAAGCATTTCTCTCTCTCACAGCCTCCCCCAAAGTGAAAGAGAGCTCATGCACGCGGAGCCACGCTGCGTGTGTTGTTTTGAGTCTAACTTCTGTACCTGGCTTCGTATGGTCTAAAATTTGTAGGGGGAGATTCACTGCATCCCAGGAACCAGGCTTGGTTTTCAGTGGAGTGAGTAAAAAAAAAAATACCACTGTCTCTGTTTTCCTAGAGTTCCTGCTTTCCTGGGGAAAGACAGAAAGTACCAGTGACTTTAAATGATCATTTAAATAGTATTGTACACTGTAATCTTACCACTAGAAATTTCGCTGCTGTATGTAAGAAACTCACACGTAAGGGCATAGTGATAGCGAAGGTGCTGGCCGTGGGGGCAGGGCTGCAGTGACACTAAGGTGAGGCCATCAGAGGAGGCCTCTTTGAGGAGCGGGCATTGAAGCAGAAGGAAATTCGGGATTAATCTGCCTTTGAAGTGTTAGGGGAAGACTGTTGCTGACAGGGGAAAACACGTGCAAAGCCGGAGTCGGGATGGACCTTGTATAGTCAAAGAACTCCAAGGAGGTATGTGCGGCTGGGACGGTGACCCCTAGGAGGTGTCCCCAGATGAGATGGAGAGGGTGAGCTGGGCTTCCTTGCTCATGGTCTTCAAGAGAGTTTTGCTGTAGTGTCAGGGTGCAGGGGAGCTATTGAAGGTTACATAGCAGAGGAGTGCCATCCTCTGCTGTGCATTAAAAAAAAATCCCTCTGCTTGTTTTCACGGAGAATGGACTGTAGAGGGAAGGAACAAGGCAGGCAGGCAGGCCAGTGTAGTAGCTATTTCTGCAGTCCTGGAGAGTAGTGATGGTGACTTGGATTGGGAGATGACAGCCCAGGTGGCCAATGGGGAAGGACTGGAGCAGCCCTTTGGTGGGAGATGCAGCAGGACTTGGTGATGGACCGCATCCTGGTAGTGGGGAATGAGGAGAGGTGAGGGGGAAGGACCAGGATGATGCCCAGGTCGTTTCCCCCCTTCCTCCCCTTTGCTCTGCCCCTTTCCCTATATTACCACCTCAGGAAAAATGAGAATGAGCTTGTGAGACGGTTGCTCCGATTGGTCAGTGCCAGATCCAGCCATCTCAAATTCTGTACAGGGTGTCTGGAAGTTTCTGGGCCTTGATATTGAGGGTTGACCCACTGGGAATTAACAACACACCCCAAGGTATCTTAGACGGGAAACCACAGCCCTTTACACCGTGGGGGTCTCTTCCTTACAGCTTTTCTCCCTCGTCCGTGATGCCTACAAGCCTCACACAAAAGACTGCGGTCCCAGCGCGTCATTGAAAACACCTGCGTTAACCCGTGGGGCTCTGGGGAGAAATGTTGGGAAGCAAGACATGAAATGAAACAATTTACTTAAGTGGGAATTTATTTTCTAGCTTTTGTGTGTCACTCACTAAAGGCACAATCACCCAAATAAATGGTGCTTTGTGCGTATGCTTCCCTGTGGCATTCTGCTCGATTAGAGTTTTCAAAACATGAAAACAGTCACTTTACCTGCTTAAAAGCAGAAATTAGGGAAATGTGGGGTGTTCCGTGGTGGAAATTGTGTGCTCAGTGTTAGGAGTGTGTTGCCTGGTCTGGTTATGAAACCGGAGGGGAGCGATCTCTTTCGTGTTGTTGCTGCCTTTTTCCTCAGTGTCTCTCTACCGTAATTCTCCGATGTCTTCCATGGGAGTATGTTTTTCTCCTTTGTTGGTAGGTACTTTTTCAGCCTCAGATCCCGTTCTAGAGCTTTTGCTACCTGCCTCACCATAACTGCCTTCCCCATTGTAAAAACATGCCCTTGTAATCAGCAGTGAAGGCAGAAACGAATGGTGATGGGGATCACGGAGACCGAATGATTCTGCTGGTTTGTAACCCAGCATAGTACCGTATTTTGCCACATATAATGCGCACCTATGTTTTTGTGTGCATCATAAACGGAATTATTATACCCATGGCATCTAATCATCATGCCCATGTATAATGCGTATCCTTATTTTTCCCTCAAAAATGTGGGCAAAACGTGCGCATTATATACAGCAAAATAAGGGTAATGTCTTCCTCCCGGGGTCAGGGCCTCAGGCACAGTAGCGTGAGTAGGTGGGAAAAACACGTCTCTCGGAGTCACTTTCACAGGGTCCGTGCTCAGCTCTGCTGGTTGCCAGCAGAAGCAACCCTTCAACTCTGGGCTCTGTTTCTTCCTGGGTAACAGGGTGATAACCCATCCTGCCCCCGTCACAGGTTAGAGGGAAGCTCACACAGGAAGTGGCTTTGCCGGTGGTGCAGGCTGTTACCCATCTGTTTGGTGGTGCTATTTCTAGACTAGCCAGGGGGGTGTCGGGTGTACCCCAAACCAAGCCTTTCCAGAGTCTCTTTTTTTCCGGTGGTTAATCACTACTTTTCAATGAGTGCCAATAGGTCAAAACCCGAAGGGTGAGTCATGCAGTTGCAGCACACTGAAAGGAAGACAACCATTCTGGGCTGTCCTGGGAATGTGTAGCTTATTATTCCCATAGATGGCACGTCGTGGAGGGAATCGCTCCCTGCCCCAAATGGAAACATAACCCAGCCAGGGTTTTTGTCTCCCCATTAGTTTAGACAAATTGCGATTTTTTTTTAAAGGGAGAAAATTTCAGATAAGAAGTATCTTTACATAGTTAAATGTGACCTCTCGAGTCTTCTGTGGGTCTCAGCATTTGCATTAAAATTCCAGAGTGGTGAGGTACTGGCTGAAGCGGACCGACAGATAGGGATGGGAAAAAGTTAACTCGTTCCTCAGTTTTTATTTGGTAACCACTTAGAATCACATATGTGAAAAATCTGAGCACAATGATGTGGTTTCAGTTAGGAGCCGATGTGGTTGCTCCGAAAGCCGTAAGCGAAGGGCGGCGAGGTGCCTGCCCCTTGCTGGGCCTCCGGGACCTGGCAGCACCGCCCGTGACGCGTGGAATGATCGTACTTTGGGTTATTGCCCAGCATGCGCACCTTTCGTCAGCGAAGGGGCTCCTGCAGCCTGGACCAAGTGCATAATGCCAGGGCACGCACTCCCCTGCCTTCCTCCTAACGGCCACCCCTTTAGAGACCTGAGGCACCCAGGGAAGGTGACTGCACTGTCATTTGTTGTGGTCAAGACTTAATTTCCCTGAGATGAGTCCCATATCAGCTCTGCGTATTTCCTCATTTACTCTTGTTAAATGCCTGGGTTACGCACGGTTCCTCTTCGAGAGCTGAGCCTGGCAGAGACAGAAAAACCTAACAGCTAACTTTAGTGCTGAGGTCCTTAGATGCGTAAACTTCCTGTTCTACCTACCAGGCCGCCCATCTTGGATACCGAGTACGGACAGGTGTGCACGGATGTCCTACCCTCTCCTCTGCTCCTGTGTGTGGCCGAGGCCAGGCAGGGATTGAGACGACTCAAAACCATCTGAGGGACCAACCAGGGTTTCTTTTCATGTGAGGGCTATTCTGCCCTGCTGTGGTCTGTGCACCTCGTTGCTTTGATGTGTCTTTTGTGGCAGGTTTACAGATTTTAAGTGACTTGTGCGGTCCACTGTGAGCCCCACGTCATTCTTACTTCTCAGGTTTATTAACTCATTTTAACTTCATGCAGCATCAGGCAATTCCTCTTCCTACTAGCAGTTTCCTTTACTTCTTTGCCATACCACGGAGTGTCCCTACTGAGGAGGCACTTGGATGTATGATAATCTCTCTGAAACATCTCAGGACTAAAGTCCTCCTGATGGTGCCTTCCATGTTCGTTTCTAAAAGATTCTGCTCACTGTGTCCAGGGATGCAAACACCAGAACCTCAGTGTTCAGGGCCACTCTCCCTTCAGGGGTCAGACCTGACATTCCAGTGTCTTTTCACTGTCACTGCGTAGCTCATCCGAGTCCCTGTCCCTCTCTCTCTAACTCCACTTATCAACTCTCTCTTCACTGCCAGCCCTTCTGCTCTTACTGTGCTCTTTTAGGATTAAATCTCCCATTCGAGTTTGTTAAAAAAAATTATACTTAAACTTTCATGGAAGAATAAACTTACAGAAAGTACCAAATCCTAAGTGTGTAATATTTGTGCATATACACACCCACATAATTACCCCTAGGTTCAAGATTTTAGCCTATTTCAAGCAATATCATGCCCTTTGTATCCTCTGACAATTCTTTCTTTTGCCTGTTTAGACTTCATAGAAATGGGACCATACTGTGTACACTTTTTTGAGTTGAACTTCTGTAACTCAACATGATGTCTGGGAGATCCATCCATGAGATTGTATTTATCTGTGGTTTGTCCTTTGTTCTTCCCAACCAGTATTCCATTGTGTGAATATGCCACGGCGTTCGCCTGTTACTTCTATGGATGAACACTCCGGTCGTTTACAGTTTGAGGCTATTTACGAACAAAGCTTCTGTAAATATACATTTTTTTATGGAAACAAACACTCATTTCTGTTATTTTTGTGGCTGCATAGCCACGAAAGGAATTTCGGTGTAGTAGGCTATTCAAATCAGATTTTTAATGGGAGAAATTGAATGTGAGACTTATTCTTCATAGTAAGCTTTATGGGCTGCATTTCTCCATGAGTTGAAAAATATCTAATATAGGCCTGAATACTCTTTGACTTGTTACTCTTAGGGAAGTTATTTCTCCAAGTTACCAATGTCATTTTGAATACTATTTCAGGGTTTTTGTTTGTTTTTAAGTCCTAACCTACTTCTTTAACCTCATATTACTCTTTTCCATATCAGCCTTCTTCATCTTTCAGCATTCAAGTTATTTTTGAAACATAGTGACATGTGGGTCCAGGGTCAATGCCATCCAGCATCTTTCTTGTGAAATTACTCTTGGATCGACATTGAACTACAGATGCCAAGTTTGCCAAATTAGGGGAAGTAAAACTAAAAGTTAGGAGGTTAATTTTTCAAATAGATTTATATGAGCAATAAGCTTTTATGAAGCACTATATGAAGCCATCACTTTGTCAACTACCAAAAAATACAGCCATTATTTGCAAGGAGCTGATAGTTTGCTGGTGGTGGGGGGGTGGGGCTGGGCACAGAAGGAAGCCAGTGTTTGTAAGGCCCTTTCAGTGTGGTCCTGCATGTGGGAGGGGGTGGCAGTGGGGAGGCCAGGGACTCGGGAGCATGGATGAGAGGCACCTGAGTCAGGCTGGGGACTCAAAGGCTTCATGGAGGAGCAGATTTTAAATGAAGAGGTAATTACAGATATTTTGGGAGCTTGAGTGGAGGTGAGGGGCTTGTCCTTAAGGACAAAGGGGGACTAAATAGCACATTTAAGGAGCATTGACATGAAACAGGATCATGCATCTAGTCATCAGTTTGGGGCTGGCACGTTTTTTATTCCATCAATGGTGCTATTGCTATATACATTTCTACAATACCGCCTTTGGAATGATTTTCAGAGCTAATTTTCAAACCACACCAGAAAATCACTCTTGATATTTTATAGCTTTGACCCAAATGGTATTCTCCTGCCGGATTACTCCCCTGATTTGTCTCCTGAACACTTTTGGCGCATTCCAAAGAAATACAATCCATCTTCAGAAGGTTTAAGACTTACCACTACTGAGCACATTCAAAAGCCTGTGTGTGACCCAGTACTCAGAAATCAATTCCAAAAGGCCAGTTTTGTTCAGAAAGCACTTATCATTGGAATAAGTGTATAACCACCTAAGGTTGAGGTTCAGTTTCCCAAAGACTTGGCTTTCAACCATGTTTCTATTTAGAGATTTTATGTCAAAATTGCAGTATTTTATATGTCCAAGAGTGGGGGTGGAGATGGCCAGAGACAATGGACATGCCTTCCATCAAGGCCAAGTGCTTTTTGAGGAAGAACTCTACTCCGACAGCAGTATAAATAGCCCTGGATTTGGTTGGGCTGGTCTGTCGTGGAAACCAGGGTCATCTGGGAGACAACGTCCAATCTGGTAGTGGGATCAGCCCGATTTGAGCTAACAGAAAGGCACACCCATGAAGCCGAGGAGCAGGTGGGGAAGGATGGGGAGCCCAGGAGAGCCGAGAAGAGGGCTTGGGGAGGCACGACAAGAACCTGGAGAGGCATGGACGCTGGCCCAGCTCAGAAAACACGCGGTCCACTGCCTTGCTTCTAGCTGTATATTCCGAGTCGACCCTTTCTTATTTAGTTCATGACTCCCATGACATTTAAAAGAAAATAAATCCAAAGCCTTCCTGCTGTCAATGTAGATCTTATCTGTTCTTTCCCATGTATTTAGTTAATCCGTGCTTGTTATTTTGGAAGATGGGACTAGCTTTCTGATCCAGTGAGGGGAGAGGGGATGGGAAGGATGATAAACTTTTCACCTCATGTAAAGACTTCCGTTAACAAGGGACTAAAAAGCTGGGACTGGTCTACACTGGTCCAAAGCTTACTTAGACTCTCGCTGCGGCACGTTTTCCTTTCCACTCTTCCCACGGTTCGTGGGAGTTACTTTTAACTTGGCTTAAACGAAAACACATAGACGGACGAGGAGCTCTGAGTCATCAGGTTGCCAAATCAGTTTTTGCTGGTATCTTTCTTTCAGAAGTCTTCATAGACTTTTTCTTTAAGGGCCCCCCAGTAAACCAGCATGGCAACCATTAACTTGCAATAGCCATCAACACTTTTGGCGATGGAGCTCCGGAAGGTTGCCGGGGTTTTCATGTATTTATCCACGTGCATTACAGATTCTCATACGGTTTTGTTAGAACCACACTGAGGACCTACCAGGTGCCAGGAGGGTTTCCAGTAGAACAGTTGTAAAGGAAGGGGAGGGACTTACTGGGGCATCACGTGTGGCCATCGCTCACTGTTCCATGGGGGTGTCTGCACCGGATTGGGGGGGGGTGTCCAGAGAGGTTGCATAGTGCAGAAGCACGGGTACTTCATTTCTCACAGAATTAAAATATTTTACAGTGGTTCTGCAAGTTGAACAACCACATCATTTGTGTCAAAGTATCCTCCAGCCTCATGGCAGCACCAAAACAGGGCTACTCTTGGTTTCCAGCATCTTTGGTGTCTGGTGGAACAGATAAGACTATTGAAGGGGACTTACTAGTGTGCCACGGGTCATGCCACCACGATGTGTGCGTTGTGGGAGAGAGTGCTTTTCCTGCCCTGGTGTGGGAAAACCCTGGCGCTTGAAGTGTAAGATGTTGCTCCTCTGATGTCTCTTCTCACCTCCTCCTCCCACCCCAGGGAGAGTGGTTTCTCATGTTCTCTTCAAGCAATTGGCCTTTCCTGGGTCCACCTATTGCTTACTCATTTTATGTGTGTCCAGCACTTGCCACAGATTTGCCACAAATTTGCTTTCCAAGCAGGAAACAGTAACAATTCCTCCACAGTTCTGTTGTTCTGCACAATAAAGGAGCAGAGGTTGTAGGATATTGCCCACCACTCAGTGGATTCTTCAGCTGCTCTCTGGACAGCCAGGAGCCTCCCCTGGTGCCAGACTTGATTTCATTTTTCTGTTGTTCAAGTTGTCATTTGTTATGAATGGTTCTCTTGGTGATGTGAACACATTGGCACAGACAGACCTCAAGAATGTGCTTTTGGCAACAGTGGGAAGGTTGCTGGGAGGAGGGGTGGGGAAGAGTGGAGGAGGGTAAAGGGAGGATAAATGGTGATGGATGGAGACCCGACTTGGGGTGGTGTGTTGTAGAATGTGCAACTGAAACCTGTGGAATTTTGTTAACCGGGGACACCCCAACAATTTCAATGAAAAGGGAAAAAGTAAACGTGAATTCAGAAATGCAATAAATAAGAATGTCCTTTCGGGAAAATTCCTGACTGAGGATAACATTTGCAGAGTCAGACCCAGATGGTTATTAGGCAAATAACATTCACTAGACCATTCATTCAGTGGGGTTTTGTAGGGTGGACAGGAAGGATGCTAAGCATTCTTTAGGTCTTTATCACCAATATTAATTTGAATGGCTTCTTTACTTCCTTGCAGTTAAATAAAGCCTTAGTAATCGCGAAGAGTTTATAAACTTTGGATTTCATCTTCATTAATGTGTAAAGCCCCAAGACTAGTGTCCTGTGACTGTCAACATCCCCTGTCTCTCATCTGTCCTCAGAACAGCCTTTCTCCCTGCAGGTTTCCATGGTCCCCGAACTCTGGGAAGTAAGGGCTGTGCCTCGATTTTGATCAGGGAACATGCAGTAACTGTTTGGTGACTCTTAGCTCCTGCTGTGTTTTATTGGTTGGCCAAAGTTTATCACGTAATTTCCACTCCATGAATTTGCCCCGGTTACTCACAGAGGCTTTGGGGTAGGGAAGAAGGAGTGGTGTCGTAGGGCGTGTCGGGCAGGCAGTTAAGAGGGGACACTTTCCTTTTAGTTTCTCTAGTGAGTGGAATGGTCTGGTTTGAAATGCCAGTGGTCTAAACAGGACAAATGAAGGCCATTGGCTGTTTGAGGGAGGTGAGGGGAAGCCTGCTGGACACCTGGAGGCAGCAGGGAAGGGTGTGTGGGGCGGTGTGGTGCTTGTTTCCCCACAGGCCCGTGCCCTGCAGTGCCTCTACATGGAATGGGGCCAGGAGGGGACTCAGCCGGGTTTGAGGACCTTCTGGGTACCAAGAACCACACGAGGCAATACCTCAAGTTTCCTCATTTTTCCAATCATCCTTATTTCTTTATTATTCCAGATGGAAAAACTGAGACAACCCAGGGTCACATTGCCTGTAAATAACAGGAAGTGGCAGAATTGGAGTCCTGGTTTCTCAGTGTGTGTAATCCACACATACAATCTCATACGTGTTCTCGGTCCATTTAAATCAGATCTGCAAGGACTTTGAAATCCATTTCAGTCAACTTTGTAATTGCTAAATTGTGATGTGAACACCAACATCAGCAAGAATTGCAACTAAACCACAGTTTCTCAAAATGTGGTCTGTGGACCACATTTGTACCTTGAAAGCACATGGTGGAGTGGGGAGACCCTTGCTGAAAATACTGATTCCTGGTCCCTCAGATCAACTAGGTCAAAAGTTCTGGGGGCAGGTATAAGCATTCTGGAAGATTCTCCTGTGAACTAAAATTTGAGAGCCATGCAATACAACCTCTTTGCAGAGCTCCAGTATAAAAAAGATCTTGGGAGTGGGGTAGCTAAACTAATGTGTCCGCAAGCTGCCAGTTTGTGATTTCTGCCTAAAGAGCATATGGTTTTATCTTCTTTTACACAAATGGAAACTGTGGTTTAGAGGGTGTACGTTGCTCGTTGACATTCTTACGGCTTATTTGTGGTAGAGTGGAGACTAGAACCCGTCTTTCTCTCTCCACACAACAGCCAATCAGGGCAACAGGGGTCCATTTCAGTTCTGTCAGTGACCCCTACACTCAACATAAAGGATGAGTGCTGTGAGAAGGAGGGTTCTGATTCACCCTCATTTGAATGTTGAAAAAAAAACAGTGCATTTCTTCAGAGTTCTCTGTAGGAGGTAGAAAGATTCAATAAGCTAGCTAAAAAAGTTTCCATCTCCTACACAGCACAGGCACACACACACAAACATGCATACAGCCCGGGTCTGTCACCACATGGGGGGAGGGGACTGGCAGGCGTGTATTACTTAGGCAAGATTTTCATGGAGTTTTCAGTATTTCATGGATTTTTCAGTATTTGGAGGCATTTTCTTGAACTATGCATTGACATAGTTTCATGAAGATTAAGCTGGAATTTCACTGTGGCCTCAAAAGTAAGATAATCATGTCTCTGGGGTCCATGCGCATGTTTTAACTGTGAGCATTTCACTTTATGTAACACAGAGGATCTCGCTGTGGCTGACAAGTTCAGTGCGTAGGGCTGGATACGCTGGGTGCTGTACGATCCTGGAGAAACAAGTTGGAAGAGATTGCTTTGGAAAGCTGTCCAATTCCGTTCAGAAACAAATTCCAGAGTACAGGTTACTTGTTTATTATTTACGATTTCTCACAGAATAGTGCAAAAGATACTTCTTGGGTGAGGGTTGATGGGGAAGAGACAAAATCCTGCTTGTTTGTATTTTAACTTAACTTTCCCCTCCCTCCCTCCCTTCCTTCCCCTCTCCTCATCTGAGGAAAAAAAAGCAATTTTTTCATTGCTTTTAGAAGAGGAAGGGAGAGAGAAAAGCATCAATTGGTTGCCTCCTGCTTTCTCCGGGACCAGGGATCATACCAGCCCTGATCAGGAATTGAACCTGCAGCCTTTCAATTATGGGATGACTTGCCAACTGAGCCATACCAGCCAGGGCTGTATTTTCACTCTAGATTCCAGATAGTGGGCTTCTCACAGAAGGCTTGGGCCCTGCCCCAGGACCTTCAGTGACACGTGTGGCTGCTTTGTTGTGTTTCCTGATTGTTTCGTTGATAAAAATCTTATCTTCCCTATAAAACCGGTAAACTCCTTGAGACTGGGTTTGCCTTTTGCGCTTTCCTTCTTTAAACACTATTTTAGTGTAGAATGTATTTTTGCTGAATAAATAGTTTGGGGGCATAAAAAGATACATACTTGTTTTCTCTTTCAACACAATATTATTGTCTCTGAGCTCAATATTACAGTTACACTCCATCTAGGTTACAGAACAGCTATGTATTTATAGTCCAATGTTTATTCCTTTACCCAAGACAGAATGGGTAGTGTTAACTAAGAGGATGTACTTGGGATGTGGGCAGCCTTGAGTTTGAACCTGAGCCGTGATTCTTATTGTTCCTTGGTCATCTTGGCAGGTTGCTTAACACCACTCCACCTTGGTTTTCTCTTCTATGAGTTAATAGTGACTTTCAGTGCCATTGTGAACATCAAGTAGCAGAATGCACAAGTAAGCACTCAATAAATGAGAGTGCAATGGCTGTTGCTGTTGTTGTCATTGATATTATTATCATTAGCAAAGATAATAACAGTAGCAGTAGTTCCGTTGTTGTAGGGGGTGGTTGTGCTGAATTATCTAAGTGATCATCTCATCTGACCTTTGACAAGATGTCAGAGCCTTTGACAAGGCTTAATTTCTGGTTTGTTTGTTTCCCAGAATTTGGTTTGATCAGTTCATATTCATATTTTAGGATGTTTCCATTTTAAACATGTTCTCACAAGTTAAAATTTTAAGCATGGAAGTCCGAAAATGTTTCCTCAAAGGGTGTTTTTTAAATTTAATGACTGCTGCTTCTTAAGCTTTTGGTCTGAGGAAAGTGCAGCATTTCTTGGCCATTGGCTGAAACAAAGACCAACTAATAGGAACTGGGAACTGAACAGAAATGTGGAATTTGTGAGTGGAGAGTTGTGGCCCTCGTCCCTCAGACACTCAGGTGCATTCTGGGAAAGTTAACTGAATTCAAAACACTCACCTTGTCAGGGTCACCTTTAAGTGCCAGGCACAAAACAATAATG
This sequence comes from Anoura caudifer, assembly GCA_004027475.1. NCBI lineage: Eukaryota > Metazoa > Chordata > Mammalia > Chiroptera > Phyllostomidae > Anoura > Anoura caudifer. The sequence continues at coordinate 300,271 of PVKU01000220.1, forward strand.
AGCTTCCTTTCTCATAATTCTTCTTTTTATGATTTTCTCAGCTGGATTCTTCAAAGGATTATTTGTGAAGACCTTTATGGTGTGTTATGATTTAATCAGATGTAGCTTAAATTTCCCAAGATGTGTTAATTATCACAAGTGCAACAGAGGAAGCAAAATGCAAAATGTTTTTCATTTGGGCAGGTTGAGGGTTTGTTTAAAATGTACTTAAGGCCATTAGGAGCAAATCAAAATATAGTGCATGGTAATTACGCATGAAATAAAAGATTACCTGCTGTTTAAGTAGCCAGTTTCCTGATAATATTGCAATAAAGTCTTGAAGAAAATTGGTTTCCCAATAGCAGTAGAACACCTTATTTAAGGGACAAAGTGAACTGAATTAGATTGAAAAATGAAAAAGAGGGAAAAGTAGATTTCATCATGAAAATTATCAGTGGATATTATCCTCAGTCTTAAAGAAAAATGATTGTTTTAGTCTTCCCCATGATCAAATGGAGAATGATTGCTTTGCATTTAAATAGCAATGGATTGGTATATTTCAGACTTGATTAACCACAAGAAAGAATAAATGTCTCATGTAATAAAGAAAAGGCATGTGTTAGCCTTAGTCTGTGAGAGCAGTCAAAACCCTGACTTCAGGAATCTAACAAATCCCAGAGTTGAAACCCATGCTTTCTATACCCACCACCTCCTCCATGTTACTTAACCTCTCTGACCCCCAGTGTCTCTTCTGGCAAAATAGGGATGTGAATAAAACAGGCCTTGTACAAAGATTAAACGAGATAGTGTATAAAAAGCATGTAGGCAGACATATTCATCATATAGTAATGGTAAATTAATATTAGACGTGTTATCAAGTGAATTGGGGCTATGACTGATTAAAAATATTTTGAACAACAAGGACCTGAACAGACATTTCTCCAAGGAGGACATACAGAGGATCCAGAAACACATGAAAGGATGCTCAGCATCACCAGTCATCAGAGAGATGCAAATTAAAACCACAGTGAGATACTACTTCACTCTGGTCAGAATGGCCATCATAAACAAATCCACAAACAACAAGTGCTGGTGAGGTTGTGGAGGAAAGGGAACCCTCATGCACTGTTGGTGGGAATGCAGACTGGTGCAGCCACTGTGGAAAACACTATGGGATTTCCTCAAAAAACTGAAAATGAAACTGCCTTTTGACCTGGCAATTCTGCTGGGATTATACCCTAAGAATCTGGAAACACCAATTCAAAAGAACTATGCACCTCAGTGTTCATAGCAGCACAATTTACGATAGCCAAGTGCTAGAAGCAACCTAAGTGCCCATCAGTAAATGAGTGGATCAAAAAACTATGGTAAACTTACATAATGAAATACTACACAGCAGGAAGAAAGGGACTCCTACCCTTCATGACAGCATGGATGGAACTGGAAAGCATTTTGCTCAGTGAAACAAGCTAGGTAGTGAAAGACAAATACCATATGATCTCACCTGTAAGTGGAACCTAATCAACAAAACAAGCAAGAAAATAGAACCAGAGACACTGAAATAAAGAACAAATGATTAGTAACCAGAGGGGAGGGTTGAGGGGGACAATGAGGGAAAGAAGGGGAAGGGTCATCAAGGAACATGTATAAAGGACCCATGGACAAAACCAAAGGGGGACAGGATCAAGGGTGAGAGGCAGGGACCGGGGGAGTGGTGGGGGAAAATGGAGACAACTGTACTTGAACAACATTAGAAAAAAAAAATTTAAATAAAGAATTATTAAAAAAATATTCTGAACAGCAAGAGGGGACCATTTTAAACTGCAGAATTCCAAACAGCCACTTAATGTGGGTGAGGTAAGGCTCATCCTGCGTGGGCAGCGCTGTGTGGAACTGTGAGGATGGGGACCACGTGAACTTTGTGACTGGGCCAAGGTGGAGAATTTGTGGTGTCATCCATGGGGCCATTCTTTTTTACCTTGGAAAAGAACTAAATTATGAAATAGACCTGTTTGTGATAATTTGGCTAGCAAGGTAGGTGATTTCTGCCCTGGCCAGTAGCTTAGCTGGCTGGAGCATCACCCCAATGTGCCAAGGTTGTGGGTTTGATCCCTGATTGAGTCAGAGCGCATGGCAGGGGTCACGCAATGAGTATACGGGTGATTGGTGCAAGGAATCCATGTTTCCCTCCCTCCTTCCCTCCACCCCGTCTCCCTGAAATCAATACAAAACTAAAAATTTTTTAAAATAGGGAATTTTTATAAAGATGCTTCTGCCATGGAGCCACCCTTGGTGAAGAAGAAACACTTTTTCTTGGTTATTTCTCCAGTAGGAATTTGGGACATTGCTCCTTTGCGCATGATGGAAGAAGTTTCTATTTTCACATACGTGAACTCTCTGTGTAAATAGTTAGCTCAAACTTAGCATTAAAAATTAACTAATTGCCAAAAGTCCTTTCCTCTCTCCCCACCCCAATTCTGAACAAGTAGCTTCTTTTGGGGTACTAGAGAAAAAGTTTAGAGATTCACAGGTTGGTATTTATTGATCCTGTTGCACAGTGCTAATGTTCTCCACAGTTTGTAACTTAATCAACAATGCCTGGAAGGGAAGTGGAAGAAAAAGGTTCTTCTTTCATGTGTATTAGAAAACTATCCTTTAAATTCCAAGATTCGGGTGTGGTCTTCTTAGTCTCATATTTTCTGTCTGCAAGACCTTGGAACTAATTTAACCGGATGCCTCTGGCCCCAAAATGCCAGCGTCATTTCTGGTGGTCTTTGGTGTTGATTTCCCCTTGTTTTTCATGTGTCTATTGAAACACTAAATGGAGATACTTGTTGCTCTGTCATTGAGAGACTCGTCGATTGGGCAGCACTAATGTGGCTCCGGGTTGTGAATTGAGCAGGAGCTACCAGCCTTTGTGATCCTTAATGGGCTGGTGCTGCCCACTGACGCCCAGTGCATCCGACCTTTTGTAATCGCCTACAAAACCGTTCTGCGCGTCAGACTCAAGCAAAACAGCACATCGTTTAGACCGTGTTTACCTTTATCCTGGATTTCTGGAGGATATGCTGGTTGTATCTTTCCACGGCTACTTTTACTCTCAAACACTCCATATCTCTAGGCCAACATGAAGGATACAGGGAATAAATTATGGTGAAATAATTTATTTCTGTCTCTCCGTTTTCCTTTGCTACTTGTTGAATTCCCACTGTGTGCTGGGAGACACTCTTCTAGGCACCTGAAAGGTATAACCATGAGTAAAACAAAGATTTCTATTGGTGTGAAATTCACACTCTGCTGCATGGAAGTTGTTTGGATTCTTCATACACACACACACATATTTATTTTATTGATTTTTAGATGGAGGGGGAGGGGAGAAGAGAGAGAGAGAGAGAGAGAGACATCAACTTGCTGTTCCACTTACCCATGTATTCACTAGTGGCTTCTTGCATGAACCCTGGTGCCCTGACCAGAGATCTAACCTGCAACCTTGGCGCACCTTCTATACGATGCTCCATCCTGGCTAGGGCCCGGATTCTTTAACTCTTTGCCTCCTGTGGTTGAATTAGGAAAGAGGAATTAAACCAGAAGGCAAAATACTTTACAAATCATGTTTCGGTAAATTAACCTCTATCCGCCCTCCTCGACTGCTGCCACACTCACGCACACATGGCGAAGGAGAAGGAAGGGAGGACACGGTGACTGCTGTACACGGCAGTGTTGGTTGTGTTCGTACCGAAGGTCTGTAGCTCGGTCTCCGGTCTCAACAATGGGCATTTCAGAGAATCAGCTTTGGCTCTCCGTTGCCTCCACCGGACAATTCCTCGTTTTCCTGGCATCCAAAATTCTACCTCCTCCATAAATTTCTGATTATGGCATTTTTTTCTTCCTCTTTCACATGCAGTATTCTCGAAGCCAGCATGATGGCTGACCCCTGGAGGTCCTTGTCAAAACTTAGCAGACAAGAATTTTAAGCACTTCATTGGAATTCTACTAATTCTGGATGTTGGATCAGCTGGGAGGGTTGTCTAGACTGAAGCTTATCTTTGCTTTACATTGGTATCTTCAAAGATGGTGTAAATTACCAAAAACAAAGGGGAAATATTTAAAGTATATAAGTAAACAAATGATAAAAAGTACAGTAATTCCCCAAAGCAGGTTATTTGAGAATGTACAATGGTTTGTACTTAAAATTAATTTTCCATATTTTATAACTTTCACCAACTTCAGTCAGCACAACCATTTAGTCAAAATTATTGAGTTTCATCAAATATGCCTGACTCTCCAGCAGCAGGGAGGGGAAGTGGGCTGCATGTAATAAAAGCAGTTTATATTTGGGATAAACAGCCACATACATCATACTCTTTGGAACAAAGTAGTTAGCAGTGGCTAAATTTGATCTGTCACGTTTTGCAGAAGAAACGTAATTTGTTTCTGGTTTTCATAGAGTACATCCCCACAAAGAAGAGCATTCCAGATGGATAATGTTTACCAGGGCCACTGTGTAGCCTGCAGTATATTCTTGTACCAGGAGGTGGCTGTTCTTTCAACTTTGGAAGCTGATCCCCTCACCAAGATTACCTGGTAACTAAATGAGGGGAAAACCAGTGACCCAAACTGACAAATGAGCACTTTGAGAGGTGACGCTAGATCAATAGACAAGATGTGAGGCAATGGAAAGAAGGAATTCATTGCCTTGTTAGTCCGCACCACCCCCCACCCACCCCCGGTCATTCCTAATTACTCTCTGATGTCTCACTAAACAAAACATCACTAATTTAGGGAGGCTACTGAGTGGAGAATTCGTAGTTCGCTCAGAGAGTTGGGAGATCTCCAAGGCCCTTTCAACTATGAGATCTGTGGTTGAATGGACAACCACAGGTGAAAGGGTTTAGATACCGTGTTTCAAGACAGCAGCTCAGCTTTCCATTTAAAGGCTCTCTTCTAGGTGCACCTAGCGACCTGCAATTTCTCATGGATGCTCTCCTGAGAATGATCTATCCCTCAGGTGCAAGGCTAATGCTTGTTTTCTGCAAGCATATGTTACTGCCACAGCATGCAGCTGAATCTCATTTTATACGTGAGTTCTTGAAGTAAGTGCATGTAAGCTGCATCTTTGCAGGAAGCATCCAATTTGAGAACTCATTTAAAAAACTTACAGGGATTCACAGGTAGACTCAACATGTCCACTCACCTAATGAAGATTCTTTGGATACACCAGATTCCTATATGCTGGGTTGGCTTAAATTCACTGTACATCTTGGTTGAGAAACATATTCAAGTCAGTGATTAATGTCAAAGATAATTATTCATCCTCAGGCCTGTGTGCTGGGATTTTTTTTCCACCTCAATTCCATATGCCCCTTCCTTGACATCTGCTTTAAAATCAAGAAACGCCTTGGACAAGCAAATGCCCTGAAATTGGGTGAAAGTTAGAATCTCTTCAATACCAAAGAAAATGGTGTTGCGACTGTTTCCCCATTAAAAAAAAAAGTTTGGGAGTGTCAGGCAGAAAGAGTATTGCGCCTTTTTGGTTTCCTTTTCTCGCTGCTGGAATCACCCAGGGAAGGGCGTAGCGCAGCACATCTCAGGCAGACTTCACCACTGTGGAATTCTTCCTTGTTATTATTTGAAAAACAAAGGATTCCTTGTCGCCCTTTAGTGCACTAACACTAGCATAATTTGCCCCGGGCTTCTCATAAGTAGCAGTATTCAAAATTAAACGTCTAATTTCACTGCTTAAACATCCTTCCAAGGCACAGTATCCAGAGGCCCATTATGACTTCCCCAAGATGGCCGCCTTAGGCAGTCGGTTCAGTCAGAACCAAATTGTAATTAAACTACTTTTGTTTTATACACCTGCTGTCACGTTTTCTCTGTTTATTATGCATGGTACTTTATAAGTATGTACAAAAGAAATGAAATGGTCTCTTGTAAGCTGCACTGGTGTGGTTGATTTCCTTTTCTATCCAATCTCAGGGGAGTCCCTCCTGGGGATGGTGGTCATAATGTGTGCTTGGTATAGGTGACTAAAAACTGGGGAAGTCCACGTGGGTTGGAGCTTTCTGTAAGTTTTGGAAGAAAACAAAGAATTTTCAATCCTTGTGCAAAAATAGTTTTAAGGTTTACCAGGAAAAAATGCAAACTGCAATTTGCAGATAAATCCGCAGCTTACATTTTATATTTTATTAGGTATTTGTTGCGTGTCCTCGCTGTGCTAACCCTAATGCTCTGTCTCATGGTCACAGCAACCCTCTGATGTCACGCTGAAGCTTTGAGATGTTAAGTAACTTCACTGTAGCTGTCGAGAAAGTACTTGGGCTTTTAGGGAATGGAGGCGACATGAAGTTAAATGTCCAGCCCCCTAGGTCACTGGGGGTTCCTAACCTCTGACACCAGGTTCCGGTGCCTAATTTGGTGTCGTTTGGACACATGATGATGTATTCATCACGAGCTTGGACTCATTCCATCTTGTCCTTGCCCTCGGTCTTTCTGACCTCCAGTGTTCTCATGTGGGACTAATAAAGAGTTGCCACAGAGGGTGGCTGGGAGGTTAAGTGAGACAATGGAAAGTGTTTATCCAGCGCCTGCATCAAGCAGGTGATGACGGTGTCAGTGGTGAAGATGATGAGGATGGTGTAGATAACTAACTACATCCCAAGTTAGTGAATCCCCTCCTCGAGGCCAGAGAACGAGGCAGGAGCCTGAGCAGGGCGGGTCTTATGTGTCCGGCATGAGAGATTTGCGTCACCTGCAGGAAAATGGCCCGTCTCTTGGCCTGCTTTCCCAGTGAATGCCCCTTTCCCAGGCACTAGCCATTCTGAAGCCATTCTCACTCCCTCACTTCAGGCACAACCTATTGCAGTTGCCCAGGTGCAAAGTGATGCTGGTTGGAGGTGTCCAACGTCAGCCCTCAGACGGGCCCCAGCTGATTGTAGTTAGAACTGCATGAGGTGGCTGGGGGCAGTGACAGGGCATCAGACTGCAGCTAAAGGCATCCTGTGCTGGTTCTCGTTGGCTCCGGAGAAGAGACTTCCATGAGGAATAAAATGAGAATGTTTAATAGAGATGCCAGAGATGGCAAGTGCAAGACTGGTGGAGGGAAATGCTGTTTGTAGGGAGGGAAATAGATCTTCAAATCTATTTTTAACTGAATAATTTAAATTTTTGTAAATTACTTATTTTTGACTGGGTGAATTGAAAAAAAGCCCAATTCTGCATGCGGGAACTAAAACTGGTGCTTATGGGTGCATAATTAAATGCTCAAGTAAATATTTGCTGCCCAATTGACTTGAAGATTATTGTGTTCCTCTGGTATGGAATTTTTTAGTTTAGTTTATTATTATTATTGTCATTTCAATTTGGAAAGCAAGTAAGCAGACTAATAATTATATTAAAATGAGCAATTTAAGTAGGAGGAAAGATCAGTTTTTAGCCTAGATTTGATTCAGAGAAGATTTTGATGAGTTCTATTTTGGTTTATGTGTGAATTCAGTATCAATGTTTCTTCTTTACCCCAAACTGTTGGGGAGCGAGAATGTTGATTTGCCTTTAATTCAACGGTGAGACGTGCGCTTGATAGAGACTTGGTCCTTTTTTGAAGGTGAAGTTTTTTAGGTTTGGAGTCATATACGGAATGATGACAGTATAACTGAAGATTTCATTTCCTGAGCCCCTACCACACACTCCAGTACTATTTATTTTCTTCAACTCTTGTTCTCACACGTACTCTCAGTACCTGGAGGTTCTCCTAAGAGACTGGAGTATTACTCACATGGAGCTCTGTGCTTGAGAAAAGCCAGGAGGGATCTCCCTTCTGCTTGAACTTGGTCCCTGTTTAAATAAGTCTCCAAACCTTTGACAATCCAGTGCACCTATTAAGAATAATGAGTTGTTAACAGGAACCCTGGAGGTGTTTTTTGTTTTTAAATTAAAGTCGGTTCCCTTCCCTCCCTTTTCAAAATAACCACAGTTCTGCATTTACTAGTCTTCTTGTTTTGAGAATGAGTTGATTGTCATAGTTGGTCAAGCTAAGATCCTTTCAATATCTAGTGGTGATATTCTAAGGAAGCCCATTTTAACAGAAAACAGTTCAGTATCTTGAACTACAGGGAGGTGCTTTCAGCTCTGAGCTGGGCATGAACATCTTTATCTTCTTTGGAGAATGGGTAAGGAGAAGGAAAAGGATGAACTTTTTTCACTCCCTCTAGCCTACAACTTTCATAAAAAAAACACAACAAAGTACAAGCATCCTCACATTTCTTGGAAGTCCATGGTGCCCACGTTTGCTCTGAATGTATAAACAAGACAAGGTTTTGCTGTTTTTGAGGCTTACCTGGGGGGACCTTAAGGACTTTGCACACACAAAGCACGCTCACTGGTGCGCAGACACGCACAAAACAGTCGTAGTCAAGCTCTGCGCCTTTCTGAGAAGGTTAGGACTGTGCTGACACAATTTATAATGTGACACCGTCCTGGTTAGATCATCGCTTGATACTTTCAAGAACTTAAAAGTTTGGATTTTTTTCTTCCACAGCTTTGATAAGAGTCCATACCAGAGTCACAGAAAGCTGAGGCCTGGTGAGTGAAAGTGACTTCCTCAGGGCCGGGCTGGGCCAGGCCTGCGGTCCTGTTTCAGGGCCTGTTACCATTGAAGACCCAGGAGGGAAAGCCCCGCAGCTGATGAAGAGCAGCCTGTCTGTTCTGGGCAGGGGCCTTCAAGGAATTATTGGCTATTTAGTAGAGGCTCTGGCATCTCTTTAGGCCATTTAATTTACTGGCACTGTGTTGCTGGTTGAATAGTTTGCAACTTCATCAAAAGTAAGGGATTTCACCTATTCCTCGGCTCTCATCTTGGTGTCATTGCAGCCTTTGGCAAACAGTCCTGATGAGGTGATGGAGAATGCTCTCAGAACAATTACACATGGGATTTGCTGCTTTTCATATTTGCTACGGTTTCTCGGCGCTTTTTTAAGACACTTCTCCTGGGTTTGCAGGCGACTGTCTGTGACGGCTAACACAGTGTGGTTGGTGAGACACAAAGCCAGGGGAACCGCTTCTCCGAGGCTGTCAGATGGTTCAAGTTAAAAAGAAAATTATGACTGTCGCGACAGCCCAGGAAAAGTGAGTCAGTGTGTTTCAGACTTGCCACTTGATTTAGCAGGGTAGCAATGGCCTGGGTCGCAGGATTGTGTGTGGCTGAGCCCTTTCCAGTTCTCAGCGGTGGTGCCTTCCCCATGGAGGCAGGTATTGCGAGCCTGCTCTTCTGGGCATTTCTCCCCCAAACCCACCTGCGTCTCGCTTCTCTTCCCTCACAGTGAATTGCCCTTTGGTGAGGGACCCAGCTCATAATGCCCATTGCCTCACACTTGAGAATCTCCAGGGAGGAAAGCAGAGGTAGCTCTTTTCCCTGTTTTAAAATGCTTCCTTGGAGTCATTTGTGCTTGTCACAGGATGGTAGTCGGGGTCTTCCAACAGTATTAAGGAAATGCTATTTTTACTGTCCATTTTGCTATTAAAAAAATCCATACTTATCACTTTGGGACCTTTTTTCTGTAGTGCCATTATTTATTAATAACCACACTTAGATGCAGGAGGTTCAGATTATCTGTAAACAGCAGATATGCTAAAATCATTTGGGTGTAGCATTTACATTTGCTGCTTTGTTCTGGTTAAGATTCCACCTTCTTTGGGTGTTTACTCTATTGAGAGAACTGGTCGTGGCGGGGTATGCTTGGGGTGCTGCCAGTGGCATGTTTGTGTGAAATAATTCACAGATGCAGAGGGTTTGCACGGTGGTGATGGAGGCTGGAAGTGGATCTCCTGAGCACAGGGGGATGGCAAGGAAGGCTGCAGATTCAGGCCCGGGCTGGAACCTCGGTTCCAGATGCTGTTTGTGTCCTCTGATGAGGACATCTGTTAACCTGCCCGGAAGGAATGCAGTGGTGGGGCAGCTTCAGCGCTGCTTCCTTCCACGGCTCACGCACATCCGAGGGACCCCAGGCACAGTGCACCTTTCTGCTTGCCCGTCTCAGCCCTCCATGTTCGGTCCCAAGCTGATTCTTCTCATCTTGTGAAGATGAGAAGGGCATGGCCACTTCTAGAGGACGTCTCCCCCTTGGGTCCTCTCTTAGGAGCAAGGCGACCTGTCCTGGAACCTGGTAGCAGACTTCCTCTCAGCTTCATCCACTGCTGAGCAGAAGGGCAGCTCTGTGGTTGGCTGACCCTGCCAGCGGAGCCCCCAGAATCAGACCTGGGCCTGGGGTTGCCTACCCTGAAGCCCAGGGCCCTGGGACAAGGGTAGATACACGGTGGACATTCTTCTCGAAAGGAAGGTCAAAGCCGGGAACGGATATTTGAGTGATAACCAAAAGGTTTACTGTGACTGTGGTGTCCTCAGTTGTAAAATGGGGATGGCAATAGTACTTAAAGGGATTATTGTGAGAATCACGTAAGTTAACACATGCAAAGCTCCTGAAACGGTGCTGCACGTGTAACGAACACTCAGTAAGTGGCAGCTACTATGGTTACAACAGCGAAGGCGTTGTAAGCCTTGGGTCTTCTAATACGTGTTAAATTTAAAAACGTGGCAATTACAACACAGTCATGGGGGTGTAAATGCAGAGTGCAGCGTGGAGAGCGTAGTCAGTAATATTGTGATAACTATGCACAGTGCCACGTGGGTGCTTGAAATAGCAGGGAGACCACTTTGTAAAGTATACGACTGTCTACACACCTAAAACCAATACAAAATGATGTTGAATGTAAACTGTAGTTGAAGAATGACACAATAGTGCATTTTAAAAAGGAAAACTGGTTGTGGGGATGACCCAACAACATGGCTGTGTAACGGACTGCAGTCTGAAGAGGAAGCCGAGGCACCCCTGGGTCCTGATGACTTGGGGCCGGCCACTTGGGACGTCGAGGCGTAAGCATCTGAGGCTTTCAGGGTGGCATTGTCACCAGCAGTGTGGCCCTCCACACAGTCGGGAGCTACGAGGTGTGAGACAGCAGAGCTCCTGAGAGAGAGCTTAGGGCACTGAGGAGGCCGTAAGCTTTACTGCGGTTCATAGCACTGGAGACAGCCGTTTGCAGAATCATGGCAGCAAAATGACTGTTTCCCCGTAATCCGAGGACCCCGTTAGGCTAGCTGCATGGCCTCGCAAGGAAAGCTTCAAGCAGCGGTACCCTATATCCTGTAAGTGGCAGCTGAGGGGCCAGCTGGGTTAGAGCTAGGACTAAGAGCCTGCAAATTTCTGGGAGGCTTGAGAAACAGAAAAGGGAATTGTTATTTGGGGCACAGTGGAGAAAGTGGGTGAAAGGCAAAGGCAAATTAATTAAAATATGTGCACCCTTGCCAGAATTAAAAGCGATTCGATACTTCGTTTTCTAACCATATTATTCAGTCATTTACTAAATATGGCTTGTAATATGTCAGTTGATGAATAACCTTTAATATCATAAAATTTATAAACCTCTTTGGTGCACATAAATCTGTCTTCTGTTTTTCCCTGGCTTACCTCATTTACGCCAACTCGGAACTGAAAGCGGGGAAAGGGTATGGAGATTTTATTACGAAAGGTCTTGTCACCTGTGTATTTTGAGAGTTGATTTTACTTTCCTGTTAAATTGCAGCTTCCTTTAAGGAGCTGTGTTGTCCTCTGCCCATGGCCATCTTCAGCCAAGTTCCTGGAATGAAGTTCTTACTCCGTCCATATTTGCTGAGTAGGTGTGAAACAAGAGAACCAAGGACACATGATGTGAATTTTGTGTGCAGACATTTTAATATTTCATCCTTTATTACCTATCCAGCAAATGTATATGCTTCTTCATGAAGACAGAATGTGGTGATGTGTATTTTTTAAATAAAAAATGGGTTTTTAGGGCTGGCTTGTGACGAACTGTCCTAGAGTGATAAGCAAATAATATGTCAGAAGCCATTAGGGGCCATGTATTTATGTGTCCCAACATTAATAATTTCCAGTATTGATTTAATTTACTCTTATTTTAAATAAGGTTCAAACCATCTAGACCAAGGGTCAGCAAACTTTTTTTGTTTAATAAGCCACATAGTAAATGTGTTTTTGCGAGCCATATGGTCTCTGTCATAAATATTAAATTCTGCCATTGCAGCATGAAAATAGCCATAAATAATACTTAAATGAATGAGCGTGGCTGTGTTCCAATACCACTATTTGCGAAGACTGGAATTTGAATTTCATCTATTCTTCTTTTGATTTTCCCCTGCAACCATTTAAACATGTGAAGCTCGTTCTTCACTGGTGGGCTGCACCAGCACAGGCAGCGGCCAGATGTGGCCCGGACTGCAGTTTGCGGGCCTCCAATGTGGACCAAGTCACCGACTAAGCGTGCTCTCAGCAGAGGGGGTGGTCTACATAAAGAATACAATTTAAAAAGGCAGCCGCAGGCGGAAGAATGGCCGGCCCGTAGCTGTGTGCACATACCTGTATCACAGTCATGCTTCCGTGGGTTCCTGCGATTTGTTTGTCTTTTCCCATAGGACTTTTCCCAGAGTCCCGGTTCATTCTTCTCTGTCTTCCAAGGGTCTAGTGCCTATGAATGAATGAACAGAATAAAAGAATCGCATTTACAGGCCATAATAGGTACTTGTGGATACTGAACCCGAAGGGTGAAATTTCTTTTGAGAAAAACATACACACAGGAGGCCCGCTGGACTGCTGTCAGTTTGCCTAGAGATACAGAACATCTGGAAAGAATGACGAGGGAATGAGGGCTGTTTAAGTAAGGAAATATGCAAATCACTTTAGAAAGCTTTCCATTCCTGCTGAGGTTGCTGGGGTTGCTGAGGAGCTTCAGCTCTCCCTTAAAATGATGGGTCATTAGTGATGCTCTGAAACTTACCTCTTCTGCCTTGCGCATTTCCAGAGGGACTGACTGATTAACCCTCGGGCAAGTTTCCATAAGGAAATGATCTCAGATAGGATTACAGATTTAAACTAGGAACCATCTTTTTATGTTTATCCATGCTATTCATTCTGATGTTTTTTTAATTTACCATTGTTTTAATTGTGGTCCAGAATTCAGTGAAGTGCCCACAAAATAAAATATCCCCCTTTGTTTAAAAGTAAAGAAATGTCTACTTTTTTCTTCAAAAGTAAACTATTTTTTTTCTTTCTTTCTCCATGGTGTAGAGAGCCAGTAAAGTTCTCTGATTAAACATAGGCTAAGGACCTATTTGGTTAGTGGGCTCAGTCTAGTTGAAGTTCTGGACTGGTTTCCATTAAAACAGTCAAGGTGGATTTGGACATTATTTTGAGCATAATTCACAGGCCATCTATTTATTGTTCCAATACTAACCTACTGATATTTAGCCTTTTTATATGCCTGTGTTTTCCACCCATGTCTTGCCCTGGTGCGCTCATCCTGATTCTAACAGGTTAAGCAGATGTGAGCCCCAAAGAGAAAATTTGGACTTGACCGTGATACTGGCACAAAACAGTTTTTCTTCCTATTATGGCTGGCCACTTTCATTAGCTGTTATGTTGTGATATTGACAAAGTAAAGGTTCATTGTGGCAGAAGCTTAAATAAAGAGGAACTGGACTTATCCCCAATTTCCAGGAAAAAAATGGGAACAGCAGGCTTTATCTGGTGTAATTAAAGTGTATTGAACCCTGAACAAAGTACTCAGTGTAAATCCCCACTTCGCCTTCAGAACCAGTGGCTTAGAATCGCTTCTGTGAATTACTGGCTGCTTGGAAGGTCTGTAGCCTCTCCGAGGACATGTTGTAGATTTTGTGGCAAGCCCACTGCAGGTTTCATGGGGAGTAATTTTAAAAGGATACTCAGATGTCTTCTAGTTACCCCTCTGAGCCCCAGTTACCTACCTTGTTTACAAGCGGACATAATTTCATTCCCCATTTGGGACTGATGCTGGGCTTGAAGTGTTTTGAATACAGTACTTAGCACAGTTTCTCAGATTAGTGGACCCACGAATGAGTGACTGTTAGCTATTCTTCACTCTTTCCCTTTCTAATCATCCTCCCAAAAGTCTTAGTTAGTAAATGGTCTCTTTCTTCCCAGGTTGAAATCTTTACCCTATAAACTACTTCCTATTTTATATGGTAGGGGACTTTCTATCACATTATTACTTATGTGTAACACAGTTCAGTCCTACTCTCAATCATTTATTTTGTCATTTTTTTCCACACATGGCTCATAAGCAAACCTGAAGAGTAACTTCCAAAAGTATAGATTTTTTACTTGATACTTGTGTCATTCATAGATTTTTTAAAAAATTGGATTTACCTGCAAATTGTAAGTATGTCAGCTATCTCTCCAGTCCACTCTGATTTTTCTAATGCTTTCGAATATTTCTAAAGCTGCAAGTGTGTAGGCTTATGCTGGATCTTGACTTTATATGGACATTTGTTATTTCAACCTAAATGTTTTTCAGCCAATTTCAAATGCCTTTTCTTTTATCCAGCTGATTTTTTTCTTCTGAGGATGATCTTATAAATAAATTGCTGATATATTTAAGATAATAAGGATTAGAAATTTGAGAATTTGCAGAATCATCTGGTTCTGAAGGTGAGAATAAGCGTTTGGGATCATTGCTTTGCCAAGGGTACATTAACCCGTGTCTTAAACTAGCTCAACAAGGAACATTACATCCTTAGCGTTTAAAATTCAGGCCTATCCGCCCTTCCAGTTCCAAGTTGGAATAGAGTTGTCTTCCACTGGGGAATAATTTGTCTCTATTAATTGAGAACAAATGTGCATGGGTGTTTTAATTACACAGTAAATTAGGAGATTTTAAGATGCAGAATATGTAAAAGCCAAGAATTCAAAACCAACAATGGAAAACATTAGTAAACAGGAAAATATCTCAGCATACGAGTGCAAGCAGGTCCCAAGATAAAGAACGAAGAAAACCAAGATGGAGACAGATTACTATGCTTTTACTAAAACTGCTTTCAAGTGGAACAATTCTGATTTATAGTTACAAGCCATTGTTGGCGGCATGTGGCGGGTGGAAAAAACCGTGTTCCAAGGGTTACTCCAAGATGTCTGGCTTCCACGACAGGCCTTTTATGCATCCAGTGAAGAATAAATATTGAGGATTCCTCAAAGTGAACTTGAAATGTACAGAGAACTGCCATAGCAAATATTCAGCCTAGGTACATGGAACCCTGAGAGTTTGTGTGAAATTATATGACTATGAGCTCATGTGGGGAAAGAGTCTAGAACTTTTCTTAGATTCTCACTCTGGATCCACAATCCTAAAATGTAGGCATTTAAACCAGTTGCTTGAACAATGTTGACTTTATTCTCTTGTCACATAAGGTTAACTAAAATTGTTAGAGCATCCTCCTTTTCTGTCTCCTCTTACTATATATATATATATATATATATATAGAGAGAGAGAGAGAGAGAGAGAGAGAGAGAGAGAGAGAGATCTTTCTATTTTATTTGTAATTGCCCTGGGATATTGGTTAGTGTTTGCTATAAGCTACTTTAAATCCTTTTTGGAAGCATTCGGGATATAAATGAAACAAATACCTTTCCAAGATCTCAGAACCCCTGGTTGACCGATTACAGAGTGAGGGAGATAGAGGTCAGAGGTCATCCCTCAACCATCCCTAGGGACAGAGAAGTAGCCTCCATGTGTTTGTGTTTTGCTGATGGTGGCTGGAAAAAGTTCTTTTCAAATGAGAGGCCCGTGGAAGGAGGACTGGGGACTTTGGCTGACCTCCGAAGTGAAACTAAGATAATTTCTGCTCTCCGGGTAGTACTTTAGGCTAATTACTCAGCTATAGTTACTTACACTCTGTTTTTATGCTTCCATTAAGGGATGTGTCCTTGCTTTTGCTAGTTCTTCTGGCTTTGAGCTCCTTAAGAATGAGGGCTATCACACCCTTTCTACTTATCAGTTGTTCTTTGGACAGCTGCTTCCCACACAGAAGGCAAGAATGTGAGTTAAATGAATGATCAAGACATTAATCTCCCAATGTGTCAAGTTACCAGCTTTGACTCCCCTGACCGAGGAAACCTAACTATGTCTGCGTTGCAGAGGATCCTCAGCTGAGCCTCATGGGGATGTTTGCGGTGAAAGTACCATCAACTTCCCTAAGGTTTCCAGACTTACAGATGATTTGTGGTTTCCCAAGACAATTTGCTGTGCCAGCACTTGAGATAAACGTTCCTTTAAAAAAAAAAAAAATAGAAGTAATTGAGTTTAATTCATAGTAGTGGATTCCTGAAAATTATAAGATGTGGTTGTATATTTTTCATATACATATCATCTCAAAAGAAATCAAAGGAAAAGTGACCGTGGGTAAATATCAAGCATGATTTATGTGTTTGAACCCTGAACTAACTGCTAGATCGTTTGGCTACTGAAATTCACAACCTTCTACCCCTCTGTCACTGACATGCAAGGATACTATTTACCCACAGGGGTGCTTATTTCCTTGGATATGTGGATTAAGCACATCTGTGTGTAATCACGTCTGCCCTTTCCTCTCCCTCAAATCCTAAGTGGAATTAATAACTCATTGTGGTCCCTTTTAACAAGACAGAACAGATCTCGGCTTAAAGCTTAGGCGGCTCCTTTATAACAATTCTTGGCTCAGGTAGCCCATATAGTTCTCAAAAATACATCCCATTAATGTCATGAAACTGGCCTCAAAGTCATCCATGGTTTCCTCTGTGAAATGCTGATGAAGCAATTGTGGAAGAAGGAAGCATTGGCAAGGAGGAGCCAGAAGTTAGTTCTTTTTCATGCCCCAATATAAGTTTCACTTTCCCCAAAGAAGCTGGTGGAAAATCCCTCAGGACAGTGCCAGGTGGTGTTAGGGCTAGTGATGGAGTCCATGTGGGAACATGAGAATGATTAAGTTAATGATTAAGAAACCGTGGGCCTTCCACCCGCCCCTGGATCAATGCCCGCCGTTTGCTGAAATAAGCAGCGAGCTTGCTTCTGGTCCTCCTGCCAAGGATAGGCTCCATTTGTTGACGAAGCTTTTCGTCTGCTTTCCTTACGATCCCAGGCTACGTGCTGGCTCCTGTGGGTGGTTCAACTACCAGGTTGGGTATTGGCAGGCCCTGGCCTGTCGGTGCCTCCCTTCTGTGTGACCGGCTTCAGGAACAGGCCCGGAGGGTGCTGGGGTTAAGCTCCACCCAGCGTTTATGTAGTATGTAGGGCTTCCCTGTGCACAAAGTGCTTTGCGATCCCCCTTTTTTTTTGGTTCTTGCTTGGAGTGTTGATGTAAAGGAAGAGATCATTACTGCTGTTTTAATGGCAAAGGGGAAACCGAGGCAGGCAAGTCAAGTGCGTCTCACAAACAAGTCCAGATTCAAGTGGACAGCCTCTAAACCCCCAATTATTCTGGTTTTACTAGATTACAGTTTTCCTCAAACATAGCAGAGGCATCTTACACATTGACATTTGTCAAATAACCTGTAACTCTGGAATCTCAATGGAAAGTCCAACAGCTGAGAGGAAGATGGGAACCCAAGATCCATTAAACTTGGGCCCGTGTGTCCCACTGGCCTCCAAGGGGACTTCCTGGAGTCCAGCTTGGGAAAACCTCCGGGGTCTCTCAGTGCTAAAATAGAGACTCACTTGGGGGGGGTGGGGATCCTGGTGATTTCATCGATGACAGGTAGCAGGCAGGGATCAGGGCCTCTGGCATCGATTCCTGACTTTGCCAGCTCACTCGTGGTAACGTCTGAGTTATTTAACCTTGCCAAGCCGCAGTTTCCTCCTCAACAAAGTGGGGGTGGTAAAGGCTGCGCTGCACGTAGGCTGTCCCAGAGAAGTGCTCAGTAAGTGATGGCGATGTTATTTTTGTTATTCAAAAAATCTTTAATAATTGTACTTTGTACCTGGGGGGAGTAGGTTTAAAAGTAGAAATAGTATCAGTAATAAAAAATAGCCTCCTCTTTTCATATGTGTACACTCTTCCTTAGCAGGCATTC
>PVKU01000220.1:318312-484088 GCA_004027475.1 Anoura caudifer
AAGAGTTCTTTCACCCTTCTTTCAGGCAGTCTCTCTTGCTCCCAGGCCACACAGTCAAAGGGAGCACCCCAAAGCCGCGTGGTCCTTCTTCTACCAAAGCTGTGGGGAAAGGGTCCCCACTCTGGAAAAGCCACGTGGCAATTCTCTGCTAAAGCCACATGGTGATTTTCCCTCACAGGGTTGTGAGGGTCCTAACTCTCGGGAAAGCACGTGGGTTCTCTTCCCTCAATGGCTGCTGCTTCCCCAGTTTAAATACCCGCGCCAAATCTCTTCTGTACCCCCATTTCCGACTCCTCCCACAATCAGTTACACCTGCCAGCGTTCCCGTATATTCCAAGTATTTTGGGGATGCCATCATGAGTCTGGGCAGGTGTGTCTCCATTTTCTGGAGCCAATCTTCTCCAAGCTCCCACGCAGGTGCTGTGACTTGAGGTTCCTCCCCCAGTCACGTCTTGGGGGAAGTCCTTTCCATCCCCCTGGCTCAGAGCATGGTCACAGCTATTTAACACATCTAAGCTACCAGCCAAAGGCTATAATATGTTAAATGACCATGTCATGGATTAGCAGCTCTTCATGTCCCTGCTCCATGTGTCCCCTCCCCCAACTCATACCTGTGGGGGAAGGGATGAGGACATCCCACATGTCCCTCTAACATTCCCTGGATACTCTGAGTTCTGGGACCATTCCAAATCCCTATTTTGGGGCCCCCCTCCTGGCTGCACCCTGCATCACAACCATGAGTGGAGTTTTTCCCGTTTGAAAGTCATGGAGTGGTTCTGTCCCAAAGCCTATTGTGTGTGTCATTTCTAAGTAGAGTCTTACGTGCACAGTTTTAGCTGCAGCTGGGCAAAGCTGGTACCTGATGAATTTTTGCTTCTTCACATTCATCAAGTTGGGTAGAAATACCAAATCAATAGCTCTAAAGAGCAGCAAGAGAAAAGTTAAGAGTGACTGAGTGCTGGAACAGCATACTGCCTTAGGGGCATTGCACTACCCACACCCATCCCCCCGCGCCCCCCCCTGTGGTGGTTAAAGATAGAATTGGGGGAAGGTCAGCTGATAAAAACCACCACACCCCCTAGATCTCCCTTAGAACCATTGCATCTCCCTTATGTGCATTACACAGAAATGAAGAGTGTTTGAGAAAGGCGGTTGGAGCTGAGCAGCAGTAGAGAGTGGGACAGTTGGGGAGGGGACAGAGTGGAGGTGACGTCACAGAGCCTGGGAGGTGAGCTGGGGGTACCTGCTGGGGCCTTGGCATAGGTCACCCTGCAGTCAGAGCAGGGGTCGAGCTCCCAGCACGGGGCCCACAGAACGACTTAACTGTGAAAGGCAGTGGGCGAATCATACCCTAGCTGCCTGCTGGCCCCTGGGAGGCTTTCACACGGCAAGTTAGAAACAAAATACCATATTACATGTATACATATCCATGGTAAAGATAAAATCACCCATACATCCACCTCGCAGATGTTCCTGTCGATCATGCACTCGTGCAGATACGTGCGCGCGCGCACGTTTTTGCAAGAATATCATAACTGCCAATTTATTAGACTGAAAAAAGTACGTTGGTTTAATTTGTGTGTTTGTGATTACTAGTGAGGTTGCATATGTTTTCACATATTTATTGGCCGTATGCATTTTCTCTCTTCTGAATGGCCTGCATATTCAGTCTGTTATCTCAGTTGCCCATAAATCCTGGCAGAATTTTCTGTTGACAAGCAGATGATCTTTCAGGAAGAGACTATCCTGGGCGAAGTATCGTCCTGTGAGAGCAGGAAAGAAAGAAAACCCGAGTCTATCAGATCTCTCATACTTCACAGCTAGGAAGCTGCACCTTGGAAGCTCTCAGGGATTGGTTACCATAAAGAGGGTGTGCTTCTGCTAAATAGTTCAATATTGTGGTTACATGGACTCACTTGATGTAATTGAGAGGGGACATTTGGGCATTGCTTTGTTACAATTAGAACCTCTAGGAGCAACAAGGAACTTGCTGCCTCTACCTTTCGGTAGAGACGGAGTAAAGAGAGCCGGCAGTCCTAGCGCGGTGCTGGGGCATTCTCCGTTTAGACCTGCGTCGGGCCGGAGCGCCACCTTTCCATGAACGATTTACACAAAGCCACGTTTAAAAAATTGCCCGCATAAATACTTCCTTAGAAAATACTCTGAAAAGAAGAAAGTAGTTAGTTGGGCTTTATGGCTAAACTGTTGAAGGGTTTCTATGTGAATATTTTTCACAAATAGACATTGAAGAGAGATGCTGGAAAACTAGGAACTATTCATTTTTTGCATAGATGTGTACATTGAGTGTAGACGGGAATGGATCTTTGTACTCACTGGAGAGTTTCTAACCCAGTGAGCTCATATTTCAGTGAAGCTCATAGATTGATTTTTTGAGTGTAGGAGTTTACTCATTCACTCATACCAGCCACTGGGCCAGGCTCTGGGGATACAGACACAGCCCGGGTCTGTCCCAGGCCTTTATCACACCACAGGGTAGAGACCAGAAAAGTTATAGTCAAAAAATGAACGCAGCAAGTATGCAAGTGGTATATTTACGGTCTGTGCACAGGGGCACGGAGAAGATGAAGAGAAAGGTGTGATTCATTTGGAGTAAAGACTTCATAGAGGAATTGAACTTTGAGCTGAATTTAAAGAGGTGAGGAATTGAGGCTTAATAGATCAGTGTGTTCTCCATCTTAAAATTATTAAGTTTGGCCATTAATGAGGCTAAGGAGGCAGCATGAGGCGGCAGAAATACCATGGGTTTTGGATACAGTTTGCCCTGTGTTTGTGTCTCGGCCCCTTGAATAGTTAGTGTATTTACTTTATGGGAGCCTCATCTGGAAAAAGGATGACCATACGTATCAGACATGTAGGATTCGGGTGATAGGAGGAGCACAGTGCCTGGCAGAGTCAATGGCAAGCGGAACTCATGGGTAGGGACAGTGGTGGCATTAACAGTGTGGAGCGACACCAAGGGAGAGGGGGAAGGACCGATCAGTCACGCTGACGTTTCTCATGTATGCAGAAGTTGGATGGTGTGAGGCTTAAAGTTGTGATTTCTACCCTGTGTTTTTACTATAAAATGATGAGGGGTCCTTGAAGAAAATGGACAGTGAGTTTTGTGTTTGAAACTTTCTGAAGGAGCCGTTCTGGAATAATGGAGGACTTAGTTTGAGCTTGTGCAATGTACAAGAACAGAGAGCCCTTCCATGGCAGCCCTGTTTGGAGGCCTGTGTGGGGTTTGGGCTGCAAAAGGTTCCTTTACGATCAGCCCTTTCTTCACCGTGTGTGGGGAAGGCCTTGCCCTTTCCACAGCCACCCCTTTTATATCCAGCTCTCCCCAGGTCCCCTTGCCACCGCCGGAGAACCAGCCTCACCAGACTTGGTCCCGACCATTAGCAACTTTTCGCCCCTCCATGGGTCACAGTACTCAAGCCCCAGCTTTCAGGTTTTGCAAGTTAGAAACTCTGGCTCCTCCCTCCTCTAAAACTGCCCACTGGCTTTGCCTTGCCTACATAATAGCAATCGCAGCTTCCTGCCACGGCATTTGATCAACTGTGTTTATTCATCAGATGCCCGCATCCATGCCTGCGTACCTACACTGGATTGTCTCTCTGCCCTGTGGCCCTCCCTCTCACCCAGTGTGGTAGGTGGGGTTCCCTAGAGGCAGGGACTGGGACTGAGGTGTGGATTCTTGTGCAAGTGATTTTTGGAGAGAATATTCTTTAAGGAAACCAGTAAAGGCATGAGGGAGGCAGGAATGAGCAGAGCAAGGAACTGGGCCAAGGTGTGGGTTCCGTTGTGGTTAAGCCTCAGCCTGGGGAGCTCTGCAGCAGGAATGGCCCCAGCTTGAAGCCGGAAGGCCAGCCTTTAGACCCCTCATATTAATCAGTTATTGGCAGCAGGCTGCCATGTGGGTGGGCGAGGTCACCACCCAGGCACTTCCTCTAGAGGTGATGCTGTAGCCCCAGCTACCACCAGGGGAGTTTTCTGGAAACACCAGCAGCTGGTACACACAGTGTGGGGATGACTGCACTGGGCCAGGAAAGGGGATCTGGTCAGGTCACCAGAAGCTTCCCCTATACCCACCAATCAAACTCCTCCTGATCCCTGAAGACCCAGATGGATTCTGTCTGTGGGAACTTTTCCCCAGCCCAGATGTCCTCATTCTGAATGAAAGATGTTATCTGTCATCTCTGCTTCTTCTTTATTTCTCATCATAGGCCACCTCAAGATCCACCTTGTATCACTGTGGATTAATAGCTGACTCCCTGGCAGTCTAAGGAGTTTCTTTTCCAAGGTGCAGCATGTTTTGATTCACCTTCAAATAGCTACTCCCCAGACCCCGGGCCTGTCCTTGTGTAGCTAGCTGTTGGCAAAGGTCATTGAACTGAAATGAGCTGGAGCATTCTTCCAGGCTACCAGTGCTGCGGCCCTAAGGGAAAATTCCTCCAAGCCTTCTCTGTTTGGGTGTGTTTGGGGGTCTCTTCCAGGAATGCCAGCTCAGGTTGCTGCTCTTTTCTCCCCAGAATTCCATAGCCATTGAGATTTTACAACCCTATCTGGGTCTTCTTCAGGGGTAGCCTTTCACTTGCACCCTGAATGTCACCCCACTTCATCACCAGTTGGTCCAGTCAGGTAGCCTGCTGTCATCTGCTGCCCCGGGGGCCGGCCCCCGAGGGAGATGAGTGGAAACAAGCATCCCTTCTTGGATGACACTTTGGCTGCCACTCAGAATCCAGCAGTTGGCAGATCCTGGCTCGTGTCATTGAATGTCATGGCTTATTGGCGCAACTGTGACAATTGTTCAGAGGACACTGGAGACATCCTTGGCCGATGCAGGAATCATTTCTGGTGATTGTAAATAGCCACCACGCCAGAATTTGGTCCAGCACTGGGTCCTGACAGTTGCAGTCACATAGCAACATTCATTTGTTCCTTTTACTTACTCAGCAGTCTTTTTCCCTTGTTGTCTATTTATCGTCTGCTGAGTAGGGGGAAATTAGCAAGAGGTGGTCTTGCATTGAAGAACTTTATAATCCAGGGAAGGAGATGGGATTAAGACAGATAGTATGCACCTGGCAATAGTCTAAGGCATGACGGGATATACACCAAGAAAGATAGTATATCTCGTGGTATTGGTTAAGAATTCAGTCTCTGTAGTTAGAGGGCCACAAGGTCAAATCCCAGTTTGTGATATATTAGCTGTGGGACTTTGGGCAAGTAATTTAATTTCCTTGGCTTCACTTTTCTCATTTGTCAAATGGAAATAACAATAGCACCCATCTCACAGGGTGGTGTGTGAGGATGGAATCAGATGATTCCTGTCGAGTACTCAGGTTGGCACGATTGATAAGCGTTATTTATTGTTATGAGTGTTATTATTGATGGCCCAGTGCTTATGGAGGGGTCCGTTGGGCAGGCGGAACTCAAACGAGGTCTTGAATTTTTACAAACCAGAGAGGCTTCCCCTGGGGAGAAACATCCTGGAAAAAAAAAAGTGAGGGGATAATTTATTTGGGAATTAGTAACTGGTGTGGACTTGGTCTGTATTGATGAATTCCTGATGGGTTTCTTATTGGAGCCAAAGTTGTACATATTTCCTGAATGTTAGATAATATAAATAATATATAAATAACAAGTATATATTTATATATAAGTAATATATAAGTATTTCTTAAATTTCTTTGATCTGTAGACCTTGAATTACTTTTTTATGTTAAGGAATGCAAGTGGACCTTGGGTAGAAATTTATCTTATTGCAGCATAAAAACAATGATGAGTATACCTTCCTTAATAGGTCAAGGATGCTCAGAGATTGGCACGTTCCTTAATCTGTGCTGTCCAGTGAACCAGGCATAGGTCACAGCAGGCTACGGAGCACTCAAGTTGTGGCTATTTGGACTACAAAACTGAATTTTTAATTTCATTTCATTTAAACTAATTTCAATTTAAGTAGCCCCATGTGGCTAAGGGCTACCGCATTGCACAACGTTGAAGTCTAGAAATGGCTTGGGGTACCCACAGAGGGGATGCACAGATGCAAAGCATTGATTTTGGGTTGGTGGGGGGCAAGGGACATGTTTCTTACTGAGATTTCTGGTACTGTGATTCCTGATGAGAAAGACCACAAAATTAGCTGTTTATCATGATCAGTATTGTTTCAGAGAAAATCAGGCAGTCTCGGACTAAAGTCAGCTATGAGCCGACCGAGTGCCTTGAGAAATCCCAGACTGATTACTGAGCCACAGGAAGTGATTGTCATACTCAGACTCTGTTAATAAAGTATAGACCACAAACCATTGTGTACACAGACTCTCAATGTCTGTCTCTGTGTCTCTGTCCCTCTCTGTCTGTCTCTGTCTCCTCCCACCCGTCTCCCCCCAGTGCTTACTCCGGCACATAGTACATAAGAGCTGTTTTTCTTCCCAGCCTCAGATTTTAAACAAATGGGGAAAAGGCTGTGGTCCCATTGGGCACAGGGGAAAACCTTCTAGCCTTTTTTGTGGGTGAACAGCTAATGAGGAAACCCTTGACAAGAGCGTGCTTTGTGTCATGGCTCCTGGCCCCCAGCCAGTGTATCTGCTTGCTGGGACGACTCTATTCAGGCAGGCCGAGTTGAGCAGCGGGGAGAGGGACAGAATGAAGAAACACAGCCTTCATAAATCAGGACGATTCAGCAAGATCCATTTGAATTGAATCAGGGCCAGGGACCTGAGCACCATGGAGTGTGTCTGCATGGAAGCTGACATCTTAATGATTTGATTAGTTTAGGAAGAATATTTTTATGGGTTGTGTCATCGATTGTATTAAGTCCGGAGTGCAGTTGTCACATTACGATGAACTTCCACTACCTGCCTCAGCTGCCCACAAGTGGTCTGTGTGGTGATTCAGCCCAGGACCCTAAGGGTAATCTCGTGCAATCCTCTTAAAGAAAGCGCTGTTTAATGACTAAAGCTGTTAATCATATTAAATACATGCAGTTCTCTGGGAAAAAGTGCCAAACAAACATACATTTAAAAAAGGTTTTTAAATTAGCTAAATGGGGTGTTTTCTGCGGGGGGCGGGGGGAGGAAGTAATGGGGGAAGGGAGGAGTGGAGGAGACAGTAATTGCAGCTGCAGTAATGGTGCTGTTATTGATCCCTGCGTGGCAGGCGCTGGGCTGAGCATCAGAACACTTTGGGCCACATGGAGGAGACTGTCCAACGCCAAGCAGCTTAAACAATAGGGAAAATGCATTGTCCCACATAAAAAGAATTGAGAAGGTCGTCCTAAATGGTGCTTCTTTTTCTTGTGTTTTATTTGTAAATCAAGAGTCTCAGGTGTCAGGATTCCAGGTTGACATCTTTGTGATTTTTTTCGTTTTCTCTCAATTTGGCTGTTTTTAGTGATATTTAGTAGAGAAGTAAAAAACAGTAGCCTGCCCTCGTCCTTCTTGACCAGTGGAGGTTTAGTTGACGGAGAAGGTGCCTGGGATATGAGGAATCGCACGGGAGTTCACATGGCATCTGGGATCGTGGGACTTGGGATTCCTGATCCACACCCCAGTGGAGGCCTTGACTAAGAACAGGCGCCAGCCCTCACCCAGCCAGAGGCAGGCAAGGAAATCCCTGGAGGTTTTTGTTTGTGAGAAGCTGGATGGGGATGCAGTGCTCTCCTCGAACTGCCCAACCATCCTTTTGTTTTCTTTGCACAAGTCTTGGTGGAATTGTGTTGCCAAGGGAGACTTCCATTCTACTTGAGCAAATATGGCTGTCTGCTGTTCCAAGTACAGAGGTTTTGTGTAGTTTTATAGGCTGAATTGAAGAAGAAAGGACCCACTCTTTCCTTAGATATTCTGTTGATTGATGCACGGTTTTATAAAAGCGATTTCATTCATTCCCCTCTGCCTCATATTCTTATGTAAACCAGAAGCAGGGAGCTTAGCACTTGGCATTGTACTGTAGGGGTTGGTTTTCGTGAAATATTATACCCACATTTAAGGTTTACAGCTTGTTCTTTGACAGCCCAGGTTCTCTCTGTACCTGTGATTTTCTGTTAAGAGACTATTACTGAAATCCAAAAGTTTTCAAGTATAAAATAAAGCTGCGAGTTATAGAAATACATGTCTGCATTGAGATATTCAAGAAAATGGAGTTTGGATCTCATAGGATTGTGAGAGGGAGGTAGATGACTAAACGGGATTTTGTGCAGAAAAAAGGATTTGTGTCTAAAGGATGGAAGAACCGCTGAATAGAAACGGGACACCTTCCTGTGGCAGTGACAGTGTCGGCCCCTGCCCTCCACTGCTGTGTTGTTTCTTGAGAGCCACTGGGGTGACAGGCCTTTTGAACCCTTGTCACCATGTGCTTCTCACCATGGCCGTAGGAAGTTTGCAGATCTTCCCTTGAGAGAGGAAGGAAAGGCCGCAAAGACAGTTTGGTTGGTAAGCAACAGAGCAGATTTCCAAG
Organism: Anoura caudifer; assembly: GCA_004027475.1. NCBI lineage: Eukaryota > Metazoa > Chordata > Mammalia > Chiroptera > Phyllostomidae > Anoura > Anoura caudifer. The sequence continues at coordinate 326,767 of PVKU01000220.1, forward strand.
CCCAGGTCTGGAGTGATAAAGAAGCTCCTATGTGTTCTCCCAAAGGACGCCCTTTACGCTGTGTTCTGTGCAATCCCAAACATTCTTTAGGCTAGATGCGTGTCGGAGACCAATTCAGGGAGAGATGGCTGGAATGACTTCGAGGCTCCCAACTTCTGCTCTTAATCATTTTTATATCTTGAGTTAAAACATAGTGTTTTGTGGAGGAAAATGTTCTGTACTTTAAAGAATTTTTTTTTAAAAAAAGAACAGAAGGGTGCCCACCGCTGACCTCAGTGCTTACTCCAGGTACCCGTGTGCAATGTGGAGGGAGCTGGAAGTGTGGGACAGTTCTGGGTTCCCTGAGCGCCCAGCTGGCTGGCTTTCTGTGAAGTCCCTGCATTCCCTGAGCTGAAAGGAGGAGCCCTTGAAAGGGATGGAGGAAGGGGAAGCTGGTCCTCAAGATGAGGAGCAGGGAAATGGGGTATGATGCTCCTTGGAGGGAATTTCCCAGTAGGCACTGCCTCTAGAGCTTCCACACTGAAGCTTAATGGGAAATCACTTCCTGGTCTCTGCTGAAGCCCATGGGACTCTCCCCACCCCGCTGTGACTCCCCAGGCTCACCCCTCTGTCCTCACTGAGGCCCAGGGGCTGTGCATGCCTCCCTCTTGTTTTATAAAGTCAGCTGTGCTCTTTCCTCTTCTCTGCCTCCTGGGATCCCTTCTTCCTTGCCCTTCCTGAAGGCAAATAAAAGACCTTTTTTTTTTTTTTTAAAGTTTAAGATGTTTACTGCTTAGTACTTTAGGAAAACAGATGGAGGGAAACAAAACTCAACAAGCTCTCCTTGATCCTGCTCTGTGTGTGTGTGTTGGGGAGGGGGTGGTTCCAAAAATTTACAGGTGCCAGGTTGGAGGGGTTGCAAGACACTGCGCTGAAGCGATGCCTGTTGAAGGAGAAGGCACGGCCTGTTCTGATTGGCAGAGATAACCCTTGCCGGGAATCCGAGATAGGAGGGGAGGTTTTGCTGGTGGGATAAAGGCAGAGTTTCCCAGCACTGGAGTCAGGAGGGGAGGGTGCACTGCACTGGGAAGAGGGCAGCTTCAGGTGAAGCAAGGCCAGGTGGAGGAACTCCTCCAAGCCCATGAACAGGAGTCTGGGCTTGTCATTTGAAAACAAAGCTGGAAGAGGTGTGGGATCTGACACATTCAGAACGGGATAATGGACAGAGTTGAATAGAGGGGGCAACCATATCATCTTTCTGTGCCCTGGGCCATGCATTCCTTCCTTCATTTGTTCATTCAACGAGTCTTTACTGGTTACTTATAATGGAGCAAGCCTGGTCTAGGCACATGGGACACAGTTATAAATAAGACCACATAGGACCCAGTTCTCCTGGGGCTTATATCCTAGTAGACAGAATAAACAAACTAGCCAATGCGTAGATTACGATATCCCAGCGTGGTAAAGGCTATGCAGAGAATTAAAATAGGTTTATGATATGCTCTAGAGGTGAAAAGTCAGTATAGAATGGTGCCAGTCTTGTGAAGGTTTGAGGGGGAACATACCACTGAGAAACAGCTAGTGCAAAGGCCCTGTGGCAGGCAAGAGAGTAGTATGTTCAAGGATCAGCAAGAAGGCTAGTGTGGCTGGAGTTGAGTTACCAAGGGGATGCGTGTTAGGAGTGTTAGTTTTACATCCCTACTGAGTGTCCTTGAGTAAGTTACTCAACTGCTCTGTCCTGTTGGGCCCTGACCGCCACGCCTGTGCTTCACAACACGATTTTGGGTGTCCATGCTGTGAACCAAGTACTTCCATTTTATGTTTTCATTTTGATCATAATCTTAAGGACAGTCATCAAAGTACTTTATGGGTCCTCTTGATAACCCTACGACTGAGCAGAGCTGTGGGTTTCTTGACCACTTTTACTTACTTTCTTTTGCAATTGGCTGGTGCCAAAGTGAAGGCCCAGGAAGTTGGGCACGCTTCATGCAGGACATACTTTGCAGTAGTTTGATTAGGAAAATGGGGCAGGCAAAGCGAGCCATCCTGGATATTGAGGTGTGGGTGAGCCAGACTCACTATATGAACGGTACTAGTGGGACTCCCTTTTTTTACATGACAGCTTGCTCCATCTACAGAAGCAGTTTTATCAGTGGTACACTATAGCGTGAACCCCCATGCTTCCAGACTCAGTAATTGGATTTAGATACCAGTTAAGGCAGCTTTCCCTGCCTCAAAACTAGCCTTATCTTCAAATGAACAAAACACCTTTTCTGATTTACCCAAGTGACTGCTCAGTCAAATCTGCATGACGGGGTTGCTTCCTGGTCTGCATTCTGGTTAAGCTGAGGTCTGATTATGTTGAACCTGCAGACAAAACTTTGAAGTTCCTAATAACTTCTTATTCAATCAGCTTAAGTAAAAGGAAGTTTAAAGCACTGAAGAACCTTAAATACAGAATCCCACCGGAGCTCTGCTGTTTACTGCAACGTGCAGCATGGACCAGTGGGTTTTAGCAAAACAGCACGAGTTCAAGTGAAAATAATATGAATGCCTTTGGTTTTTAAAGCTTTGTATTGGTGCATAAGAAGTAACATCGTAATAAAAATAATTTAAGTAAATGCATTAGCCCAAGGGCTTTTTCTTCTTCAGATACCTACCTAATAACTGCCCTGAGGAGCTTGGTTTTGTCTTCCTTCCTTCCTCCCCTCTCCTTTTCTTCCTCCTTCTCTCCCTCCCTTACGCACACACCCATGTATATCAATGTGGCTTGTGACTTATAAAGATTTATCAGGTCCTAATATCTTAATCTACCTTGTTCCTAATCATGCCTCCTCCACAGCATGTGTACAGGAAACGTGTCCTTATATCAATCTGCTCGGCTGTTGGAGACTCTGTCAACTTGTCATGTTGCTTATATAAATATAGAAATATATATTTAAAACTCGATAGACATTTTGCCATCACATCCTCTTCTCCTCTCCCACAGCCTCCAGCCCTAATCCAGTTTTAGAAATGGTTTTTGGGGATGGGGGACCAAATGTGGATACTCAAGGATATGAGTCTACCTGTTTTCCTAATGGAGAAGTCTATGCGATGGATTGTGTGTGTAAATGTCCTACTCCTTTGGATACATGATTAAAAGAATTAATTTGCGTTCAGTTGCCTAGATCTGTCTTAATAGCCTGAGGAGAAACTCTGGTTGTCAATTGCCCCCTCCCCTGCCTCCTCACCACCTTGCATTTTATTTAGTGCTTCATTTTTCTCAGTGCATGAGCATCTCAAAACCCTTCTAGGCCACTTGTGGGGGGTGGGTGGCAGTGAGTGACAGGAAGTCTAGTCCTTCTTGATGAGTGACAAGATCCCCCATTTGGCCAGCTGTTGCACGCTCCTATCAAGCACATAGCTGCGGCTAGATACCCGTATTGAGATAAGCATGCTAATGTGTCTGTACAAACTTTGCAGTTAAGAATAATTGCTGGGAATATTTCATCTTCAACTCACTGCTTCAACCTCATCCCCTATGGCCCTAATAGGGATGGTTCTGGAGATTCTGGCATGGTGACTTACCAGAAAAATCTGTTGAGCCTGCTTATAATTCTTTGATGTTTTTGTCATTATTTCTTATCATGTCACTCATTCAACAAATACTAAGTTCCTACTCCATGACTAATAACTGCTTCTCTGGCTAGTTCGAGTATGACAGTGGGAAGACCATGTGTATTAATTAGTGTTGTATCACCCGTCTTTCACATCACATAGCATGGAGGAGGTGCTCAAGTTTTATATTTGCACATGGAGTGACTAGGGAAGCGCTCAGAATGTGACACTTCCTGTGACCTATGTTGATGTCACCTGCCTGTAGATGGTGTCTTGAGCTTGTGTCTGGTTTCTATCCTATACATATGTTTCTTTACTTCCCTGCAGTAGCTCCTTCTAGATCTTGGCATCATAGACACTACAATATAGCACACTACTTGGTCAGGCTTAATCCATAAACAGCACTTACTGTATACCCAGCCCTCCTCCAATCACTACACATGTATGATGTCTTTCCTCCTCCCAGGGACTCAGGAGATCTCTGCCTCCACTAGCACGTCAGTAGAAGCCAAGGACCAGAAAGGATTCAGGCTTAGCTGAAGTGATCCATCATAAAGAAAGCCTGTTTAATCAACCCAGGGCTCAGTTATTTCTGTTTTCGATTTGGCCTTGGGCTTTGGGGTTGTATTAATGGGAGCATAACTCAAAGTCCTTGGCCTTGTATGCCTATTTTAGTCTATGTCACAAGTACTTGCTCCATAAAGAAACAGTCTCACATTTACTTTTCTCTTAAAAAAAAATTCTACTCAGTAATGCATTGGTTTATTCTTTTTGCTTTTGGAATATCGACCCGTGTGTCAAGGGACCCTGTAGGCTTTGAGCACATGCATCTCTTCATGTCTGACAGACTTGAGGCCCCTGGCCTGAGGTTTCCTGCAGTCAAGTATTAACAGGCAGGAGACTTGTTCTTGCTAATTTCTGTTGGATGTGAGATCGGAGCCAGTTGCCAGGTCAGCTTCCCTCAATGGTCATGTTCTAAATAAGTATAATTGCTCTTACTGTCATCGTTATGTGTTTGCCGTCCCTGTTTGATATTTTTCCAGAGAGGCATTTCTTCCTTAAAAGATTATTATTTTTTTTTTTAATTTTGGAGGAAGTTTAAACAAAACCCAGAACTTTTAGATCTATGCCTGGTGAGATTTTGCCTTTACTGCTCATTCACTCATTCATTCATCCATGCATTTAACCAAATATTTATACCTGCCAATAGTGTGCCGGGCACTGTGCATAGGTGCTAACTTACTGTTATGAGCCCAACAAAGTCCTGCACTGGTTCATTGGGCTCCAGTGGAGCTTGGTTTCACCCTGTCTTCCAGGAACCAGCTGCTCATTCTTTGATGAGTCACCCATTTTGCAGTCACCTGCAGAAGGAGGCTGTTGACCAAGATATTATCTGTCAACTCCAAAGTCTAAGATATTTATGATAAAGGATGTGCCCACCCAGTTAAGATCCAAAGCAACATTCATATCAGCCCTGTTCAATAAGAAGGAAGTTGCCCTCTCACCTCAAGGTTATATTGAATCACCCACATTCCCTAATTTGCACCTAGGGTTCTCATTTGCCTGAGGTGCCCAATATGAGAGGGAGCTGTTCATGATCCAGCGAGACAGTAACGTTTGCAGGCTTTCCCCTGCAGTTGGGGCCGACTGTAATTCTTGGAGTCTAGCACAGAGTGGAAATGCCCCTTGTTCAAAAACTAAGAAGTTCAAGACACAGCAGAGCATTAAACCAAGCAGGGGACACTTTGGAGAACACAGGTTTTCTGGGGCCAGCCCTGCCCACAAACGAATCTGATTAAAAACACAAGCATCTTCCTGTTTTTATAATCAGATTAAGTGGGTACATTCCTGCTTCAGAGTGTGTTATTTTTGTTATTGTTACGATGATTATTTGAAATGACACTTTGCCTCTGCCCACCTTCTCTTGGGAGAGTGTGAACTCCTTGAGACTTAGGATTTATTCCCCCCCAGCCTGATGGCTGGTGTGATGTGTCTGTGGAATGCCGTAAATGCAACATTCATTTTTGTAAGAAGAGATTGGGAATTTTCAGAGAGAATAGTTTTGGGATTTTTTTGCTTGTTTGTTTGTTTGTTTTTTTAACAGGGAGATTGAGCTTTAAAAATCCAGTTTAAAGAAGTCAGGGCAGCATTTGATAAGGTGTTTGTGGAAACTGATATGAGCGGGCTGACAAAGTCGCACTGGGCCTGTGAAGCATAAAAGGGAAGAGAGTCCTCAAACAGTGAGGTGGTTGGCTTTCTTTTAAACCTTTTTGGCGCAGCACAAATCAGTTTTTTTATTGCTAGTTGGGACTTCATGAAAGATGACAAGCAGACAGAGCTGAGAAAATCACGGAGTGAAATTTACAGGCTAGCAGTGTTCGTACCTCTGCATCTATTCTGGGTGATATTTTAAATCAATGCTTTTCTTATGTAGGGGGTAGTTATTCCCATGCATATCCCACAAGGCAGAGAACCCAAAAGAGGGCCCATTGAAGGAGCTATAAATTGCGCTGATAAACGCCTGGACTTTGGCGTGTTGGTGGACCCCTGAGGTGAGGTTGTTGAAATACAGCATGACATTCAGGGCTTTAGTTGCTAGTTTTCGCCAAGAATTTTTGGCAGGTCTTTAACCAAGAGACATCAACAGTACCGTTAGTTTTAATAACCTGCACTCTCTAAGAAAATTTCGAAATCTATCCAAGTAGAAGGTAAGTTAAGATGTTTATAGGCAAAGCGCTTCTGTAAGCATTTTTGTTGGGCATGGATCTTTCAAACCGACAGCGTTGAGCAGCCTGCCTTCTTGCTTTTCCTTATTCCATTTGACCTCCTACAGTGTGGCTCTGGCTAATGCATATAGGTGTTTGAATTTAGTCAGTAATTTTTGGCAATGAGTGACATTTGATGTATTCAGTTCTCAGGCACCGCTCCCCCCACCCTGTCCCTGCACCTAGTCTGGACTCTGCATTAGTGATGATCCCCAAATGACGCGACGGCAGGTACCAGAAAGCCAGGGCAACTTGTCTGAAGAGCAGTAAGGCAGGGCATTAAAGGGGAGGCTCCCTGTGGGGTGATACCTTGTTCATCTTAAAAGGGACTCACCTGAATCCACATTCCTAGGAGGACAGATCCTAAAGTAATGGACAGCTTAGATCCCTTTTGTGGACATCAAATCTTTCAGAAATATTTTAAGTACAAGAAGAGGCAAAGGATTGAGAAAAGAAACAGTTCTACCACTCAGGGGAACTGGAGAACAAGATCAAAGTTGGCCATGACAGTGACACTGGGGTCACGCTGAGGCCACAGGTGATGGTTTCCAGGAGAGGCTCACAGCTCCCCTTAGCAGCGGAGTGTCACTGTGCTGGAGGGAAAGGAAGACCTTGCTGAGCCAGCCACTGGCCTGCCTGCCTGCGGTCTAGTTCCTTCCTGGATCTGATTTAGACCTGAGGCAGATCGCTTAACCTTCGGGGTCTCCGTGTCCTCCACTTTAAAATAAAGAAACTTAAAGAGACAACTTGGTTAATGGCTATTGCAAGATACTAGGGATGCAAGCAGTTCCTTGTTTTTAAGCCCGAACAACCGCATCCGTATTCTCATGACCTGGAATCATGTGCCTTCTGTAACTGGGAAAGGCTTAGGGGATACTGCAATGATAGGGTTATCATTTGTCTGCAGACTTTTTCAGGGCAGACTTCTCTTGCTCTGAAATATGCTGCCAAGTTTCCCCCATAATAGTGCAGTTATTTTTTGGTTGTATGGTTTGGTTTTGGTTTTGGTCCATCGATCCATTCATTCTTTCAATACTTGGTGTGCCAAGGACCACACGAAATGCCATGGAAAGAATGATGCCGAGGACAGACAGAGCTCCTGCCCTGGTAGCTCTTCAGCCTTCTGCCATGTGGGGAAAGCCATGGACTACAGCATGAGTGAGGGCAGGTGACATCGCATTGATAAAACATTTCAACAGCATTCCCACTTCTGGTCTAAGGAGATCCACTGTGGCCCTGATTGGTGGGTTGGGTATCATCCTGCAAACCAAAAGGTTGGGGGGTTTGATTCCAGGTAAGGGCACAGCCTGGGTTGCAGGCCAGCTCTCCAGCTGAGGGTGTGTGACAGGTGGCCTATTGATGTTTTTCTCTCTCTCTCTCTCTCTTTCTCTCTTTCTCCCTCCCTTCCTGTCTCTCTAAAAGATAAATAAAATCTTTAAAAACAAAAATATCCACTGTGGTAGGGGCTGGCATTTATATAGTCCCTTCCTATCAAAAAGATTTCAAATCCATGTTTTGGGATATTTTCCTCTATGGAAACATGTTTCTGTGTTGATAATGAAATCACTTTAGTGCCAAAATTAACAGAACACATACTTTGGTTCATTAGGGAAATGGGCTGCCAAGTTTTGAGTATCCCCTAGTGAGCCCATTACATATGAAAAATTATATATATATTTCAAGAGCTGTTTATTTATATACTTTATTAATAACTCCTATCTATCATATAAAATTCCCTTTGAATCGGCTAACTCCAGTATGCAGAATGGAAGGACGTTGGTTTTGCCTGATCTTTATCATACTTGGGTTAGGTTTTATATCCTTCAAACCATATCCAACCAGATTTCTCCTTCCTCCTGCCTCTCTTCCCTCCAAGCCTGTTGTGTATATGGCATTTCTTCTCTGGATTTCCTGCTTTACGTGTTCCTGCTTTAGTGACAATTATTTTTCCTGAAGCACATGATGTCACCACAGAGGCCAGTGTGAGGGTGGTAGTACGCACACAGTCCAGTAATCACTGGCGGCTGTTGATTGCCTTTGTGCTCAGATGTTGCATAAAGGTGTAAACAGATAATATCCATTTAGCTTCTGTTAGCAGTGCAACCTAAGGGAATTCCACTCATATAGTTGGCTCTTATTAGCAGCCAAAAAATAAACATCCCCCAGATGACTGATCTGGAGGGTAGCTGATGACATAGAAAGTAAATCTCTTAGTTGTATGTGAACTATAGATCAAATTGGTCAGCTCTTTGTACATGTCCTAAACACTCTAGCCCAATGTCATGTACAGAGAGGACATTGGTTAAATATGTCACTAATAGAGCAGAGACGGGAAAGAACTTTTCCCCAAACCCAGCAGTTTGAGAGATGGCAGTGATTTCCCTAGTTCCTTTCTTAAAATGCAGACTGTGATTCAGTAGATTTAAATTAGAGTCTAAAATCACGTATTTCTCACATGTCCCATGGGATGTCACTTCTGATCCAAGAGCCTCCTTTGAGTGCAACCTAGGCGGCGCTGGGACCAGAGCCCTGCTGTTGTAACTTGCTGTCAGGGAGTCCCTTCCAATATATCAGTGATGGCAAATCCATGTCCCAGGTTTTCTTTCTCCCTCTTACATGGCCCCTAACACTGTTGGGTGAGCTCGTTCCCTTTGAGCGCCAGGATGCAGAAGCAGCATCCTCCTTGGCAGGGGGCTTCATGCCACAACTGCCTATGGTGTGGAGTTTTACTCCAGATCATACTAGGGAAAGGGGGCAGAGAAGGAGGCCATTCTCATACTTCCGGTTGCTCCTCTACATCAGTTAAACATATAGGAAGTGTCTGAAGTCTCAGCCAGCATTTGCATTAGAAGCTGTTGCTCTTGATCCTGTTACAAGTCCCGTGAACGTTCTTTGCAGCCAACAATAGAAACTGACTCTGGGTGGACTCACCAGGCAAAGAAATTGTTGAAGAATATTAGAAGTTCACAGCATTGAGAGGATGGTCAGGACTGGGCTGGAAATAGTGGTCAGAACCCCACCTGGATCCTGGTCAGGAACAGCCCAGGTACACTGGATGCTGGTCAGTGCACACCTGGTTGCCGTTTCTGATTGGCTAACTTAGGTTCCTTGTCTCACCCTACCTGGGCAAGGGGGTGAGGGGAGAGAGAAGCTGGCTTTTTCCTGATTTTATAATGAGAAGCAAATCCTGCCTTCCTCTGACAATTCCTCACCCATGGAAAAGAGGAACCAGTTATTAGGAAGCCCCAAAAATAGATGTCCACCGTGACTTTCGTGCTCGTGACGTTACTTAGCAAAAGTTTCTCTGTGACACTAAAGTTGGTCACCAAGCAGTTCTAGTAATAGCAGTTTTCCCCTCTGTTCTTTTGAGTTCTGACTTATGACAGTTTCTTATTATAATCCATCCTTGGGAAAGTACAGTATGTGTTTTAATGCAAATTGCCAGATTTATTTTACATTGAGTCACAAGAGAGAAAATCAGTTGACCTCTTCAAATGGATGGGGACATCCCCTTTCTTCTTCCTTAAGGAAGGGAGACCCTGGGGTATTGCGGGAGGAGCTCAGGGTTGTGTGGTCCGGGAAACCCCATGCCAGGTTCCAGAAGACATGTGTGCTTTCCAACAGCTGCCTCCTCTGAACCAAAGTGGGTTAGCACTTCCAGCAGCAAATCCAACTGGCAACTGCACATTTACCGTTCTTACAGGGATTTTAATGAAATGTTTAAAGCTGCAGTATTTGTAACTGGGGTGAGAAGAAAAGAAATCTGAAAAGCCTGATAATCCTATGTGGCGTTTGAGCGTATAGCTCTATTTCTTCTATTGTGAATGTTTTCCAGGCAGGTAAGTTCCTTTTGAATGTTGACTCTACACGCAAACATTATAATCAAGGCTCGCTGGTGTGTCTATATGCGCTGACTCTCATATTGCTCTCTCCTCTTCATCTTTCCTTGTATCCTGTGGGAATGGGATCACAGACACGGAACTGGAATTTGCATTTCTATAAATAACACCCATGCTGTTTGGAGCAGAGCCTCCCTGTTGAGGGCTCAGTGTCTGGAGGCAGCATTTTCTGCCTCAGAGCCAGGTTTGGTTTGGTAATAACGAATGCCTTTTGTTTGTGTGGACATCAGACTTCACTCAGCATCTTCATCTGTTCCATCATTTGATCTTCCCTCCCACCCTGTCAAATTGACTGAATGGGTGCTATTATTCTTATTTCGCCCATGAGGGAATGATGCTCAGAAGAAAGCATCCAGGTTACAGATTTCTAACTAGTGTTTGTAATGACACCCTCCAGTAAAATTGTTGTCACCCCATCAACTACATGAACTGGCTGCTCATTTCTGTCTGTGGTAAATAAGATGCCCTTTTATGTGTCTCCTTGGGTCTGTCTCTGATAGGCCTCTTGAGACTTAATGAGTAGGATGTGCACAATGCTCCAGGATCCTCAAATAAAAGGAACACCTGTTAGTATTTACTCTGAAAGTCCCTACTCCCTTGTTGTTAATGACACCAGGCCGGAGGACTTGCAGACTCCTGGGCTCTGCCTGAAGCCTTGACTATTCATTACTGCCAGGAAATTTACCCCACCAGGATGTTGCTTTATAAGCTGCGAGTGCATTTTTAAAACAGGCAAAGGAAAGTAGAAATCACCTTTTTTGATGTAAAATGTTAAAGGATGACCTATTGCTGTGATCCTGTGTTCTACATTTTTGAAGGTGCATGTTTGTTCAGAATTTTCCATCTTACATGTTTTAGGAATGGGAAGCACCTGTAGATCCTGCTGTTGGGGTCTCGATAAATCTTTTGGAGGAGCAAATGGGGACCACCCAGGGCTCTATTCTGAAGGAGAAACTCCAGTTATCCCAGGACAGCTGTGGATAAGGTATCTTAATAGCCATAGATCTGCTTTCTCCTCCTTCAAGTAATCCTAAATTAATAATGCTGACCTACTTCCCCAGGCATTTGGTAAGAGCAGCTAGTGAGCGATTGTAAAGACATGTTGATGTCTGCAGGCATGCTGCAAAGGCTGACTGCAGTAACTAATCAGAAGGCAGCAGGCCCTTCTGCGTCCCGGAGACTTGTAGGATGACTTTCCATTGTGTTTTCTTTGTCAAGTGAACGTGATGCCCGTGCTTAGGAGAGACTGCAGGGAAAGAACATCCAGACTAGGGTTTAGAAATGTGTTACTCATGGGTGAAGCACTTTGCTGTTAAAACCTCACCGATGCTATGAGACAATAGAAATTTGAAATTTCCTTCTTCTGTCCTCGCTGTCTCTCCTTCACTCTTTCACCTCAGCTCCCTAGTTCCTTCTCCTCCCTCTTCAATGCCTGTCATTTCAGCTGTCAACATTATGTGGGGTGATCTTGCCTCATATGAAGGTGAGAAAAACAAACCGGATCTTACAAACTCTTCTTGACATGAAGCGAATATGGAAAACCTGCAGTCATTCTTTATAAAGTATATTAGCTGGGCCTTCTAAATAATAGTCAGGCATTTTAACATGGTTTGGAACTTGGGCTGGAAATATAAAGTGATTATCTCTTTAAAAGTTGAGTGTCGTCTTAATTTTCACTTTAATGAGCATGAGAGTAAAGAGAAGGTCTCCTATTTTATTTTTCTATAAAGTTGCATCCTCAATTCTCCAAGGGGGCAAAAGCGAGGGTTGCTTCCCCAGTGGAAGTAAGCTGCATTAAATTTAGCAAAACCTGTAGATTTTGTTTTCTCAAGAGTTTTAAATGGTTCACTGAGAGACGCTGATCTGTGGATGTCGTTCTCATGTTCTACTTCTCCGGTGTGCCCGACGCATCATGTCAGTGACGATTCTCATGAGTACTGAAACACGGCAGCGTAGAACGACAATTCTTAATGTCTCAGAACCCTGGGCAGCGACTGGGTTGTTTGTCCACCCCATGCGGTGTCAGCTGGGGTCTCTCACGGGGCTGCATTTAACTGGTAGCTCAGCAGGGCACCTTGGTTGCCCTCCACGCAGCCTCTCTCCAGCAGGAGAGCTTGGGCTCCCTTACAACATGACGGCTGGGTCCCAAGGGGCTTATCTCTAGAGAACACCAGCAGAAGTGCTAGGCCACTTGAAGGCTACACTCAAAAGAGACAGTGTCACATCTGCAGCCACTCCACTGGTTAGAGCCAGTGACAAGACCAGCCCAGATGAAGAAGAGAGAAGCGACGTTCGGGGGAGGGAAGAAGTGATGGAGGCCATCACTGGAGACCAGCATATGCATGATGCCTGTGCAGCATGGTCATTACTGCCTACCTGACACCATATTTCCAGGTGAAGGTGATGGATAGGGCTCCCTTGGGGCAGGAGCCTCAGCATGCTTCACGTGACTCACAGGACCTGGCACCATGCCCGGTGCAGGGCAGAAGCTCACTGTTGTTTACTCAAAGGATAGGCTACGACATTTTAGAAAGTTGAGTGTAATGTAAATCCTAAGAAATAACATTGCCAAGAAATAGGAAATACCAACTTCACGTTTAGTATAGGGATGTCTCTTGTGTTGTACCGTCTCACACTGTTTAAAGCTACATTGCAGGCGGCTTTGAAGTTCAGAAAGAAAGGCATTTGGCTGATAGCAATGATACTTGGTGGCTTAAGTAGCATAGCGGAAAGGACAGAGACTCCCTATGTGACTCTGCACTATGGCAGAGTCCTCGCTGCCGCCCCCCAACAGTGCGCTGACTAAGCCTCGGTCATCTTCTGGAGAGCCCCCAGAGCGCACATTAGGCACTCAGTAAACGCGAAGTCAGTGAGAGACAGTGACTGAGTGAGAAGAAATGAGGGAACGCAGGTCCTTTATACAGAGCCACCAGGCGAATACCTGTGGGGTCCAGTGTATGACTGCCTGTCCAGGCGCGTCCTCGTCTCCTGTTCCGTCCGCTCTCCCTGCAGGGCCGTCCTGCCGGACAGACAGAAGGGATGCCCATGCTGCCTGCACCTGGGAACGTGCAGATGTGCCCATCCCACCTGTCCGGGGAGAGCTCCGAGTCTCTGAGGCTATTCCATGAACTCTGTTAAATTAGTGTTAGACTGTCCTCTGCAGAAACTTTGGGGGAGAGTTTTTATGAAAGCGTATTAATTAATGAAAACATTAATAAAAACAGTGGGTTTTTAGATTTTCCAATGAGAAGTATGAAGGTTATAAAAAGACCATAGCTACTGATGAAAAGCTCTCTTGAGATTGTGGTAGCTTAGGAAAATCCTTTTCCTCTTCTTTTGCTTACTTCCCATCAGTACTATTACTGATATTACTACTCTGCTAGTGTCCAGGGAGAAGGAATTCATTTTGATAGGTATCCTTGAATTATTTGTATTCCCTCCTACCCATTGTAATCAGTGCAATTAGTGAAATTTAGATGGGATTCTGAATTCTTTGTTAAAAGGGCTAATTTCTGACTTTAATTCTTGTTTTTAACTTCTCTACCTTTTCCTGCCATTTTAATTGTGTGTGTATTGTCATTCCCGAAACTAAGTTTCAGAACAAGTGCAGGCCTTCAGTCTGAGAATTATAAATCTCTTAAAGAAAGGAGGCTGGCTGAGTTTCCCAGGTAATAGATATGGGTGTGTGTGCGCACGCGCGCATGTGTGTGCGCATGCGCGACCATCCTTGTGCGCGCATGTGCGCTGGTGCTCTGGGGCCCCGAGACTGGTATCAGAGTTACTCTGACCTAAAAATGCACTCTAGATTTTCACACCCCTCCAGGAGAAGTGAGGAGAAAACATTTGCCACGTCGAGTTACAGGTCCTGTAACCACCCATGTATCAAGGAAATAAAGCTTTTTTTTTCTTTAAAGATTTTATTTATTTCTTTTTAGAGAGAGGGGAACAAAGGGAGGAAGAGAAGGAAACAGTAATGTGTGATTGCCTCTCGCACACCCCCTCCTGGGGACCTTGCCTGCAACCCAGGCATGTGCCCTGACTGGGAATCAAACCAGCGACCCTTTGGTTCGCAGGCTGGTGCTCGATCCTCTGAGCCACACCAGCCATTTCCTGTTATAAGATTGCAGCAAATCACGTAAGAGGATGGCAGCCTCGTTGACATGGTAAAGTTACTCAAATTTATGTATATATAATATTTCTATGTCAGGATGTAATATCATTGAGTCCCTCCCGGATAACATCTTTTTCATGAAAAAATAAAATAAAAGGAAGTGCCATGTTTAGCAGTTTCTGTCAGATGAATTCACAGGTGACATTGGATTCCTGCTGTAAAACTGGCTTTGCCACAACCCACAGCATCCCTGCTTTATAGTTTTAGGGCTTTACATTCAGTCAAAACAATATTCCAGGTCTTATTTCAAATAGTGACATTGTATATTGTTGGCCTTGATCTACAAATTGGCTTGGAACCAGTTTAGGCCCAGATAAGGTAGGATCTCCTTAGAGTTCTCTGGGCAAAGGGCCTATTTTAGGTGAAGAAAATTTTCGTTCTTGATTTTATACTCAGCTCGTGGCATGGCCAAGAGGCTCTTCCACACAGTTTAAGAAGGGGAGATTTGGCCTCACATCCTTGGGATTGGATGAGGTACCTGGGGCCCCCAGGACTGGAGGTGACCTCAAGCCGTGGTTAGAGGCAAGTCTTGTGGTTCGATGTTGCCTCCTGGTGAGAAGGCAGGCAAACAAGGGGGACCCCAGAAGGGGGACTCTTTCTGTGGACAGGAGTTTCCTTGGACTGCCTGACACCTTCTAACAAATGCTCAGTGGTCCCATTGCCGCCTGGAGCTCTTCCTACCCCCATTTTATTCTTACCTCCCTTCGTTCTGATGCTGTGGCTCTAATTATCTGGGACCTGTCTCATAATTTTCACTTGATAATCTATCTGTCTAATGTTATTAGCAATAGAGACCCTGGTTTCAGACATTTAAATAAATTTTTAGAAGGAATATTTCTTAAGATTTGTCTTGACTTTGGGATATTGTATTTATATGCTTTCTGGCGCCCGTATTGTATAGTGAGGAGGATTCACTAGCTGGGGTCAGAATCCAGTCTAACCAGAATAAACTCGTCACACTTTGCCACTCCACTTGGGCCTCTGCCACCCGGCACTGTGGGAGTGTCATGTGGTTGGGACAGGAAGCTGCAGAGAACAGGGAGCCCCAGGTTAAGAGGCCTGCACCCCTGCTCTGGCTGGGTCTTACTTACACCCATAGTTGGCTGCTCAGTAAAGGAGACCGCTGACATTAATCATTTGAAGGCCTGAAGGCAGATTAGATTTTCTTTTTAAACATTTTATAAATGTGAAGTTTAATTATTTTTTCAACACAAAATTAGTACTTGCTCATTGAAATAAACAAATGAAATAGAAGACTAAGAAGAGGAACAAAGCAGAAAATTAAATTTCTCCTGCCCCCTCCTCAGGCCCCAAAATATAAAACCTTACAGGGGAATCTCCGGACTGGAGAATCGTTGGGGTGATCCCCTCCAGTGGCTCACGTTGCCCTGCGGGGTTTCTAACGTGGTGGTGTGCGCTGCCACGGGGCAGAGCCATTTCCAGGAAGGGACCAGAGATTTGGCCTTTGCCTCCCCCTTGCAACTGGTACGGCTGTTGATCAGAGCCCTGTTGTGTCTCTCCAACATCTTGCCTCCGGTAGTTTGTTTGTTTTTTCTTCATGTGTTTAAAAAAACAGCTATCTTCTTTCTCTTCCTGTTTCCTTTCTTCTTGCTTATTCCTTCATCCCCTCTTCTCTCTCTCTCTTTTTCCCCCCATTGTCTGCATTTCTATAAGGGTGTCCTAAAAATAACTATACACTTAACATAGCTCCCTGACAGAAAGCACGTTAGTATCACAGATTATCTGTGTTTTACCAAAAGGAAATAATGCTATTAGGCAGATCCACAAATATTTCCTAAGTGCTTGCTGCGTATAAGAAATCAAACTGAGTACTAGAGTAAGGTGTGATCATGGGTATTTAAGCCAAAATTGCACCTGGTCAGCTCAAATCAAAATGAAAGATGGTGCGGGGCGGTGGGGGTGGGTTGGGGGTGTTCCAGGTATCCTGGAACCTGGCAGTCTTGAAGAGGAAGCAGATGTTAAAGAGAATGCTTTGTACAAGTTCCCCCTAAAAAAGTGTATGAGGACCGTCAAATTAGGACCCACCATTTGCCTTCTCCCCAAGGCGGGAGCCTGTGGTGTGTATAGGCTGCAGCCACATCGCACCCCAGGTGGGCCGGTGGGCCCTCTCTCCTGGAGCTCTGGAGAGGAGGGAGAGCCTGTGGGCAGACCAGTGCCTCCCGGGAGGAGGTGGCAAGCTAGTGGAACACATTCTTCTTCTGATATCTCTTTTTTCTGGGAGTGATTTTTTTTATCTTTACCAGCAGTTTTTCTTGACCTCCCATGCCTTTACTAGCTCTGTCTCCCAGAGGCTTGTGAAAATGATGGCTCCTCTAATGTGAACCTGCAGGAGGCATTAACCCGCTGTGGAGACATCTTCCGCAGAGGAAATGAAATGCAGATGATGCCCGTCACGGGGAAGGCGTATTAGACATCATCCTGGACAACCTGTAAATGAATTCTTTATAAACTTTCTCCAGGAAATGGCAATGAGCTGAGAAATGAATGGTGGCAAATGAATACAGCATCCATCTTTGATTTTTAAAAAATTAATAGCATCAAGTTATAAACATAAGAAATAAAAATAACACATTTAAGCAGTATAAATCACCAGCAATTATATGACTGCAAATCAGCCTTTCTTTTATTCACTTTTTATTTTGGAATAATTTTATACTTAGAGAAAGGTTCTAAAAATAGTATAGAGATTTTGTTTATACCTTCACCCGGATTTCCCTCAAGTTAACGTACATAACCACAGTATAATTATTCAAACTAAGAAATTAGCATGGCTCCCATACTGTTAATGAAACCGCAGATTTCATTTGGAGTCCCTCCGTTTTTTATTGCCTCTCTTTCTGTTCCAGGGTCTCACACTGCATTCAGCCCTCACGTGTCCCTCATCTCCTCCAGTCTGTGACGGGCCCCCCTCAATCTCCCGTGACTTTGACAATGGTTATGCATTGTAACATTCCTTTTCCATCCTTATCTCTAATTTGTTTTGTAGTTAACAGTATCTCACCGTAGCCACGTTTTTTCATTTAGCAACCCAGTATAAGACGTTTTTGATGTGTGCTTTATTAGGTGGTTGGTTGGAATTTCTATCCACAGTAAATTTCAGGGTTTGGTTAGGGATTAAATACTTAAAGCCTTAATGATCACAGAACAAGCAAGCAACAGGACTTCTGGTAGTTTTCTCCAACCTCCCTTGTCTTGTCCTTAAGGAAACGGAATGTGGAGGAAGGAGGGGGCCTGCCAGGGACTCACGGATGGTCATGGTTAAGGGAGAACTCCAGCCTCAGTTTGTGGGCAGGCGGGAGCCTTCCTGAAAACTGCTCGTTCTTACCTTCCACATCAAGGGCCTGGCTCTTGGCATTCCCTCTACTTGCACCACTTCCAGCCTAATCTTTACGGCTACTTCCTTCCTGCCGCCCATTTTGGACTCAGCTCCAAGGTTCAAGGATGACCGGTTCTTCAGACAGGCCTTTCTTGGCCATCCTTCCTTGTCATGTTCGATCACCGCACCCTAATTTACCTTCTTCCCCTCACCTCTTGCTGTTGCTGATAACCTGTTGTTTGCTGTCTCTACATTTTAGTGTAAAAGTGAGTGTTCGTTTTGTGTATACAGTAGTTCTTAATTGTAAACATTCAACGTTATGTATTCCATTCAAACATTGCTTTTATGAGTTTTCTTTACCCCATTCTGATTTTCCTAGAAGCTTGCCACTGTCGTCTCTGATTTTAATGACAAGTATTGGCAAGACAATAAAGAAGCCTAGTTATAAAGTGGCCTTGATTCACTTTGCTTTAATAAGTCTTCCACTAGAATGTGAACCCCGTGAGGCCAGGGGCATCATCTTCCCCACAGACCCAGACTGTGCTGGGCGTGTACAAAGCAGTCCAATAAATATTCGTCAGTGGAGCGGGTGCATTTTCCGAGAGTGATGGTTCCAGGAAGAGGAAAGCTGTCCTTACCTTTCTTTTGAAGCCTTTGAGAAGAAGTCTTCCCTGGGTTGCACAGTCAACAGGAATTTATTGGAGGTCTCTGTGCCGAGCACCATGATAAGCCCTTTTGTTAAGGCTGCCCCTCTCTTTGCCTTCTGCTTAATTTGAATAGCGGAAGGGACAGGTAGCAAAAAAGATGAGCATTTCGGAGGCACTTAAATTAATGTCAGCTCTGCTGCTGGGTCTCTGGTGTGTCCCCTTTGAGAAGTCTCTCTTCCCTTAAAGGTATTGGAGCATATATCTTTCCAAACAGTTGGAGGAGAATTAGTCTTTAAAGGATAATAAAATACTATGGTTTAAACACATTTCAATTACTTTCGACAGTTCCATTATTGCTCCATTGTCGTCGGAGGCAATCCGGGACTGTGAAAGGGTCTTTACCTGCAGATCAGAAGAGTAGCGGTATGGAAGGCAGACAGAAGGCCCGCCATTTCCTTCCCGTAGGCACCCCCTGCCCCCCACACCCGCCTACACTTCGGATCTGGAGGGAGACCTGTTTTATGAGGGAACTGGGCAGGCTTTTATTGTTTAACAATATTTTTTGTTAATGAATTTACTTAGCCAACTCATTTGGCATGATTTGGCAGAGGCTGCTATAGACAAACCTGCTGTAAAGGCTAGAAATGAACAAAACGTATGTAATTGTGACCTATTCTAAACTCAGAGTGCGACATTAGGAAATGCCACATCAGCCCATTCAGATTGCATGTAGAAACATCAAACTACCCTTTTCGTCTACAAGACAGAAAATGACTCCCAGTGCTGTATCTTTGTTGTGACATCAGTCCATTTACAGATGAAAACGCTGGAGTTCAAAGAAGTCAGGTGGTCAGCAACAAAAGGTGGACTAGAGTCTTTAAAGAATTGTGAACATAAATGTATTTGAACTTGTTTGAGTTAGTGCACTGTCTAAAGGATGAATAAATGCTAAAAGCGTTGGCTTGTTTAGTTCAAGTTCATAAAATAACCAAACTTGGGCTGAGCAAGAGTCCTGGAAAAGATGGCTGCTTTGTGGACACAGGTCACTTCCCTGTTGCCTGCACTTCTTTCTGTCCCCAGTTAGCTCTTCGTGAATCAGGGTCCTTCAGTATCTCTTCAGGCCACAGTTTCCTTTATCCGGCTAGTTAGTTCTAAGTTTTGTCATTGTCTGACCTTACTGTTAAGTGAACATTTTAGAAACTGATTTGTAAGAGGTAATCGGCAGTTTTAAATTTCACTTATTTTTTTTTTAGTTTGGGAAATAGTTCACTTAAGGGTAGCAATATCACCCCCCTAATTCTATGTGATTGATGACATTTGTTTGCTTTAAGAGATTTTTTTTTGGGGGGGGCAACACAGTATTTAGGTTCATTGATGCCAAATTAAACCAAATAATACCAAATTAATAAAATAAATGCTGACTGAATTAGTGGAAATGTAATGTTTGGCTAAAATGAGCCAGGAAGTCATTTGTTTAAACTTTAGAGCTTATTTGACAAAGAGAAATGTAATCCATGTTGATAGATTGCCCCTGATGTTACACATTATGAAGAAGTGTATTTCCGTTCTTTCAAATGTGTTATCGCTGATGATATCTTACTGTTTAAGTGTAAAAATAAAAACCCACATGTGCCTGGTGTATTTTGTAGGTTTATAAATACCCGAACTTACTACCAGGCTGACCAACAAACTTTATAGATTACTTTAAAAAATGAGAGCTTCTTAATCTTGGATGCATATACTTCCCAGTTCATTTGTTTTTAAAAATGTAAATTTCATCAGGAAGGCCTAGGATGGATTTTTACCAAGTAATGTGTGGTGTGACAGTGAACTTGGCACATTTCATTAATTCATATGCAATATGGTAGAAATGACTCCTAAAAACAGCAAAGTGAGAGGATATTCCTCACTCAGAGTATCTCACTTTGCATTATTAATAATTAATAGAGCCTTTTATTTTTAAGTGTCACTACTGAAAGCACCAGTGTGCTCAGCAGTAAGCAATGCCAGACAGAGTGTTATTTTAAGGTAATGGGATTCCACCCACAACAGAAGTCAGAGGATGGGCAGGAAACACGCTTATTTTCTGAACTAGGCATCAACCTGCAAAAGACAGGCTTTGTGGATTCTCACCCCAACCACTTGCGCATGCCTCTGACTCTAGGAACCTAGAACAAGCATTTTCTAGTGTTTGAAAGCTGTGGAAAATAGGGGTGAGGGTAGATCGAGCTTTTGGTGGCAAACACTGCTAGGCCCTCAGAGGGACTGCTCATCTTAGCCACTCAGAGCCTGACAATTCCTTGTCACCTGTCTGTGTGGGGCAAGGATCTGGATGTCAGGGGACTTGCCAGGTGAAAGCATTAGCTTCGCCGTGCAGCCTTGTTTGATTTGAGAATTGTTGGGCATTCTGTGAGGAATGCTGCACCCGTTCCTGAGAATCCAGGGCCTTTTCTGGGTGAATGTGCAGGGTCAGGCCTGGTCTGGGACATCATAACACTGAGGGGTGAGGGAGATAAGCCACAACAGGCAGTCTCTGTTCTGTTTGTTTTCTGCCCTTGGGTTTCTCCACATTTTAAATAGTAGCAGTTCCATACTAACCAAACGATAGAGAATGGGCGTGCGGGAGAGGGGGCAGATCTCTGCGGCATGGCCTTTGCCTTCTGACCTCGAAGCTCGGACACCTGCTAATGTCACCACTGTTTTCCTTAAAATAGATCTAAAGCATACACTATTTTTTCCCAGGAAGACAAGTATTTTTCTCTGTAAAATATTTTATTCATTAATTTTTCAGGTGCCCATGGCTAGATATATATAGGCTTTGAGGTAAAAGTTGTAAGGAAGAAGTTTAACACAAAAGGCTTGCAAGTTCTAAGGAAATCCGTAGAAAACACTGCATGCGTCGGTACAGATTTTGGAAACATGTTCCGAGGTTATTAGTTTTGGGCAGCTGTCGTTTGGGAAGCTGTTGATTCCTGGGGGAGACTAATTGATTTTACAGGATGACAACGGAGGTCAGTTGGTGGTGGTTTTCTGGGCTGCTGTGTCTAGGAGTCTGATGGCTCCTGAATTCGATAGGAAAGATACCTATTACTTAGATCTGCCATGGGCATCTGTCTTCTCATGTGCTTTTCCATTGCTGGTGTATATACCCCTCTCACATGAGATTGATTGAGCAGTATTTAAGTGCATTCTAAACCAATATTCTAAAAATTAGATATAGGCTATCAAAATTGAGTATTTGTTGAGCACTTCACATGCTGTGAAGAAAACAAATATGCAAAGTTAAATCAAAGTATTAGATAAGACATCGAGTGGTGGGTAATGGTTGGACAAGGACTATCAAGAATTCAGAGGAAGAGAATACAGGCCAAGAGGTGGGAGAATCAAAGAATCTGGGATACCAAAGAGTGGCAGAGGGGAAGCCACTGGCGCAGAAAGAGGGTTTTATGTTAGCAGAGGCAGCTAGCAAGAGGTGTGGCCTTTTCGGAAGAAGGGGTAGACGCCAGCCTGTTTGGAAAGATCGTTTGTGATTGGGGGAGAAATGGAGCCACCAGCTAGCAGAGGGTCTTAGAAATGAACTGTTTTCGTGGTCGTCTTCTTGTTGCTCTGTTCTAGCTCATAGCTCCGTAGAAAGGAAGAAACTGGCTATCAGCAGAGATGTCTTAGGCTGCCACAGCCCAGCCACCATATTAAGATGACAGGGCTTAGTATGGACTCTGACCTGGAGGGTTTGTCAGAGTGGGGTAGGAATAGGGAAGGGAATTACTTCCTGTTCACACCTATAAACTCTGTTAGCTCCATTATACTGAAGAGAAAACTGAGGTTCAGAATCGTTCACTTGCCCAAGGTCAGCCAGCAGAGCTGGACTGTAATCTAGATCTCTCACACTTCAAGTCTGGCTTCTTTTCAGCAAGTTCTTCTTGTAAGTAGGCTTTGACCAGGTGGGCTATTGAGGACCTTTTTGATTGAAAATTTCCTTTGCCTAGAGCTAGAGATAGGATGTTCTCGTAGTTCTTTCTGAAAGACATTTAAAGTGAGCATTTGTACGGAAGTAGAGTATGCACACAGAAAAAGCCCATAAATCACAAGTTACAGCTTGACCACTTTTGTCAGCGTGAACACACCCTTTTAACCACTACCTAGAGGAGCTTCCTTTTATTTTATTTACTTAAAGGGAGTGGAAACTAACCATTGGGTGATTTTTTTCCTGGACACTTCTCCCTCTCTCCTTTCCATTTCTTTCGTATTCCTCTCTCCCCAAGCCCTCTTTTCCTCATTTCTTCCAGGTGAAAGTGTTGCCTTGGGTTTGATCCTAGAACTTTGTCCCAAGGACTGTCATAGGGTGAGGGACTAGAGGGGACAGTGGCCTAAGTGTCCCTCTTCTAGGAATGATGAACATGGGAAGTGACCAGGATCATACATGGTAATTTAATGCTACTTCAAGGCACATTCTACTACCAATCACCATACCTAGAATCTACCAGGCATTGTGATATTTTTTAAAAATATACATTTTACTTGTAAAAAAATTCAAGTTAAAGAGGTAAACTGATTTATGCAAAGTTATTTACAACCTAGTAAATTTCTTTGTATTCATTCATTTTTTCCCTTAAAATACACCACAGCTGCTTGCTTCTACCTTCCGTCTTTGCTAAACATAAGTTTGCATGCTTAAAAATAACACTAAATTAGCCAAGAATGGCACAGACTGCCCAGGTTTGTTATAGGATTTGCTTTTCTTCCCATTCTTTTTTGGAATAGGAATTCTGATTCCAGATAATTGCAGTCCTGGAAATAGGACAAAGTGTCACGTTTTAAGGAGCGGTTCTCACGTTTCCACATCCCTGGAAGGGCTGAACTTGACCTCCTGCTTAGTCACACTATTGGCTTAAGGCTATTGCGACTGGGTTTCTTAGCAGAACCAGAAGTTCCTGAGGGGGTACTAACAAGAGCTAAATCAGATTTCTTTGTGTTCTAGTTAATTAAAGAACAAATTTTAAGAACTTCAAGTCAGTTACGGTCCCTTGAATAACCCATGTTCCTAGGAAGTATTTTACATACCATTTGAATTGATACAAATGAAATTCAAGAGGAGGGCATTTAAGACTGTTTCCAACTTCTGTTGTTAGAACTACTCTTACGGTTTGAGTTTTTCTGGGGTAAGAGGCTACGTTAGTACGTTGAGTGCCTTTTTATACCTTTGGGAACCAGGAATACTACCATGCTGGTATTGAACCTGTCCTTAGGTTCTTGGCTAGAGTTGCCATTTAACTTGATATTTTTGATAAAGACTCTGTGCCAACTTCTAAGACTAACTTCTCTTAGCAAATAAGAGTCTCACCAAGAAGGAGGAAAGGGAGTTTCAGTACAGGTTGATGGAGACTGAAAATTTCTAACACTCTCTGACTCCTCTCAGGAGTGCCTTTTTGGTTCATGATTAGTTGAATTTCCAAGATAAATCTTTAAATGTTTGTGTTTTTTAAGAGTCAATTCTAACTTGGATGACTTGACACCTTGGGAAATGTATAAAAAATTCTGATATATGCATAATAAACATAGAGTTTTTGAAGTGGAAAACGAGTCTTTTCTCTCCTCCCATCACTCATCAGGAAGTCTGGGCTCATCAGGGGGGTATTTCACTAGATGTCTGGGAGTCCTTGGAGCTAAATGATCGCCCTCCCCAGTTTCTTTCCTAAATATCTTTAGGCGTATTGAAGAGGTTTTTGTTTTTGTTTTGGTTTTTTTTTTCCCCTTTTTTCTTTTGCTTTGCCTTGGCACCTTCCTGCTTCCTCTCGACCTCTTCCTTAGTTTGAGTCTTCAAATATAAGTGAACATAATATATAACACTCCTCAACACCACAAGGAAAAATACATGGTCTTATGCTTCCTTTGTGCTAGGCATTGGTCTAGACAGACACAATGTCATGTGCATAAAGGGTTTAATAAATACCGATGGAATGAGTGAATAGCTATGGCAGTGAAGATTGTGTAGCTCAGTAGTAATACACAGAGACCTGGTTCGTAACTTTTGTTTTTGGAATAAAAGCAATCACTCTTTTAGAAAGATGGGGACATCAGGGAATACCTGAGGAATTAAAGAAAGGAATTCCTTGCACCCAGATTGCTGAGTATATTTATAATGTCCCTCTTCATGTCTGACAATGAGGAGGAGTCTATTTAAGGATATGTGTCTCAAATCAATAACCTGAGCTGCTCTTTGGCTTAGACAGTGGAAAAAAAACAAATGAGAGAAGATTCGTAATATATTGTTTCACCCGTGGGAGTTCCCCTTTTGCCCCAGAGTTCCTAGAGGCTGTTGCAGCCCTTTGTATTGTTTTCTTGGTATGTCTTGCTATTTACCTTGTTTGGCTGGGAAGCTTTTTATTGTAACAATGCATGGCCAAGTATTCTAAAGGTCAGTGGTTTGGTTTGGCCAAATAGTGCCCTGGTGAATGCTGGACTCCACTGCTGGATCTCACTTCTTGCAGATCAAAATTCTGGCTTCATTGGGGCTTCTCACTGGGTCCTCTCTGCTTCCAGATAGGACTGAGTCTTTGCAGAGTTTACAGTGTCCACCTCAGTAGGAATTCCAGAAGGCTCATCATGGCAGAGCAGGCTTTCAGATCAGGCAGATCTGCACTTGAACGGTGGATGTCCTGCTCATTAGCCTTATGGCCTCAGGGATGTTGCTTAACCTCTGAACCTCATCAGTAAATCCAAAAATAGTATTACCCTCTTCTCAAAGTAACAATGACTCAAGGAAAGGTACCAATAAACGGTAGCCTCCAGTTTACTGATACCGCACTTTCCCTTCCCTTCTGTTTTTTTCTTACCCCTAGTTCCAGGAGCCCTCAAATCTACTGTTACTGAAAGTGACTCGCACCAGAGTTGTGAGGGCAGGGGCTGAGAAACAGCAGGTTTTGTTGTGGAGGTTGTGTGTCCAGCTCACCCTTGGCCTCTGCTGAATCCAAGCCAAAGGAGCTGAGTTCACTCACCTTGGCAGCTGCAACTCAGTGATATGTGGTAGTTTTCCGTGCATGTCAGTAACAGGAGTGATTGCAGGGTAGAGTGGCTTCCTACCCCAGCATTAGGCTTGGGGTGAACGCCACCAGCCTCCAGCAATGAATTCCATGCCATCAGTCACTATGCTCAGCGCTAAATCTGGCCACTTGAATTGGAAGGAACTCAATAAGCAACCACACCCAGTTATTTTCTGCTATACAATACAATAAAATCATTTTGAACTTGCTTATAAGAACAAAGCAAAAAGCTTCCCCATAGGCTTTCTATACGTGAGGATTGTACAGAATTTACTAAATCCCATGTCTTTGGAGAGTGTCAGTGCTGACGTTGCTTTTGCACACAATTTCTGTGCTTCGCTGGGTGCTCCGCAACCAACACTGAACTCAGTGTCATCCCTCACCATCTTTCCATTTCCAGGTGGGACTTTCCTCCTCCTCCTCCTCATGCTCCCACAGAACACTCATCTCCAAAGACCCACCACGTTCTGTAGACACGAACTGTGCGTGTGTGTTGGCCTTCCTCCATAAGCATAGAGCCGGGTAAAGGCAAGGATCCTCTGTAGTCATCTCGGTGCGTTTGCTTCTTACCCCACCACCTAGCGTGGAATGGCAGCTCCATCCACTTGGCTGTGGTGGACCTCCCCTTGCCAGTACATCAGAGGACTGTCTTTCTCATGTAACTGCAGTTAGAATTCAGACCAGCATTCATGCAGGTGTGAAAAAGACCTCACACCTTGTACTCTACGTGGAGTACAAGGTGTGAGATCTTTTGACGTACAGTGTTCTGTGCTCAAGTTGCCACATATAGAGAACCATTTTCTCCAGCCCCAAAGGCAGCATCAAGTACAAAACCCCAATAACTGGTGAGCTCTGATTTTATGTTGGTTGCATTTTTCTTGCTGCTTCTTCAAAACATGTACGCCTCTTCTTGCCTTTGAGACGTAATCTTTGGTCTCCCCGTCCCTCCAGATTGGATGAGCAGATTGATGTAGCTTTGAACGCAAGCTGCCTCACCCACGTGGTCCTTCTGAAAGCAGCTTTGAAGAGAAACCGATGTCCTGGGAACACCTTAGTGAGCCGCCATTGTGACTTTGTCCGTGGGCTCATCTCAGAGCAGCTGCAGGCTCACTCATTCTGAGATCGCCTGATTGTGTGTACACCCACAGTTCTCTCCAGGGACAGGCTGAGCCTGAGCTGGTTCTGAAGCACAGGAAGACAGGTTCTGAAAGTGTGTCTTTGAAATAGGTCACTTTTCTATGATGTTTTCCAAAATCTTAATGCTGGTATCAGAAAACTGTATTTCTACCAGCTTCTAAAGTTGTAAAATTGTTTTTGAAAAAACTTGCCTTTCTAGTGTTTGCAAATGGGAATGCATGTCCCACTGTTTAAAATGTGTGTGTGTGTTTAGACAGAGAATGTAAATTTAATTCTAGTAAGTGCTTATTGTAAAGATTTTCTTCTCTTTGGGGTAAATATGTGTTTCTCAGTATGGAATGAATGCATTCCCAAAAAATAGAGTAAATGGCCTCTTATTCAAATTGCATTTTTTTAAACAATAGTGAAAGCTTTATTATCAATCGCTTCATTTTTTTCTCCACCTACAGATTTGGAGGGTAGGAAAAGAAACACTTGGGGGTGAGTTTTTTGAGTCAAAACACATCAGGAATTGGCAAAACTGCAGTGTCCTGACTATTTACTGACCTGATTGGTATCATTTTCTGAGCTTGGGTGAGCTGTGCTCATTCATTTTTATTTTTCTTCTGCAGACTGAGGTTAGTAGGTAATGTGGAAACCACCTACCATAAGTAAATTGCTTCGAGATAACAAACCGAAGCAGAATTTGTGTTGCATTTGCCTGTTGTTTTTTTCTCCCCCCACCCTCTCACCCGGCTGTGCCTGGAATGTCCAGCAGTGTGCTTGTTTAGGGCGTGTGACCTTCTAACTCCTGAAGCTGCACGTGGCCTTCAGCCATCCATGCATTTTACAAAGGTGGCAGGAGGGAGTTCGAATTCAGCTTCATAGACGTATAATGTAACAGCAGCGACCTTACAACGATGTCACTTAAGTCATACTTAAAAATGTGAGGACACCACAATTCTGTTAGACAGAATGCATTTCTGAGCCACCACTAATCAACATTTCCGTGGCTTTAAAATCCCTTACCGCTCCTTTTCACCAGTTTGCAAGATTGCTGGAGAAAAGAGTGAATGTTCAGAACATCCCCAAGATGGCTTTGTCTGGGGCAGTGTGCCTGGGATCCCACAGAGGCCCTGCCTCTGAGGAACTGGCTCTCCACCCCTTCCTTGCGAGAGGAAGATCAAAGTAGCGTCTCCGGCGTGCGACTGTGGAGGCCCTGAGTGTGTCCCTCCCTAATTTGAAGCTTTGGTTGTAAAAGACGCATGACACCTTTACTCTCAGTCCCTCTCTGGGCAGCTCGGAGTCACAGGGAGACAACAGGGGGTTGTGGAAAGAGCACATGCTTGGAGTCAAGACACATCAGGGAGCCCATTCCTGGCTTCGCCTGCAGGACAGATGGCTTGACTTTTCACCTATAAAATGGTATAACAACAACAACCACTTAGGATGCACTTCCCATGTGCTAAGCCCGATGCTCGGTAATCTTACAAACCACACTAGGAGGCAGGGCACACAAAGGAGAACTTAAAGCTTAAAAATGCCAAGGAACCGGGCAAGATGATACTCTTGGAAAGTGTTGGATGTGGGATTGAAACCAAGGTGTGCGTTAGATCCAAAGCTCAGGTTATTAATGGTACACATTGTTTCAAGTGTCCATTGAGATAATAGAGGAACTGTGCCTAGCATGGATTCTGGCACACAGTAGGCCCGCAGTAGAGATGAACTTGCCTTGGAGCTAACATTCCTTGGGGAAAGCAGTAGGGCCGTTAGTTTTTGTCCCTTAGCTGAAGTTCACCACACTCCTTACCTGACAGCCAGCACTTTTGAGATCACCTCCAGTCGGGTGGGTGAGGTGTACGCTCTGTGCCCTGCAGAGTATGGCCTAATAATCTCATTTATATATTGGTGGCAGTGATGGGGTGGAGGGGGTTGTCGGCAGGCTATAGAGAAAGCCACACCCTGTTAGTTTTGTTGGGTATAGAGAGAACAGCTACTTTGGGTGGAATTACTCAGTTTTTAACTAGCCACTGCTTGGGCATCGTAGAAGCACAGCCTTAGCCTGGTTTCCTTTCCAGTGGGGAAGTATAATGCAGTTTCATAGCAGGGGAGGTTCTTGTACCATAGCTGGCGTCGGGGCACTTAGAGGAGGGAGGAAGCTGAACACTGTCCGTCGGGGCACTTAGAGGAGGGAGGAAGCCGAACACTGTCCTCGAAGATGATGGTCGGAGTGGTGGTGGGGGCGAGGGGTTGGACCAGTGCGAGGAAGAAGTTGAGCACAGAAGTTCACCATCATCCCTTGGGGATAAAGACTGTGAAAACGAGCCCTTCGTGTGAAGGGCAGTGTGTTTAGCAGGCGCCTCTCCTGTGTGTCCTGTTCTTTCTCCAAATGTAATTAAGAAGGTTTTGAGAAGGAATACTGCGCTGAAGCCGAGATAAGAACCTGCTCTTCATCCACTCCCCCAAGTCCCTAAAGCCTCCTTTGATTTTAATATTTTTCTTTTGGATTCCACTCTGCTGTGGTGTGAGGAGCAGTAGGTGGGAAGGTGGAGGGAAGGGTTGCTGGGGAAGCAGAAACCCTCACGGAAACCCATTTTAATCTGGATGATGGCTTGGTAATGTAAGCAGAGAGCGCGGAGGAGTGAAAACCGTAGGATTAATGGCCTCGAGTCTAATTCCCTGATACCTTTTAAAAGGCCAGCTAACCAGCTCGCCTTCTCTTTTTGTTCCATGCACACTCCCTCCCACATTCTGGGTGTCTTTTGCTTTGTATTTTCTCTTTTGGCCGATTTTTATCTCCTTCCCTGAATCTGAATTTTAGCACCAAGATGTATGTCTAAAAGAGTTGTATGTATATTTACACTGAAGTTGCTTAGAAATTAATATACTGACAGGAAGACTTTATAGTAAAATGTGGGAGATGATTTATTTGCATTATAAAGTAATCTGGGTTTTGGGGGTGTGAGCTTTTTAAAAAATATAAACTTATTAATTGTGTGTGTACACACACACACATTCATGTACATGTATGTGTGGCTGTGATTTTTCAAGTTTAAACCCTCGACGTGTGTATTTTCTGTATAAGTAGAAATAAAACCCAACAAATGATATCAGTGCTTATAACGTTCCTGATGCAATGTAAATGCATAACCCGCTTTACACTTTAAGATCTGTTTTATTCAAGCGCTCAGTTATATGTCTTTCAGAAACCCAGGTGCCCTGTACGACAGGCAGGCCAGTACAGAAGTAAATGTCTGTGTTTTGGAGTGTGCGTGTGGGCTCCCAGCGGTGTGAGTGCACAGGTTACGAGCCTCGCTTCCGATGCGAAAGGAGGCCCCACGGCAGGAAGCACG
Source organism: Anoura caudifer (assembly GCA_004027475.1). NCBI lineage: Eukaryota > Metazoa > Chordata > Mammalia > Chiroptera > Phyllostomidae > Anoura > Anoura caudifer. The sequence continues at coordinate 356,674 of PVKU01000220.1, forward strand.
AGGAGTGCAACTTGCTGCAGCCTACGAGCCCCTGCTTGAGTTTGCAGCACAAAGCCTTTGAAGTGGGGTCAGCAGGAAAGGAAGAAAAAGCAAAGCAGCCAGATGTGGGAGAATAAGAACATTCTTGTTGCCTAGGTATCCTGGTAGACTTGGAAATACCAGTCCTTATTAGTTCGGGGGGTAAACATTCTCATTATCTTCTGTACTTTGCATTGTTATTGGAAGGTAAGGAAGGACACTAGCGTGGTCACATTACACTTAGACCCGGGTGGGCTGAACGGTTCCCTTCAGTCTTGTGTGAAGTTGGTCGCTGTTTGATTTTTGAGCGTGTGAACGACACGTGGCTCTGGCCGTGAGTGGACTCTGCGGGGCCTGCTCTGTTTCATAATGTGACTGCATTTGCCATATCTGCTGGATGATCTTTGTTCTTTTAGCTCCAGCCTGATGCCTGGCCAGTGTAGGGGCTCAGTAAATGATAGCAGTTATTTCAATATTTGTTCACCAAAGCGGGGGACCCTTTTCAGAGCTCGTGTCATCGGGGCTGGTTTACGATGAGAGACAGCATCTGATATTTCTGGATTGTGCAGTGCTTTCGCCAGGTCACAGATAAGCCCCACGTATGATCTGTGAAGGCTGAGCCCAAGCGAGCAAGGATGTCATCAAATTACACCCAGAACTTCACAACCTTCCATGGTTTACAACCGTTTCGATCGTGTCCCCGTTGACAGCGGATTAGTTCCCCCACCCCGAGGGTTTGCCAGTGTGATGCAGCAAGCCCACTGAGCTCACAGACGTTGCACCACCCATTGGTGCTTAATCCAATCAGCCTGTTTATATGCAGTGGAATGCTCGTGTGTACACACGTCCATGTTTATTTTTAGCTCCTTTTCCTTTCACTTCCTGTCGTTTCCCTTTGCTGCCCTCTCATCTCCCCAGATGTGGTGCCAGGATTCGACTGGACATTGTGATAAAGGAGGCAGCGTCATTTGGAGCGTGTTTCATACAACACATTTCATTTGCCACCGTCAGGATCAGCAGAGGCCTCTCTGACTGCAAGAGGCAGAGGTGGCGGTCTTGGGAAGAGACACGCACGCTGTTTGTGGTGGGAAGGATGAGGCACAGCTAACTCATAGTCAGTCACCTTAAACTGATTCCCGCTGGGGACATATTTCTCCTGTGTTCCTGAAAGGGAATGAAAGACGGGGTGAAGGGAGCCAGCGATATTAGGAACGTTAAGTACAAAGAGTGGCTTTCTCCCTGGACCGGTTCTGTCCGTTTCAACAGCATTGTGACCTAGAGGAGGTGTCAGGGACCTGGTGCTGCAGCCTGTCGCCTGGCTCACCTTATCCCCGTACGGAACTCCAGCAGGACCACCACGGCGAGAAATAATCCCAGGGGTGTTTGCCCCACTGGTCACTGCCCAGGCTCCGCAAACGTGAACCAGAAGTGCAGCAAGGCAGCGAGTGTCTTACCGCCTCAGAGCGTGGTTAGCTTCTTGCCGGGGAGAGAGCATAAGGCACTGGGGATTAGTGACAGGCTCAGATGTTAAGCACCACTAGGGGTTTATCAGCTTGCTTGGGTGCAAATATCTTGAATTTGTGTTGCTGTACCCCACAGAGGTCAGCCCAATGCTTCTTGCCTCACTGCTCAAATTCCATTTTCACCCAGCCGTCCTCAGAGGATTCTGAAGACCTTTCGTTTCTCCGTGCCATTCTCCCTGTAAGCTCTCCATATGGCCTTGGCATGGGACAGGTCGCGCTAACCTGGTGGTGCTAACGGCACAGCTTCGGTTGTTCTCGGAGACCTTTGCTTCTGTCCAAGCGGCTCTTCTGTGCCTCATCTCTTGATAGATTAGAAGATGCTAATGTTTTTTCCTTTTATCTCATTATGCATGCATACATATATATATATATATATATATATATATATATATATGTTTAGCAGAGAGTTTACTTAGATGAAAAGATGGCATATCATAGCAATTTCTGTGCTGAAAGAAATGACCAGTGTGGGGAGGAGGAAAGTTTTCTCTACTCTCCAGGTTCTTTTGGTTGGTCAAATAATCAAATAGACATGAGATAGATTAGCATGAGGAATTACCAATTTAATTGCATACATGTGTATGGGAACTCCATACATGAGCAAGTCTGGGACAGAAAGTTGAAATGAGGTACCTGTGGCATTCTGAGCTAAGGATGAGGTAACACACTTCCGGGCTTCTGGAGGGAGGGAGGGAGGTTGTTCCAGGGCTGATGAGAAGAGCAGATGTCAGGTAATTATCTGTTTGTCCTGCCCTGTGGATAGGTCAAAAAGGTTATCTCTGATAATCTCTAATTACAGGCCAGGCCCTCCATTCAAATTCTCTAGGTAGTTGAGGAGGGTTTGCAAGTTTCTCTTGAGCCCACAGGGTCTTGGTTGCCTTTAGGTACAAATAGTCTATATGCCACAGAGGTACAGCTCGGGGTAATTTGTTGTGAACCCCTGCACCAGCTCAGGCAAAGAGGGAAGAAGAGTATGCCATCCGTCTGTTAGTCCGTTCTCATTTCCCATCCCAGGCCAATGTGCAAATATGTACATACACACACATACACATGCCTGTGTGTATGAATGTGGCTATGATGTGTCAGAAATGTCCAGAAATGAAACAGTGAACCCAATTTTAAACCTAGGAGATTATAATATGTTTTGGAATAACATATCCATAACCGAGCTCTTGATTTCTCCCTGTTGACCTTCCCAAATGTGCTATTTCTGTAATGTTTCCATCTCAGTAAAAAGCAAGCCTTTCTCTCTGAATTGCTCAGGCCAAGGCCTTGGCGTTGTCTTGACCCCTTTCTTTCTCTCATAAACCACGTCCAGCTCACCGGAACATCGTGTTGGTGGTAGCTGTAAGACACATCCAGAATTCAACCACTTCTTAAGCATGGCTTCCTCCCACATCCAGGCCACAGTCACCTCCTGCCTGACCTTCTGATAGCCTCTGTCTTAGTCTGTTCAGGCTGCTCTAGCAATATAACACCAACTACGTGGCTTTTGAACAACAAACAATTATTTCTTACAGTTCTGGAGGCTGGCAGTCTGAGATCAGGGGACCAGCGTGGCTGGGCAAGAGCCCTTGTCACAGACTTCTCGCTGTGTCCTCACATGGCCAAAGGGGCTGGGGAGCTCTCTTGGGTGTCTTTAATAAGGCCAGCATGTCCATCTATGAGGACTCCACCCTCTGATCTAAATTGTTTCCCAAAGACCCCACCTCCTCATGTCACATTGGGCATTAGGATTTTGATAAGAATTTTGAGGGGACACATGCCAACCATAGCAGCTTGCTAACCGTCTTCCAGGATTCCACTTAGCACCGTTGCCCCACTACAAATTCTTGTCCAAAGCAGCCGCCAGAAGGACCCTTTTAAAGAAAAGTCACTTCTTACCCCTCCTCTGCTCACAATCCTGGAAGGCTTCCAATCGAACTCACAGTAGTATCCATGTCTCTTCCCGTGACCTACAGGTGGTAGAGTCTGATGTCATCTTCTGACACTCCTCTTCCTCCCTAGCCTCCCAGTTGACATGAATTCTTCAAACAGTGACAGTGGTAGTCGTTTTCTTATAAGACGTCAGCTGGCAGCCAGAGTCCTCACATCAGAGTATCCTTGTGAGGTCACTTACGTTGGGCATTTTCCTAGGTGGTGCATTTGAGACCCTGCTGGCCAGTCCTGAGGCAACACGCAGCAGTAGGCTGGGTATTGGGGTGGGGGGCGGGGCTGGAATCTTCCTCTGGGTGCCACAGGCTCAGGAGATGGTTGGAACTAGGAACAGAAGCTACTGCCAGGCAACTTCAGTGCCTCCCTCCTACTTAACACTGTGCTTTCAGCCTGGTCCTCAGGATGGGAGAAGCCCTTATTTCTGTGTCATAACCAACTAAAGCCAAAATACACACTGGCGTTGGTGCGGCCCCTACATACAAAACTGCTCGGTGACTTCTTTTGACTTCACGTGAGAAGAAGCATATTGTCTTCCTGACTGGGAGTCATTTTTTTGTTGTTGTTTTTTTCCTCAAGGGCATTTCCAACAAAGCAGTATAGCTTTCAGATTTGTAAACTGCCACCTTATTATCCTATTAGTCAATTACAGCTACTGAAGAGCAGGGGAAGTGACAGTATGGCAGATTACAGCAATTTATTCACCGTTCCCATAGTCTTGTTCACCATATCATCCGGCTGTTTAAATTTAATGATAGGACTTTTACACATGTTTTAGAAGCAGTGAAAGTTGTAATCAAAACGTTCAGGAAAACCCCCACTGACCCGCCTAAGCGCTGCCTCCTTCAGAGTCGCTTGCGATGCTGCGTTGTAATCGTTATTAGCAAAGCTGACTCTGATTAGGAGAGGCAACTGGCTTTCAAAAGCAAGTGGGGCTTTGTGGTGTGCTCGGGAAGGATGGAGCTGATTGAAATTTTGTACTTCGGTTGGCACTTATTGGGCAAGTGAGTTGCGTGCAGATAAATGCCAAGAAATGTAGTCCCCCTGGGACAGTGGCCAGAGTCTGTGGGTGAGAGAAGGGGCTGCAGGCGTGAGGTCAGGATGGGTGTGCACCGTGGCATTGGGAGTAGTGTGGGTAAGAGAGGAAAAATACCTGCCCCCTGTTGTGTCTGGTGTTCTTCTCAGCTAAGGGCGATCGTTTTTGTGGTAGGGGCTGCAGTGAAAAAAATAATGACAAGAAAATCTCTAAAAAGAAAAGAAGTTGAGCGCTTAGAATTTTTGGATCTTAGGCAGCAGGATAAAATACTGGAGAGCTTGTTACCTTGAAGTTGCTCACACCTTCGGCTTCACCGATGGACCTGAGAAACTTGTTAGGAACTGAATAATCAAAAGACACAACCTGGGAATACCCAGTGTGGTCTAAGCTTCACTAATCATTACAGACTCTCTCTTCACTTTTATTGACCTCTCAGGTTGTGCCCTCTCGATTGTGTTGTTGACAGTGCTCACCTCCTAGCAGTTCAAGCTCAAGAGTTTAGGCAAATGTAAGGCCAGGGTTTCTCAACCTTGGTGTCTACATTTTGGGTCGGGTCATTCTTTGTTGTGGCGGCTGTCTTAGGCACTGGAGGATGCTTCCCGGCGTCCCTGGCTTCTACCCAATAGATGCCAGTAGCATGTACCCGTCCCCCTATTGTGACAATCAGAAGTGGCTCTAGACATTGCCGAGCATCTCATGGGATGCAAAACCACCTCCATTTGAGGACCGCTGCTCTTGATGGCTCAAACTTTACATTATCACTGGCAAATAACTCAGATTTTAGGTGTTTAATAGATATTTCATGAATCTCCACCGTATGTAAGTCAGCACAGAAGATACTAAACTAAGATACTGTTCTTATTGTTTGTGACCATTTATAGTACCTGTTGGTGTAAAAGATGCATCCCAAATTTCGTAGTAAACTGGGGTCATTTTCTCATACACGTTTCAATCAGATAATTTTGAACGTTATTTCAAGTTGTTTTATAAGGAAAAATCACTATTTTGCTCCTATAAAAATAGTACATTTTGTGCCAGAATCCAGCTTTACAGTTCTTGGAGCGGGCAGAGTGATTAAATAGAATGGTCATTGTGTGCTGTAAAGCAGAACAATGGGGTGGTCTGAACTTTCCTGGGTAGTTAACACCTGATGATGATTTCATAGCTCTGGCCCATTGTGTTCCTTCCATAATAAAGGACCATGGAATGCAAAGTCATTTTTGCATACCTTTTTTTTTTGCTGAGGATGGAAGAGGACACCTTGTGTGACAGCAGTATCAAAACAGGTCTGTGCAGCACCTGACCTACGCGCAGCCCTGGGGTTCCGGACTGAAAGTGATTGCTGACTTGTAGCAAGTTGCATGTCATTGTGGAGATAAAATACTTCCCCTTCAACATTCATCGAAGACTGATTGGGCTCTCCTGAGCCAGGCTTTGTACAAGCCCCTGGAGATGTGAATTCACACGAGAAACAACCCCAGCTTTTATGGAAATTAGGGATCTAGTGGTTATAGGTTTACAAAAATGCAAATACCGGTGCAAGCTATAGAATAGAGAGTCCCCGAGCTAAATCTACTGTACACATGTTTTGTCTAGCCCACACTGTATATTTTTAAAACGTGAATTAGCGGCAGTATTAGGGTGATAAATAGCTACGAGGGACTGAAAATTCAAGGAAACTGGCTCAAACGAGATGGATGTTTTGTATCTCAGTGATCTAAATGTAGGCCATGGGCAAGGCGGATCCATGATCGCTGGGGACTGATGCCCGTTTTGTTGTTCCACCTTATTTGTTAAACACATGGCCTCCTCCTTGTGATCCGATGTGGCTGCCCCCACCCTGGCTGTCCCATCTGCACTCCATCTCTTGGAGAAGAAGAAAAGGGATGGAGACGTGCCCTTTCCTTAGAGGACATTTCCTGGACATGACACCTTATCCCCGTTCGGGGACAACAGGAGGGCCTGGCTAGCCACCGTTCAGGCTAGGAATGTGTTTGGATTGACCGTGTGAATATCATCGGTTTAGGTTTTTGCCTCAGTGGAAAGGATTGTTTCATTCATAGTAAAAAGAGTGTGGGCTTGGGCAGGCTAAGATTTGAATACAGCCTGCATTACTTTCTAGTTAAGAGAGTAGGAGATAAGTGCTAATTGACAACAGATGTTACCAGAATTTCAAGGGTGATACCAGGGGCTTAGGTAGTCAAGGAAGGCAGGGAAGCCGTGGAACCTGCACCAGACTTGATGGAAAGGGTAAGCAGAGACGTACAGAGCCCGAAGAGAGTCTGCTGTAAAGACCCCAGCTCTGGCTTCCTTAGAAGCCATAGTCAAGGGCATTTAGCTAAGACCTTAGAACAGGGAATGGTAAGGTACCTGGAGGTCCAATAAACATTCACAGTTTTCTCTGAACCATGTATAAGACCTTTAACTAACCCACACTGCCCGTTCTGGGAGGGAGACCTGTGACTGTATGTGCTGATGGCCTTCAGGGCTTTGCAGAATGAGAAGTACTGTATTACCTTATTCAGCCAATTTCCCAAGCTGTTAAATAACCAGTTTTGAAGGTCTGAGACTCACGCTGTCTTCATCTACAAGAATCGTGAATCTATGTGAATGTAATTGTATTATTTAATCGATTATTATATCTATTTTTATTATCACCATAATCTTGAGACAGTTCATTACAGCATAAAATTATAACCTCGGTGAAAATGACTTGGCATGTATTTCTACTTAATTTTATGTGTTTGTGTAGGTACTGCAAGTGTGCAGTATTTTTGCTTTTAATGTGTTTTTAAAAAATAAGTGTTCTGAGTAGTGGCATTATATTTAAATAGGATAGCTTTGTTCCCAATTCTTGGACAATAATCCTTCAAATTGTGGATATTCGATCAAAAAGAGAAGTCAGACAAGAAATGAGAAAGAGAGAAACTATTGAATGAAAAGAAGAAGAAAGGAATTGGAGGCATTCCTGAAAACATGCTTTGCTCCGTGGGAAGTCCTTAAAATATTTTTTGAAAGATTGACTATGGCATAGTTTTTCCTCGTAAAGGCAGGATAAAGACATTTCTCAGAGTCATATCAGTACCATTCTGAAGTACCGTACTTTTCAGACTATAAGACCCACCCCCCCACCCCCGCCCCCTATTTGGGAGGAATAATGGTTGTTAATGCTGTTTACATTTACATTGGTGAAATATTATGTTATTAATGTTATTAAATATTTTACCACATTTTTGGCTTCAAAAATTTTTTTCCTATTTTCCTCCTCTAAAGCATCTTAGGGGCATCTTATGGTCCAAAAGGTACGGTAACGGATGGATGGATCTAAAGTATTATTAGCCAATAGATGTCTTGGAAAAATTAGGCTGTGGCCTGGAAAATAAACATAACTGTATTAGTTCTACATTACAAAGGTAAGACAGAGGTGATCACTTTCATGAAAAGAAATGTTTCTTGGTGTTACCAGTGGCATGCTTCCACAATTTATTTTATTTCTATTTTATAGATGTGTAGCAGCGTCACAGAGATTAAATATGCCTGAAGTCACAAGCTAGTAAAGTGCCAAACTCTGGCAATTGAACTTCAGATCCTAAGTTGTTGCTGTTCTTGTTTTTAATCTTAAAATTTTAACCTCTCTCCTGTATTGTAGGTCATACAATGAATGGGGTTTCTGAGTAGGAAGATTGAAGCCTGTGAATAACTTTTCCCATTTAAGTGAGGTAGGAGGGTAGGCAGCCCCAAAATGAGTGAGGTGAACATAATAAGCTTGGTTAATTTGAGTGCAATGAGAAAGTGGGCCAAAATGAGAAAATGGAGCACAAAGCAGAGACCTAGAAGGGTCTTCAGGGTCTTGCTCAATGACTGGGTAAGTACCTAGTTTCCGTCTCTGAGCTGTAGAGAATTGGACATTTCCTGTGCTCAGCAAATTTGCAGGTGACTCAGCCACATACATCATGGTGTTTGCAATTCAGTTTAGTAAATGTGTACTTACAGCAGTAGTGCAGCTACTTTGTCTTTAAGGGTAGGAATGTTCACACTCATTTTTGTTTTGAGGACACAAAGGGTAGCTACCAAATATTTGTGGAATCAAATGGACTGACAAGCCACTTGGCAGTATTTCTATTCAGGCTCCCACTGAGATGGAAAGAGACGGATGCTGAAATCCTAGGGGCGAGCCTTCACCCGGAGACTGAATTTAGGGCATGTAATTGCTGAAACATCAGAAGAACTGTATTCTGAGGGCAACTCACAAGTTATAATTTTTCATGTAATGTAGTTGCCATTTTTATAGTATGTGCCTGGTATTTAACAAATGTGTACCATCTCATTCATGGTTCGGAAGAGCCTGATGAGGTGTATATTGTTAGAACCAGCCTACAAACATGAAAACTGAGACTCGGAGAGAGTCACATGGTTGAATTTGTTCACAGCCACATAGCTTTTAATGGGCCTGCGAAACCAGGTCCCATGGACTCAGATTTCTAAGTCCACTCCACCGTTCTCCACCGTCACCTACCAGTCAGCACTAGGTGAAGGGCCAAGGGGCCAGTGTCCACTGGAAAAGACCATGAAAATTCTGGATTTCAGGGCAGCTGTAGAGTTGGGAAGGCCCAAGTATACACACCTGGATTAAAGTATGAGGCAGGTAAAAAACGTGAGCTCTTTTCATAATGTAGCCACTGAAGAGGAGCCCTGAATCCCGCAGAGTATGTGGGTGGCTGTCCGACTCCAGGGCCAGGACAGGAAGGGAAGTCTGGACGGAACAAGGTGGTGGAGTGAGAGTCTTGTCAGGACTACCGTCTGAGCCGAGAAATCCACTGTCTCCCTCTTCCTGGCACGCCATCCTTTTGAACCCGGAGGAGGGGGCGACACGTGTCTGTGTAACGGCATCTCAGAGCTGAGACTCCAGATTTGTTCTGTTCTGTTCCATTTCATTTTCAGGGGGAGAAAAACCTATTTTAGTGTTTCTCCTCCACCAACAATACTAATGTCAATATTGCCAGAACAACTTTAGATTTTAGATATTGAGAATCATCGACATGATGCAATAATTTGACTTTGCTGTTTAATTTACATGGAAATCTCTAGGCAAGTCCCCAGCGTTTGATACTTATTTAAAATATTTACTTTTACACGCGCGTGGCACTGGGCAGGGATGCACTTCAGGTGCTCGTTGATTGATTTGGTCTGTTTCCCGGTGGAAAAGGCCGTCCGTATTGAGATGAGTTAGAAGGGGGTCATCGTATCAGCTAACGCTTCAGCCTGAAGAGTATATTGATGTGTGCACTATGCCGTGACACCATTTCCTGTACTTTGATAGTGAATAGTAGCTGGATGTTTTCAAAATGCACTATTTGTAGCTGTGTTTTTAGATTCATCTCTAATGTAGCACTGGGGCTGGGGGGCGGGGAACACAGCCTACCCTTTATTAACTGGGAAGCCACTTTTGTGTTGCATTTCAATCCATTTAAGCTAAAGCTGATTAGCCCTTTTTGAAAAGTGAATCTAAATCCTTGTGCTAATCAAGGGAAATTGAGCCATGTTGTTACCAGGGAAAGCTAGTGAGAAGAATGGCTGTAATGGCAAATTTTTATTAATCATGCGGCATATGGCATGTTTCACGCCCACCCCTCTCCCAACAAGCCCCTCTCCTAAGTGCTTGTTTAATAAAGCAACCCAGCAGGTGAATATTTAGGTGTTAGTGGTATCCAGGTAGTTTCATTTGAGTGCAATAGAGAGAACAGAGAAGAACTTGGGCTGTGGGGGCTACTTCCAGCATACTGTTAAGGAAAGTGTGGGGACTCATACATTAATGACACATTGTCATTGGAGGCGTGATGCGTTTGATGAGAATTTGGTGTGTGTGTTTACTGTAATTAGTGGCTGTTCATCCTTGGGTGGTGTTCTAAAATGTGGACTTTATTATTGTTCAGGTATGGTGAGGCCGACCGATTGGGAGATGATTGCTATTGAAAAGATAGATGAGTTACTGGTGACTCCCACGGGGCAGGGGCGAGCCGTGCTGCTGAGGACCACCCAGCGAAGCACTGCGCTTGCTCACGAGGCATAGGGAACAAGGGGAAAGTCTGGACAAGAGACTTTATTGTGGTTTCTGTGGAAAGGAAGGATGAGGTAGGTTTAGGATTGGCTAATTTGAATAATGTCAGCAGGCTCTGGGGCATAGGGGTTGTCTCTAGTTGTCTGGTACCTAGCCCTGGGGTGGTTAGGGCAGGGGAGACAGGAGCCCCCTCACCCCCAGGTTGCAATTACTCCTGATCATCAGCGATCTGAAAATAGTAAATGGGAAGTCCAAAACTAAACAATTCATGCATTTTTAATCGCATACCGTTCCAAGTAGCGAGCTGAAATCTCGTGCAGTTCCACTCCATCCAGGCCAGGACGGGACCCATCCCCTAGTCCAGCATGTGCCTGCCCCTTAGTCACTGAGTAGCCACCTCAGTCATCAGGTCAGCTCTCGCAGTATCACAGTGCTTGTGTACATCCCCTGTATTTTCCTGAATAACAGCCCCAAAGCGCAAGAATAGTGAAGCTGGCAACTCGGATGTGCCAACTAGAGGCTGTACGGTGCTTCCTGTAAGTGGAAAGGTGTGTGTGTGTATAGTTCAATACCTGGTATATATGGGGTCCAGTACTATTCGTGGTTTCACGCCTCCACAGAAAGTGCTCCCTGCAGGAAAGGGGGGACCACTGCAGCAGCATGGGGTCTAAGAACCCGACAGAGGGTGGTTGGTGGGTGAGCTCTGGACTGGTTGGTTTACTCTCTCTGGGAATCAGCCAGCTCTGACAACAGCGCCCCTTCAGTATCAGCCAGGCGCCTGATGTCAAATGCACCAGAATAAAAAGACATGCTTAATCCAGGTGGTGTGAAGCTGACTGCCCATGTCCACTTGGCTTTGACGATCACATCAAGGAAGAACACTTGTGTGACTCTGCCACCTCCAAGTGGGTGCTGATGCCAACAGCAGGGGACACGGGCGCAGACTTGACTGGGGGCTGATTTTATTCTTTACCAAGCAGTGCTACCAAGGAGAATCCCTTTCCCCATTTATTTTTCTTCAAGGGCTCTTGGGAATCTGAGACTCCTCTTTGTCTTCCTTCTTTCTAGTATTGAGTGACTGATGCTAAGGAATGGGGTGGAGAAGGGAGAGGGAACTTTGATAATATTTAGTTCTATTCCTTTCATGCTGAAGCAGATTTAAGGAATTTTCAGAGCAGAATCTTATTTCAAGTGTATGGCCATTTTTCAATTAGAGTCACTTATTAACCTCTACTTCCACAAGTAGAAGCTCTTGAGTCTCTTTGAAGACACAGGAAAAAAGATTTCCTTCCCCCTCCCTCCAGTCCTCCTCACATTCCCAGTGCTCCTCATAAGCTGGTTGAGAGGGTGAAAAGCTCACAGCCGTGAAGACAGAAAGCATATTTGCCCCTTGGTGGCATGAAAACGTCAATGTCTCCTTGCAGAGAAACTCCCCTGTGTAATTCAAAAGCTTAAATGTGCTTTTAGGTCTGGGGGCAGCGTACCTGCGCATGCTGTTCAAGTGGCGTCTGGCCTCTGCTCCAGCTCATCTGGGGTCTCTGAAGAGATAGCCACGGAAAGCTGCTGCGTAGCTCCCTGCCCCTCCGAAAGGCCCTGCACTGTCACCACGGCCTGGTGGAGGGGCTTTTCCTGAGGACGGCACTGGTTTGTGTCTGTGTGGTTGTGTACAGTAAGTCCTCGCTTAACCTCATCCACAGGTTCTGCGACTTTAAGTGAGATGATGTGTCACGGAACCAACTTTAGGCTAATTGATATAAATAAGAGTTCAGTTCCCATGGCATCTCACCAGTGTTATAGTGAAACGCTGTGAAGGAAGCCTTCTTTGAGGACCTGCTGTACTGCTCTGCAGGTAAGGACGTGGCTCAGAAAGGCAAGAAATGGAATGGTACCCGTACAGGTGCCTTCTTAGAAGAAAGCCGGAATTGGCTCAGAGTCAGCTCCACGCTGTGGGAATTGCCGACGGGTACTCCGCAGCCGTGATGATTTTGATGGACTCTTATTGCCGTTTTCACTGGCAGCACCCCCTGGGGCTGGGGAAGAGCAGTTCCTAGAATTATTTGGAAGCAGGTTGTAATCTTAGAAATTGCAGCACAGAGGCTAAAAAGTTTATAAACAGAGTAGAAGTTGACCAGAGATGATGCCAAACAAATGGAACCTTAAAAGGTGATCCCCCTCAATTTTGGGTGTCCTGGGCCACTTTTAGATGCTCCAGTACTTAAAAGAAAAATTCAGTATCATATTTTTGTGATTGAGGACAACATGCATGCATCTGGAGTGGGTTAATGGGGTTAGAAGCCTTCATCATACAGGGTGGGGCAAGTATGCCAAACGTGGTTTATTCTTGTATTATTATTTGTTAATTATTGTATTATTTTCCATAGGAACAACTGTAAACCTGTTTTTGCCCCACCTTGTATATTCAGTGTTAACAATATTTTTATCTTCATTGCTTTTTTCCTTTTTTCAGTCTTTGGTGTTTCAAAGGCTTAGGGATTTCTCACCTGGATAGCAAAACCTCTTTAAACAAAAGTATAATGCCATGCCATATTGTATATGTGTGTTCGTGTGCATATAACCCTCACACAAGGACATGGGTATTGATTTTAGAGAGAGAGGGGCAAGGAAGGGGAGAGAGATGGAGAGAAACATCAATGTGAGAGAGAAATATTGATCAGTTGTCTCTGGTATGCGCCCCAACCGGGACCAAACCTGAAACCCAGGCATGTGCCCTGACTGGGAATCGAACCTGTGACCTTTCAGTTTATAGGCTGCTGCTCCAACCAAGTGTGCCACATCCAGGAGGGCTCATATTTTTACACCCAAAGCACTTAGCACAGTGCTAGGTACCGAGGACTAATTAAGTGACCCTGCTTTGAAGTAAATGAGTTGGGGTACAGCAGTGTTCTTATTCTATGCTGGGGGTTTTACTGAGGCTAGTTGGGAATTGGCGGAACCAAGTATTGATTGGGGTGGAGGGTTTTCATAGCAGGGACATTAAGACAACAGGAAATTAAAGTTGGCTGCTAGACATATCATCTGCTCTGCAACAAACATCTGCCATTTGCCATTTAAAATAAACTAGCAACAATAAAAATCCAAATCACTTGGTTTTTGTCTGGTTACAGTTTTCTTAATAGGCTTTAGTGTTCAGGTAAGTATAAACTAGCAAAAAAAAAATCCCATTAGATTTGTCACTCTCGACTTCTTAATAGTCTTCTCCATCAGAATAAGCTTTGTGAAAGCTGCTTTATGCCAGGACAGGCCCAGGGACTGTCTGGAAGAAGACGCGTTTTGGTGGGTGCAGCAGCAGCTGTAGTTTGGGAGAAGCAATGGGCGTGGTTTTGTGGTTTCCTTCTTTGTCGCTGTTACCGCAAAATCACTGCCGACCTTCAGAAGGGGAAAGAAATATTGGCCAACCTACGTTTTCGTTTCTTTTTTTCACTGACAAGCAGTGACTTGGGTTTTTAGAAACCGGCCAGCTTAGTTGTGTTTGGCATTCCCCAGTGTAGTCTTTGCAGAAACGTGGGTTGGTTTCTACATTGCTTCAAATCAATTGACCGCATTAAGGTTGGCCTCTGTCCTGGGACCATAGAAGTGGTTTGGTCTCCAGGTTGACTCCTCCTGCTTAACTTCCAGGTCACCAGGAAGAACGAGCACCCCTCACTAGTCCATGTGGTTGTCAGACGGTGAACACTGAAAGGAGTGGTAAAAGCCAGCTTGCATTAAAAACCAAGAGTCACACATTCATGCAACTAGTATTTATAGAGGGCCCCTCCTTCCCCCAATTAGCCAGGCATTGCTCCAGGAGCTGTGGATACAGTAATGAACTCAACCATAAATGACAAACTTTTTCTTTGAAATTCCAGACAAATATTTTAGGCTTCGAAGGACTTACTGTTTCTGTTGCAACTGTTCAACTCTGCCACCGTTTTTGCATAATAGCAGCCATAGCAGTATATTAATAAATATTGGCTGTGTTCTAATGAAACTTGATTTATAAAAACAAGGAACATGTGGCCCATAGTCTACTGCCCCTGAACTAGTCCATAATATTCTCGTTCTTGTTGAGTGTATGTTCTAGTAATCTGCATTTGGTTTCTACTAGGTGGTCATAGTAAGGAAGATATGTTCCTAAATACCTCACTTAATTCAAGACAAGAAAAATTCAAAACCTGAAAGCTTAGGTTCATAAGAAAAAATATTCCTGAAGTGGTTAAAATGTCAATAAAACCAACCAACAAACAAAAAAGACTCATGTAAGAATCAAAACAAAGCAATATGTACTTTGAAATATATATTTTACAGAGTCATTTAAATTATGGAACATGTTTTCTAGATATTAGACATTTGCAAGAAAACTAAATCATTTGTAGCTTTTGATGAACTGACATTCCTTTAATACTATGAAGACTAAATGGAAACTTACCACGAACTTTAGAAATCTCACAGAGTTTTTAAGCTCACCCCATCCCGTCATAACAATCTACTGCAAACTCCATAAGTAGTTTTTAAAAACAAGTTGTTCATAAATTTGGTGAATGCAGAAAACCATTCATTCAGTAGGCTCTCTTTGGTGAATTGGCCATTCATCGATTTGGTCAATTCCCATGTTGACTTTTAGCAAATGAACCTGGAACTGGTATATAGTTTTAGATACTTGAGTCATGTCGTGACTCAAGATGCTCTTTGGATGAATGCCTTGTATTATATTATGAATACATGCATGGGGCCAGATTTGCTGGTAGTATGGTATTAATTGTTTAAGTTCATAAGGCTTATTGACCATTCCCTCATGGCAAGAGAACTTCACTTGTGACTGTGCCTGGCGATCTTTTGCTCCTGGAGTTTAAAGGCTAGTTCAGTTCTGGGCTTATTAAAGATTTGCCCCCAATATTTCATTTATAAAGTAACTTGTAAAATTTCAAATATGTAGAAAAGTTGGAGGAATTGCCTGGTGAACACCTGTATGGATTATGAATTTTTAATCACAAGGGGCAGGCAGGCTCTCAGTCTGCAGCGTGGCTAGAAGAACACCATCTCAGATCCAACAGACAGCTCTGCGTACTGGGCGTCTTCAGTCTCGTAGGTTGACCATCCCTAAGCCTTGCCGTCACTGAGGTCAGCATAAGAAATGCTCACGCTAGCTATGAACTGGAGTGGTGGAATCCTGAAGCTTATTCTTTGGCATGTTGCTAAGAACCTGGAAGGTCTGGGATGCCCTTTTGAATCAGTAAGGTATGTCTTTCCAGTATTATAATTCCATCTAATTGCTTCAGAGCAAAAATTCAAGAGGTTTGTGTCACCCCAGCCTGCTTCCGTTCACCTGACAGTGTAAGGATCGGGCGGCTCTCAGGAAGAATTTACTAGCTGCAAAGTAAAATGCAGTCTTCCACACTGTAATTTCTGGAGTTCCTTTTCCTTCATGCGGAGAGGTATGATTGAGGGGAAAAAGGAATTGTTTGACATCTAACCGCAGAAGGAAAAATTAATCTCCTCAAACTTCTCCTGGCTTTGTTTTTGCTTCATTCTGCATCTTGTGTGCTTCTGGTCTGGTGAGGAATTATGATGTGAAAGGGAGTTATTTCCCTTCAGAAGTTTTGGTCACAATTTAATAGTAATCACAACTTTGGGAAAATCGAGGGGTTGGAAGTATTTTCTACATCTTTTCTGGTAGCTAGCTGCACTCTGATGAATGCCGTGACCTACCCATCATTGGTGGTGGTTTTATTCACCACTTCTGCCTGTGGGATAATAATATGTTGTTGCTCCATTGACCTCTGTGTTACCTGCTTTGGCCAATGAAATGTGAGCTCAAGTCGTCTGTACCCCTTAAGAGGAAAAGCTTTGAGTCATTGAATGGCCATCATTCTCTCTGTTCCTTCTTCCCTGAAGGCAGTATGTCCTCTAGGCAAGCCACCCTGGGTTCCACAGAGAAGTGAGTAGCCCAGCCCACAGCCAGCAGAGGATAGTCATGTCATGCAAAGCCATTGGTCTTGATGCTGGAGCCATTTGTTACTGCAGCAGCGCTTAGCCGAAGCTGACTGGCTGCCACATTTATCATACTGTAGTGCCTGTTCATAGTTCTCTGGTTCCAGAGTGGAACCACTGAAAAGCTGGACTGTTGTGATTGCAGCGAGAAGGGAGGGCTTAGAGCGAATGGCATTTAAAACATTGGGTTTTTATGTCTGTAGTGATTCTCCTCAGATTATCCCTTTGAAAGACTTTAAACTGACTCACAACGACCTGGCCACATGTAAGCTGGGACACCTAATTTCTAGACGACTGTTCATTTACTTAATGGTAGAGTGGAATAAAGGCTCCATGTGGGCACGAGTTTGTTTTCAGGGCTGTATCTCAAGTGCCTGGCACACAGCACGGGTGATGCTCACTAAACATCTGGTGAGTGAATGAACTGTGTCAGTTGTTTCCAGTCGGATTCTCTTTTGATTTGATTTTAATGAAGTATGATGAGTCGGGGTAATCACCTTCCTTCGCTGTGTTTCTGAGCCCATAATAGAAAATCAGATTCTGGTTAACAGATTGGATATTTATTTCTCTTAATAAATTAATGGGTACCACAAGGTTAAATATCCTGTTTGTTATAACCAAGATGCCATCAATTACTTGAAATATTGCCTTTGCCTTATTTGGGGGGAAAACAGTTAAAATTTGTAGTTGAAAAGAAAAAGTGTGTATGAACTAGTATCTTCCCTGAATATGAAATTCTGCTTGATCTCAGTATCCCGATAACCAGCTTGGGTCCCAAAGGAACCGGCACCATGTTGTGGCGAGGGCCCTCCTGAGCCGTGCCCCTGAGGTGAGGGGGAGGGGTGGCCGTATTTCCCCAGACTGAGAGCTCCCACCCGTTTCCTCTGCGTTGTCATCCTTAGGCTGGTTTTAAGTAGCATTACTCGAAAATTTCCCACTGAGCAGTTTCGACATGAAAAGGTTTCTGATCTCTTTAAAATAAAATGCTTAAAAATAGACCTTGTGGGAACAGTTTTCCACTTCAAGAACAAAACCCTGCGAAAAATGTTTGAATGCAGATTTGAGACCTAATTACTTTTTCTCACCTCAGCTGGCTTCGCTGTAGTTGGGCTGCAGTGGGGACACGAAGTCTGCTGTTTAGTCCGGCCAGGGAGGCCCTGGGCTTCCCAGGGAAGTCTCATGTGGCATTGCCTGGGGCCTGCTTCCCCCCACCCCTGGTGGGGCTTTTCTTGGGGCAGTGGATCCAACGTCGAAGCCCTCCACCTAGTTCCTCATTAATTCACTGGCCTTTGCTGATGAGGCCAGCAAAAGCCTAGCCATTTCAGCTACCATCACCTGTGGTCATGGCGAATGTTGATGTCTACGCGGGGGCAAAGGTGACACAACCAAAAGGAGAACAGCGCGCCAAAGAGACTGAGATTAAGACGCAGGTTTTCCAATTCGCTGAGACATTAGGGCTGGCCAAATCAAGCCCTGTGACATGCTCTGAGTCCTGGTTAAGTTTAGGCACATGCGGGAGCTCTATGTGTAGAAAAGCAGGCTCCTGACTGGCTGTCCTGTTTCCTTATTCCCATGCCATCCCCTTCCCCACAGCCTAGGAGCTTCAATCTCCGTGAGTGTCCGGTGTGAGAATGTCTCGTGGATGTTTTGGTTGTTTATTGCTGTAATTCTAATACCTTAGAACAGTGCCTGGGACTTAATATGTACTGATAGTTTGTTCCATGAAGAATGAATGATGAATAGGTAAGTGAATCGCCAATTACTGGGGACCAGGGACTGTTTAATTTTGTGTTGATTCAGTCTCTGCCTGTTGGGTGTTGTGTAAGGAAAGTGACTCAGACAAAAAGATTCAGATGTTAAGAGCTTTTGCAATTAGATGCTTCACGATGGCCCACATTTTTATCATCATCATCATCATCATCATCATCCCTACACCTACTAGCAGATAGAAAATTATTTTTAACAAATGGCAAATAATTCAAACTCTACTTCAGCAACAAGGAATGAATGCTTTTCTCGGAACTCCTGTTGGACGATATGTGTGGGAAGTTTTTAAAAAGCAGCTTTTTAAGAATCTGTCCCTAGCCACTGGGTCTAGGATCCAGCATCTTTTAAAATGAATTTGAATGTTTCTGGAGTAAATTGCTTGGTGCTTCTGCCCGTTTCTGTTGCCAGGTTCCCACTTCTTTTGTGCTCTTTGCATTTACTCCTGCGTGTCCAGGTGTTTCCCAGGGCCTGTGTATTCCTCCTTCCTCTACCCCAATAATCCTGTCATTCTTTAAAATTTATCTCAAGTGACACTTCCTCTGGATGCGCCCCTGGTGAATAAGAGGCTTCTGTATCTCAGAGCACTCTGATAAACCCTGAGTACATTTCCAGCATGAAGTATTTATCACCCTTTATTGCTGCTCTTTGATTAACTCTTAGCTCCTCTAGGCCAAGGCCCGAATATTATTCATCTCTGCAGAGTGGGCATGTAGCCGAGGGCCTGGCCACAGTTGGTGTTAAGAATATTTGTTGGGTGAATTTAATTGTTTATGTTCTAAAGCAAGCTTCAGTTGGGTGCTTATCATTATCGGCATCTCGCTTTACACTCAGCAGTTGCCCTCTTTGCTGCCTGAGAGGTTAAATGTAGAGTCTGATGCAGCCCCCTGTCCTCTGCTTGTGTGGGAGGAAGGGCCAGCTGGGCATTTGTCGAGCTGGAAACCTGGAATCCTGGGCCCTGATATGTGTTTCCTCAGTTGCCCACTATGCAGACAGCCCCAGACTTACAGTGGTTCTGCCTATGATCTTAAGACTTTACAATGGTACGGAAGCAATACGCATCCAGCAGAAACCATTCTTTGAATTTTATCCTTTCCTGGGGTAGCATTATGCGGTACGATACTCTCTGATGATGCCGGGCCATGGCAGCCAGCCACAGCTCCCCAACAGCCACAGCTCCCCAGGGTCAACAGCAGGTACCCTGCAGTGTGTTCTTCATGTTGGATGAATTTGCCCAAGTGTAGGCTGACATAAGGGTTCTGAGCACATTTAAGGTGGGCTAGTGCAATAGATGCATTTTTGACTCACAAAATTTTTCAACTTAGGATGAGTTTATTGGGATGTAACCCCTTTGTAAGTTGAGCCCCTGTATTCTTTCCTGTACTTTTTTTCTCCTCCCCTCAATTCTTCCCCTGCAAAGGTGGAACTTGACAACTTATTATTTGGCCTAGTTAAGCATCATGGGAACATAGCATATAAAAGAGTGGCCCCGACAAGCCATTCGAACACAGTTAGAACACTGCCTCCGACTGTTTTGCACGTGGAATGAGCAGTCAGGGCTCTGAAATCACAGCTGTTGCTTTAGAAACAGGAGGCTGGAAGGCACAGAAACTGAGGCTTCTTCCTTCTCCATCCCCAGCCCTTACCAATCCTACTAGGCAGGTGATCCCCAGCCTTAATATCAGTCCACAGAGGCCTTGGCCAGGAAGTTCAGTTGCTTAGGGAACTGTCCTGATAAGCCAAGGCTGCAGGTTCAGTCCTTGGTCAGGGCACATACAAGAAGCAACCAACAAATGCATCAATAAGTAAAACAATAAATTGATGTTTCTTTCCCTCTCTCTCAAAAAATTAATAGAAAATAAAGCACAGAGAAGAATGCCACCATCTTTGTTATCTTCAGATGTCTCATACAATGTAGAAAACCTGACCAACATCTTAACACTAGTTTTTCCTCAAGCTGCAGATTAACATCTTTCCCTCTTGCAGCTTCTATATGTAGAAGGAAGAGCTGGCGAACTCTACTGTAGGAGATCCTAATGGGCCCTTGGAAGGAAGGAATTCAGAAAATAAAGCAATGTTAGAAAAAACTGGGTAATTTTTAAAAATATAGTCACTTGGACTCGATGCTGAGAAAGATGGAAAAGGAACATATTTACTAGTTTCTGTGGTTGTCTGTATTGGAATCCATTTGAACGAGAGACCTTTAGAAGTTTGTGTTGTCAGTGAAGCTCTACCTACAACTTTCCAGACACATGAATGGGAGAGATGCAGATCAATAGATAGGACTATGTTATAGCCACTTAGCTAATTACCCAGGATAGTTGGGGAAAGAGGATCAAGTTGCTATTTTAAAGACATAGTGGGAAAGGTATTGAAAGATAAATGTCAAACACGTTGAAAATAGACAGCCATTCATAATCATACATTATTAAATAATCTAGCAAAACCATTTTGTACCTCTCTGCTCATTTCTATGTTAAAAAGAAATGATTGTTTAAAATCTAGGAATTCCTCCTGGTTAGAACAAACTGGACTGCTCATCATACCCACATTTACTCACCTGCTGGTTTACACTTAAACTGATGCTGAGGCTTGTAAGGATAAAGAGGATCGAGGTATCTTGCATAAAAGATATACCTGAAAAATCCCCCCAGGCCACCTTGTAACCTTGTATTTGTCACACCACATGTCTTTCAAGACAGAGGAAGGTAGTCAGAGTGAGTGGTTTTGGTGGCATTCTAAACAAAGAAGCACACCAGAAATGAAAACCAGGAATACCAGCTAAATCTCTTGAGTATTGAAGAGCTGTTACCTGTGTGAGTGTCAGAAATCGCTCCCGTCCTGTGGGCATGCAGAGCCGAGATATGTGCCACTTTAATTCTCTTCTGCAAAGTGGGGATTGGTCAGCTTTGGTCTCAAGTGTGCTTGCTAATTTCACCTAGTTTCTTAATCCATTCCCATTTCATTTTACCTTTAAAAGGAGTTTTGCACTAAAAGAAGGAGTGTTCTTTCGGGGAACTATTTTGAACTGACCAATCTAAGCATTTCCTGTAAAAACTCTTTAAGACCCTCTCTCTTTAACGTCTTCTGATTCCTTGTTATAGAGAATTCAGAGTCTGTTATGTGAAACTTTGTCTTGGCTTCCTCAATCTTACCTCTACCCTAAACTGGATGTGCATTTCTTTTTAGTTTTTTTCACCTCCTCAGTTTCTGATTTGCATGTGTATAGAGATCAGAGAAATCGAGTAAATACTAGAATTTATATTATAGCAAGTAGATACCAAACTGCATCATACAATATGTATGATATTGCCATTTCTTTCTTTACCATATTGCTAATATTAAAATAATACTTTATCTTTTGAACAGAATAATATCAAAAATTCAGCTTTTCTTTTAATCCTGTACAATTAGCAGCTATCTAAGCTTTTCATTGTAAACATTAAAATCCACACTCCATATTTTTTGGTAGCAAAATGTGCATTGAGCTTCTCTTTATTTGGTATACAAGGTAATCTCTGTAACATTTGATAGTGTTATTCTCAATTGTTATCTGTAGCTATACAGTCATTGAGCTGAATAAAACATTACAATGTAGTAATTAAGAACATTCTATCTTTTTTTTTTAATCCACAAGTTCCGTAAATTAACTTGATTGTCTGAGTAAACACTGTTACCTGCTGTGGCTGCTTTGTTATAGAACAGAGTTCTGCATGCAAATTAACATCAGTAATTCCCAGTGTGACAGAGCACACGTTTCTGTAACTTAAAGTTCCCTCTTTCCACCCCAGGAAGACAGATTAAGACAAACAACTTGTCATATTGGGTTGTCCAACGAGTCCTTTTGGTGTTTTTCTGTAAAATAAAAGACACAGTTTTTGTTTTCACCAATAATTTATTGATTTGGATATTTCGAATATGTCAGCTATCTCCCACGTGGTATAACATTGATTATTCCCAGTTAATGCGTCGATTGGATCACTATCAACTTCATCTACCGGACCCTGGAGCATCATCCGGTGAGAACTGTCCAGCATGAAACTTCTCAGGCCACTTTTGACACAGTGGATCAGCCATAGCACCTTCTCCATACACTGCACAAATCTTTTTTTGCATTTCAGTTGTGTTTTTACCTTTCTTGAAAAAATAAAGCATAATACACTGAAAATGTTGCTTATTTTCTTCCATCTTCAATGTGAAAATGGCTGCACAAAAATTCACCAACTTTGATGAGTGTTTTCTTAAATGCACACGGGTAGGACAGCTGTCGCAATACAATCTAACAAAATTGTTTCAAATGAAGTTAAAGACAACTAGGTGCTGCTGGAGCCATTGTGCAGGGACAAAACCAAATGGACTTTTTGGCCAACCTAATATTACCCTTTCTCTCCAATTTCTCGGCCCCAGGCAGTCATGCCCACCCCGGCCCTCCCCTAGGGTACTCCATGGAAGCACTTGCAGGAAACATGCTTGAGTGTGGCTTCTCACCCCTCTGCTCTCACAACGGTGTGTAGCAGGGCTTCCTCCAAGCATATGCAGCCTAATCAGGATGGAGAGAGTGCCAGTGCGTTTTCTCACCAGGGGATGGAATTCGTGCGGGCCAGCGTGTGCTTAGTCACTCTGGCATTGGGGTAACGCGTGGCGTCTCAGCGAGGTCCTGCTCTTGTGTACTGCATATGGTCCGCTGTCAGATCATCTAACACCCAGGAAAATCTGCCGTGAATAAATTAGAATATATTTGCAAATTAATTGGTTAATTAGGTTTTAGACATCTCTGGGGGATGGAGCTGAAACAGATGTGTGCAAAAGCCCCTCACAGAGCAGAGGATGAAGGCTTCTTACTGAGCTTCCTGAGGAAGAGTTCACCTGTCGCTTGATCCTATACTTGGTGCCAGGCGTTCCGATATCTGCATTTATGCATAAGGCAGTAGGCAGACCTTTCTGCCTTGGAGTACTTGTTACAGGGGCATGTTCAGAAGGTGCCATACGCTTCAGATAACTGTACTGTAAAATAATCAAAGTGCTCTTAGAGTTGATTCTTTCTTGATTGTGTCAGGAATCCCTGTGGGGCCCAGTTACAACTAAAGGAGGGCAGATTAGGGATGTTTTAAAATACTCCTGTAACACATAGGCAATAAAAACACACACACACACACACACACACACACACACACACACACACACACAAAGCCAAGGCTTGAACTCAGGCCTTGGAGTTCAAAATCAGCCAGTGTTGGTCCCCTCTTGTTTTACCCTTCTGTAGAATGGGCACTTAGCTGGCCTTCCCATAAATAGTGCTGATAATACTAATGTGATTTTTCTAATTGGATCATTGAAGTAGGTTCTGTTTTATTCCTTCATTCATTTTATACTGGAAGCATTTGTGGCGTACCATCTGGGTCCTCGACACGGATGCTGGACCCAATGGAATAACATAGTCCCGGCTTTCAGTGGTCCCCGCTGTCTTTATGCTTTGTGGAATGGTAAAATTGGTTTATATTTCCTAATGCTTGCCATGGAAAGAAGCAGCCTACTCTAGAGCAAGCTGCATGGCAGGAAAATAAGTACAGAGCCTAAGATGGATGAGAAATGAGCCACACGCCACAGTATGGACTCACTGTCCGCAGGCCCATGCCTGCTGCGGGCTGTTGGGCAGTGTGCTCAGAATTGCAAACCAAGTGGTATGTCCAGGATGTAAATACCAATATCCGGTCTCTCCATCCTCTGTCTGCCCACTGTTACATGAATTGTCAGCTCCAAGAGGACACTTTTGTGTCTACTATGCCGACAAAACGCGTAGCAAGAAACAGCCTGGCAGCAAGTGGTGAAGGTGAGCAGAAGCCCAGATGTTTGAATAAAAGGCACCTACACCTGGAAAGTCCTAGGAAAGCATGAGGGGTTGAAGATGGATTTTTAATGAGGCTGTGCATCCCATTTTACCGGGAGCTTTGAGAGCTATGTCATGTGGTCGCAGCTAATTTCCTTAGATTTGAGTTTTGCTTCTGTGTTGGGAAAAGTGAGCCATCACGGAAGTAATTTGTGAAGTTGGGTCACCGTTAAACAAAGCTTTTTCATTTCCTAAATCTTGTTTTGTTTTCAAGGAAAAGACAAAGCCGTAAAAGTACAGAAATGATAGTCTCGTTTGAAATCAGGCGTGCTATGAGCTTGGGCGCCGCCGATTCTTGCAAGAAGGGTGGCTGTGTCACCTTGTTCTGTTTTCTTGCTTTATCTCCCAAGATAAAGGAGTTTTTTGCTAAATCTTTAAAAAAGCTAATAGTTTATAATCTAAAGGACTCATATTTGATTTGATTTTCTTAGAACTACATTATTAAAAGCACTATTCTCCTAGCATAACCTTATTTCAAGGAGGAAAAAATATGTATTTGTTTCTTTTCATGTGAGGAAAATAAATATTTATGAGAAAAGAATGTAAATTCCACCTTCTTTTACTAAAACAGAATCCGTTGAAATGTAGCGTAATCAGGTAGGGTTGCTTTACAATCAGAAACCTATGTGCTAGGTGTTTATGTTGGACATGAAGACAGGAATACCATAAAATTAAATGCTACATCAAAAATGGACTTTGTTCCTGCTATGCTGTCCTTCAGCAAAGGCTGATACTGTCAGAAAACCAAACCAAACCAAACCTACCAAATTTGCTAAGTTTGCTTTATTTTAATTTCCAGGCATGGCTTATGAAGTAGGTGTTTTGGAGCAGGGGTGTCAAACTCATTTTTACCGGGGGCCACATCAGCCTTGTGGTGCCTTCAAAGGGCTGAATGTAATTTTAGGACTGTATAAATGTAACTACTCCTTAACAGTTAAGCAAGAGCTCAGCGCTGCCACTGGGTAGAAACAAGGTGCTCGGCCGGATAAAACAAGGTGGAGGGCCTATTCGGTCCATGGGCCTTGTGTTTGCCACCTGTGTTTTGGAGGATCAGAAGTTCCTGGTAATTGACTTCATAGGAACTTACTGCTCGTCCCTCCCGTCCTCTGGGTTAAAGAGGTGCCCCGCTTTTCATGAGCAAGGTCAAACTTCTTCATCTGTTGGAATTTCTGTTTGAATACTGTGCATTCAAGTTGGGTTCCTTTCAGTAAGCTCTTGCCCATTGTGAATGTGGAGGCAGGTGTAGACAAGTTAATGCAGGTTCACCAAGCGGACAGGAGGACCTGGCCTGGGGGGGGCCTTACCACCTGCAGTGGAGCAGACTTGGGGTGAGGGCCTTTGGGTGCTGGCAGGAGGTCGAGCCTGCAAGGCAGAACACACGCAGCAGGGATCGCAGAGTTGGACACGGAGAGAGTCTGTGGCAGGCACTCAACACTGGGGAGGAGGGCCCGTGGGCAGGTGAGTGGAGGAAGTGCAGGGGCAGACCCCTGAGAGAGCACTTGGCTACTCACCTCAGCTTTAGTGCCTTCTGTTCCTGGGCTAGGATTTTGGCAGGACTCCAGAGTTTGTCCTGAGACATGTTTTCATTGTAGCACACCACTTGGAAGTGAGGATGTGTGCGGGGATGTATACAGTTTCTTCCCACCTCTATTGCAGACATTACCAATGTTGGCTAAAAGAACCTGGCCAGAGGAAGCAGCCATGTTGGCTTAAAGGACTCCCAGCACCATACTCTAAAAAAACCGGGGCCCGGGCAATGTGATGACTGATGGCTTACTGTTAGATCACATGCTGCCCCAAGGCTAGGAGTGGGGATCAGTTCCACCCACACCAAAGGGACTGGGTAGCGCCCCAGAGGGGAAATGAATGTCGGGAAGGAAGGCAGTAGTATCCGATATAGGAACCCATGGGGACGCCATGTGTGCTTGGGTTTTACGTAAGGAAGGGGAACTCCATGGAATAATAAGCTATACTACCCTCTTCTAGGGCCTACCCCCCCTTGCCTTACCCCCACCCCCCACAGAGGTAAATTAAAGCATTATGACTCAGCGTAAACATTTGTCAGTGCCAATGTATTTCTTACATATTCTGTGTGTGGGCTGAAATCCACCTTGGACTCTCTTCCAGGCAGGGGCTCCATTTGAATGGGCAAAGATGCTGTAGGCTCATGGTAGCCCCTGGAGCCAAGTCTCTAAGCCTGGAATATAAAGTCTGGACTTGGTGTGTGCAACGAGGGACAAGTCCAATTATTAGAAGTTGAGACAAATAATTAAAAGGGCTCATGGCATCAGTCGTGTGCTGAATTCCTGAATCTTGAGCCCAAGCTTCTCTCTCAGGAGTGGACTGTTTCTAGAACCTTAGGCTGAATTGAACTTGCAAATTGGATAGTCATGTGTTGTTCTGTGGCGCTTTGAGGACTGCAAGCATAGGGGACCAGCAGATTTATGTGCTAGAGTGTACAGATTGTTTATTAATAGGCTAGTGGGTTGATGGGCACCAGTGTGTGTATGTTCAGAAGAACATATAGCCTCCTAATTAGCATGCCAGCTTTTTAAAAAATTAAAGCTGAGAGAGACAGAAAAAAGAAAGATGAAAAGATGTGTTTAGGGGAAGTCTCTCTGAAAAGTGTTAGAAGTTTATTAAGCCTTTTTCCCTCCAAGTCTGTAATCCAGCCAGGATGTCTGTGACTGAAAATCATTATTTTATGACCATTTGCTGTTGGTGGAGTGTTTGGAATGAGCTGGTTAATCCCATTCCAATTCATAATGGGCAGGTGGCCAATTCATACAAAACACCTTGACATTCCATACTAATTGGTTTGTCTCCATGGAGCAGCCAAAATTGAATTGCCCATGGAGATGGACATTTCCTTCCACTCACTCCCTTCTTTCAACTCCCCACCCCCGCTACACACACACACATGCACGCATGTACGCACACACTCGTGCACACATGGAGTGATTTTGCATTTAAATAACACCCCCCCACACTCCAATCTTCCTGGGCTATAAGTTTCCCCAAACTTCCTTTTTAACAAGTAATGGATTAGAGGTAAGGAAAGTAAACTCAATGTCCTTTGACGTCAGACTTGGGACATTTTCAAGGTCATTTTGTATTTCCAGCGTTGGCTTCATTGCCAACAGTAGTAACAAGGGAAGTTATCTGTGCACAAAGCAAAATGCACTTCATGTTTTGGAAGGCCAGGGAAACAGATTCCTAGACAACGATTCATACAGCCTAGAAATAGTTCCAGAAAAGATCTACCGACCCATGAAAACTTAGGCCAGCCCACAGAATCATCTCCAAGAATGGCTAATCCTGTGCTACTGAGAGATACCCAAAAAAGGATACAAGGATGGGTTTAGGGAACTTTGACTCATCACTGGTTCCCGAATAACTAAGTGTCCTCTGTTCCTGAAAGCTGGCCTTCTGGAGCACTCGCTGCCTCTGGGCTGAGTTGATTCTCTGGGTGTTTCTAAGGGGTGGGCGGGACCGATTGCACCCCATCTGTTCAGTTGCTGGCTGGGCACGCGGTGGTGCTTTGCAGCAGGTAAGTTTGCCTTCTGGACCTGAGCCGAGTCCCGGAGATGCCCCTCACCAGCTCTGTGACTCGGCAACCACTTCATCTCCTCGTTTCAGGTTTTTCTTCGACCCTCCTTGGGATAAGGTCTCTGCTTAATTGAAAGTTATATTTTATAATTAAATAACATCTTTAAAAAAAATTTCAGTTGGAAAGGGCTTAACATTTTATACACTTGGATTTTACATAAGGAAAGGGATAATAAGCTATACCACCCTCTTCTAGCGCCTACCCCCCTTGCCTCACCCCCACCCCCCACAGAGGTAAATGAAAGCATTATGACTCAGTGTAAACATTTGTCAGTGCAAATGTATTTCTTACATATTCCGTGTGTGCCGTCATCTCTGGGTAGGATAAATTTCAAATGCCTTCTCCTAGTAAGCCTTGCCCTGAGTTTTGACGGTCGGAAATAACTAACCTTCCCCATAATGATCTCCGTCAGCAGAATGTGGTACATAGGGGACTGTGGGTGTGAAATGCTCTAGCTGCCTAGGGTCCAGGAGGGATGAAGGAGGTAGAGAAAGTTTCCATAAAGTGAGACAAAAAGAAGCCGTTTCTAAGTAAAACCATTTAACATTGTTCTCACTCTGGAATCGTGAAGCCTACCCACGAGGGAATGAATGGTGATCTGACAGACCCCTCTGAGTCACTGCTGCAGGGTGAAGGAGGTTCCACCAGAGCCTCTGGCCTTCCAGAAAAGTCTGATAAGTAGGGAATGCAACTTACAAGGAAGCCAACAAAATCAACAATGTCTGCCCCAGGGTTTACAGGCACATCTCAAGTACTCGTTCTCCCTCTCAGATGAGGTAATTGATCTTTTATGCAGATACA
The DNA here is from genome assembly GCA_004027475.1 of Anoura caudifer. NCBI lineage: Eukaryota > Metazoa > Chordata > Mammalia > Chiroptera > Phyllostomidae > Anoura > Anoura caudifer. The sequence continues at coordinate 385,291 of PVKU01000220.1, forward strand.
TGAATGCTAGAGGCATAGAATCTTAAAAGAAGCCCTAGCTTCTACTTTTTGAAGAGCCCTTGTATTTTTGGAGAAGAGAGAAGAAAGTGGGGAATCTCTAGACAGCCCTAAAAAAACAAAACAAAAAAACATGCAAGGCTTGGAGGGGGGGAGTACAGGGGGACTAAATGGTAATGGGGAAAAAAATACAGTAAAGATTAAAAAAAAAACATGCAAGACTTGAAAACGCTGCTCTGTGCTCTGGGGTTTCTTATCACCCATGTGCATAAATTACTAGATAATGGCCAGGATACTTTCAATTTAGGGAGAAAGGAAAATGTGTGAACCTGTTTCTTGGTCTAGGAGAGAATGGAATTGGTTTTTAATTGTGATTTTATTTATTTATTTATTTATTTATTTATTTATTTATTTGCGTTTTTGTATTGGTTTGGAACATGTACTTACGGTTTTTGGTTTTTTTTTTTAATTTGGTGCTTTTTTTCTTTTTCTTTTTCTTTTTTTTTACATTCTGCTGGAACCATCTTTTCAGCACTACTTCTCTCGCCTTCGGAAGGGTGGTATAGTTATGGAATTGTCTTACTATTATGTCACTGTAGTAAAATTCTGTGTACTTGTTGCCTTTGGAAAAGTGGGGAATGAATTATTATAGACCCAGGCTAACTGGCAGCAGACAGTTTTTCTGCCACATGTAAAACAACTTCATCTTTTGGAAAGTTGGACCTAGGCAGTAAAGGCTGGCGGTGAGGTATGCCGACTCAGCTTACGGCCCCTTTTATGCATGTCTGAAATGCCCCTGACTCCATGGGGCTTCTGCAAGGGCTGCGCTGGGGCTGCTGCCCTCAGCTTCCTTCCTGAGCTGCATCGTCGACATGCTGAAGTGTGATGTGAGGGCCCGCAGGAGGAAGGAACCAGCATCTGGAGCCATCTGGGGCCTGAGAGAGTAGGTGCAGGGTGAACATCTGTTTGAAACTTTGTGGAGATAGCCAGTGTGCTGATTTACGGTCCTTTGGGGGCCCCGTGTTCCGAACCCAGACTCATGAGGAAGCTGGTGTCTGGCAAGAGTCGGGTACATAATTGTGCTTGATTATCAGGACATATCAGTCTGTTGAGCCTGTATCCTGTGCCAAATTGTGTTATTCCTTATTTGGGCCACTTCAGTTCTCTCACCCACCAAAACAAAACAAAACAAACAAACAAAAAAAACAAAAACTCTTTTAAATTAAATTTAAAGGCCTAGACTTACACTTGCATCAAAATATAGGCAGTGATATTGAAATAAAATGATGCTCCTGAGAATCATCAGAGTGTGGAAGAGAAGGCATGTGCTTTGACATCAGACCACTGGGTTTTCGATCTGGTCTCTGCCACAGTAGCTGTGTGACTGTGGGCAAGTCACTTAACCTCTCTGTTCCTTTGTTTCCTCATCTGTAAAAAGGGCATGATAGAAATAGTATTTACCTTTTGGGTTCTTTTGAGAAGTAAATTAAGCTTTATATATGTAAGGAATCAAAAAACAGCATGGTGCTCCATCAAGCACTATAGACTTGTGTGTTTTCCCCCCTGAAGGGCATGAATGTGCATCAAAGCCAGGGCTGCCCACTGTCCCAGGAGACCAATATCTTCCACTGTTATTATCACTCTTCTTCCTCCGCTCTGCCAGCACCTCCACCAGCACCACCCAGGCGGGCTGGCGTTCCCTTGGCCCTTCAGTGTGTCAGCAATGTCCCACACTGGAGCTCTGCACCCCGGGTTCCCCGCCTCCTGAGTTGTTCTTCCCACACACCGTTTGGGAAACAGGCTTCTTCTCAGCCCTCAGGCAGTTTCAATGTTGCTACTTCTTCAGAAAGGGCTCTCCTGGCCACCTAATCTTGGCTCACACACCGCCTCCCTCCCACAGTCACTCCAGTGCCCCCCTATTCTCTAGCGCCCCACCGGGATTTGTAGCCACACATGTCTTGCATTTCTTCAGGGTCTGCACCCCACAACAGATGTCGAACTCCACAGGGCATGTCTGCTTTCTGTTTGAGAACCAGCATCCAATCCAGCACAGTGCCAGCATACAGTGGGCACTCAATAAATGCTGGTCCAAAGTAAGAATAAGTGAGTGACTGAATCGGTGGCGTGCTTTATAGAGTATTTCAAAGTGGTATGGGAGGCACATCTCTCCCTTCTAAGCTTGCCAACCGTGATCCCCCCATCCCACTATAGTCCCAGACCCTTTTATTGTTATAGGAGAGAAAGAGAATTCAGAGAAATAATCAAATGCCTCTTTTAGAATTGAGATATATCCTACTCCTTCCCCTTTGGCATCTTTTTGACTTTGGTTGGGACCTGAGGAGGAGGATGCAGGAACTATTTTTTCCCACCTTGCCACGTGGATGTGCCCCATCTACTGGTCGAATTGGGTGGCTGCACTCTTAATGGATGGTAATGCCCTGTGCAGTGAATGCCGGTGGTCCAGTCTGTTCAAAAACAGCTGAGACTGTGCTGGGGTTTCTATCACATGCTATTTTCTTGCTGGCAAGAAAATGAATGGTAAAGCATCATTTGCTTACCCAGCACACCTTTTGGCATCTCTAGTGCCCAAATTTTCATCGGGGTTTCACACATGCTGTTTTGTGGGCTTTGCAAGTTTGAAGTGAAGAGTTTCACAGTCTGGCCCACAGTTTAAAACTGTAGTTTAACATCAGTGTTACCAAGGTAAATTATATTGACCAAATCTTCAGCACTTTGGGGGATTCTGTCTGTGCAAGATATCTCAAGGAGATATGGGCGTCACACCCATTTTCCAGTCTTTCTTAAGGAATCATGGATTTGTAAGATAAAGGTTTCAGGGGAAAATAGAATCCCTTTGCTCTCCTTGCACGCGCACACACATGCACACACACGCAGACACCCCAGGACTTAAATTGCCCATAAGGCTCAAAAAGTAAATGGGAGAAGGTGGAATTTGCAGGTTTATTTAAAATATTTATTTTAAATGAGAAACTTGTGCCTTTGTCAATGAACATTTTATGTCTCGGCTTCCATGCTCAGTCCCTTGTGTAAATCATAAACTAGCCCGCGAGTAGACTTAGGCAAGGGTGCCCAGCCAGTCTGTGGCCTGGGGGCTAAGTGGCTGCTGTCCTGACACTCTGCTCAGCGTGGCTGCTGCTGCGTTTAGAGGTCTGAACATGACCTCAAATGAGTCTTTTGTATTTTTAACTTGCGCTACTTTACAACAACCCATCCGACACATCTGCCCAGGAGACTCTCCTTTCTTACCACCCCCTCCTCATTTCCACATCGGAAGTAGCAAGAACATGAAACGATCTTCATTCAGTTTACTTACACTCAGTCTCAATTATATGGTTTTAAAAAATGTTAAGTAGTTGCTAACTTATTCTTGCTTGTTATTATTCCAAAGAATCATCACTCCGTTTCCCAAGGGGAAGGTTTTGAACAAGGGTTTTGTGCCTGTCTGTTTGATCACTGGGTTATAGACAACCAGAGGACTTCGTAGTGACAAGTAAACCGAATGGACATGCAGCGTGGTGTGGTTTTCTCGGCTTAAGATAATTTCAGACAACTGAGCATGTGCCTCGCATCCCGTCAGAGCGGAGGAGAGAGAGAGAAAGCCAGACCAGAAATACATGAACTTACCTAGAATACAACAATCAGAAACACCTAGAAATAAGCCATTTTAATGCCAGCACACATGTAAGTTCTCTGCGTTAAGGTTGGGCCCTACTTTATTTGAATTACCCGTTGGAACAAGTACCAACATAATTTCAGTGCTCAGGTCTTTGAAAGATTTCATCAGTGCCTCTTTCTTGAAGTACAGCCAGTGCAAAACGCTGGTGAAATCCGCCGGTTCTCATACTTCAGATTCACACAGACCATGTTTGGACTCCAACTGTCCTTCTTTACTGGCTGCATAATCCCAGGCAAATTATTGAACCTCTGTCAGCCCCTGGGTTCGGCTGTAAAATGGGGTAATAGTGCCAACTTCAGATTGTGCTGCTTGTTGTTTTACTCTGTGCAAAGCAGTCAGTAAGGTGCTTAGCATACGAGTGCGCTATAAATTGTAGCGCTTGTCATATTGTTATAATTATTGTTATTTCTGTACATGAAGGTGTTATTCTGGAAGTATATTTTAAATTGTCTACTAGGAGCCTTTTCTTGGACTCTTACTCTCAGTTTTCTTATTCTAGGAAGCACTTCGATTTAAAGAATGGAAAATGTTGTGTTTTGTAATGTTATATGATATTTTTTCCCCCAACTTTTCTTCCCCTTTTTTTTTTTTTAAGGGATTAGCAGCCTTAAAAATGTAGGTGGCAGTTTGGTCCGGCGTGGCCTCACAATCCGATCTTGAATTTGCTGTGTTGGAGGTTTGGGGTGGGGGAAGGTCCCGTAATCCCGAAATTAGTCTGGGAGGCAGAGGGAGGAAAACAGTGACTGTTGGGCAAATCCTGGTTGTGGCGTTTCCCTCGTTCTTGACTCCAATTTAAACTAATGCCTTAATAGCTGAAATTCCCTCTTCACCCCTCTCAGCTTAAGGACTATTAAAGTCAGTGGGAAGGACTCATCCCTGTGGCAGACAGACACCTTCCCAGGGCCTCTCCTGGCCTGCGGGCCCCAGGCCAGGCCCCGCAGTGGGCGGTCCTTGAGGACAGGCAGAAGCCAGGGCCCCTGGGGTTCCTGAGCATGCCATCTCCGTACAAGCTGCACCTTCCGCTTCCTCTCGGTCCACTTCTGCCGCATTGTAAGGCTGCTTCTCCCTGAAATTAAGTCATTTCAGTTTCTTCTCTCATGATTTTTCTTTACCCAAGAGATGCTTGATGCTAGGGCAAAATACAGGCATTCAAGCTGCTCATAGCATTTAGGGATTTGGGGATTTGGCTTTTAATTACTGTGAAAACATGATTATTTAGGGACTAGCACCATCTCTACAGAGCCTGGAGAATGGTGCAGCAACAGGAAAAGGGGCTTATAAATAAGTGCTAAAGTAGGTGAGTTGGCAGGTCCCTTGTCGGGGGGTGGGGTGGGGGTGGGGTGGTGGCGGGGATGAGCAGGTAAAAAGAACAGGAGCAATCAGAAGTATCTTTCATCAGCTCTAATCAGGAGGTGAAGTCTCTTTTCTGCACCAGCTTTTCTATCTGTAACGTGGGCTAAGAAAGGTCTGTTGCCTGTTAGCTATTGCTTGGCAGGTGTGTGGAATCTAGAATGCTCTAATATGATCAGTGTGCTTAACAGAAAGCGCTTATCCGCCCTGACATCCAGTCTTTAATCATTTTTTCCAGGCAGCAAGAAACCCCAACCTTTCTTTTACATAACATCCTAGTCACAGCGAGATATATTTGACTTGTTGAGATGACTGGTCTAGTCTGTGTATCTTACTTGCCCAAATGTGTTTTAAATTTCTTGATGGCCTTCACACCAAGGCCATCTTGAGGGGCTTTGACAGCTTGCTGTCAACCCTGCCCACAGCATTGCGTCTCCGCCCCCAGTGCTGCTTGACCCCAACCGTCCTTCCTGTCTGAGCTAATCCCCTCCCCCTGCCTAGGTCACATTCCTCCTCCATGTGCTCTTACAGAGCCCATTAGTCTCTCCCTGGGAATTCTCCACAGCTGTTGATTTTATTATGGTTAATTATTTAATACGAGTCTCCCAAACAAGACTATAAATTCCATAAGGTAAACAAAGGAGATGATGATGATGAATTTTCGCTCACTGTGTATCCCCCGCTCTGACAACATCAGGCCTGGTACTTAGGAGGTTCACAATGAGTATTATTAGCAGAATGAACTGATGACTGAGTGAATAAGGGGAGGAAATGTCACTGTCACCTACAGTATTTATTTTGTATCTCTTCCCTAGTGTGTTCATATGGCCTCAGGGGCCTGCACACATAGCAGGCCCCCCCAGAGTTTGTTAGGTAGCCGAGGGGCATGTTGTGGATTGGGAAAGTAAAAGTTCTGTCTGCTCTTAGGAAGAGGCCTTGCGGTTCCTGTATCCCAAACGTGGTCCTGTCTAGGATAAAATAGAGCCGATGAACAACCATTTGTTTCTTGAGTACTCTGCCTGCTCCCGGGACCTGGGAGTGACACTTCAGGTGGGGGGGTTGACCTCGGGAAGGATATCATCTCTAGTTCAGAGCCAGATAAAAGGTCTGGTGCAATGCCAGGTGTATCTCTGGCTGGAGACCATAAATCAGTCCAACAGATTCCATAGTGGTTCCCATGCAGTCCCTCAAGACGTCCATGGGGCGTCTCCAAGAAGCACGTTAGAAGGGAGTCAGTGTGCATACTGAGCAACATTTCACCAGCCTCTTAGCAAGTGAATTTAGATAAATTAGGTATAATTCTCAATTTCCTCTTCTGAAAAATAGGAGACATAATACAACCTACCTCATAAGGTTGTTGGAAGGTCAGATGGCCAGACAGACATGAAGTGCTTTGCAGAGGGTTGGACATGTAATAATCTCACAATAAATGTTTGCTGTAATTATTATCATCATTTTTATTGATTGCAGGAGTTTCCTTTGCAACTCCAAGGCGATCCCTATGAATGTTTCTTCGTCCGTCCACGTTTCCCCCTGCTTCCTCTGCCCCGTACCTTTGGCCCTGACTTTGACTGTGAGGACCCACACACCGTGTCCACGAATGGCACCCATTATCCTGCATCTTGCCTTATAACACCCTAACCCTTGCTGCAAAGGCCAACTTGATCTGCTGAAAATTCGCGTTGTACAGTGATTAGAGGAGTGTGCACTGTGTACACAGGCACAAGTAAATGAAAAACGCGGACAGTGTGTGTGTGCCTAGCCAGATTGCCCCGTGCTCTTAAATCACTTAAGCACACTTAATATAATGGAACGTTACAACTTCAGCAGCCTCAGAAGAAAAGTTGGTGAAAATATCTGAGACGTGGCACCGATGAAAATCCCCACACAGTTATTTAAGGCAGCTTAAGCACTTCCACGGAAGCAGGACTCTGTTGAAGAAATAGCCACTCTCTCACAGAATGAAACCTCTTTGTTTTTTAACCTTAAAAAAATTGCTCCTTTTATTTTTAGATTTTGGATGAGAATGGGACTCCAAATCTATTTTCAAGCTGTCTGCTTCTCTGCTGGCTCAGAACTATCCTTTTAAAAAAATTGAAAACTTTAAAAAATTTTTTTAATTTATTGGAGTGGTCATAGGTTAAAAATTGTATCAGTTTCAAGTGTACAATTCTATACTACCTCATGTCTCCTGTCACCATTTACACCCCCTTTACCCTCCCTCCACGTACCCCTCTTTCGCTCTGGTGATCACCATACTGTTCTCTGTGACTGTGAGGTTTCTTTCTTAATCCCTTCAGCTTTTCCAGCCCCCAACACCCCCTCCCCTCTGACAGCTGTCTGTCTGTTCTCTGTAGCTATACCTCTGTTTCTATTTTGTTAGTTTATTTTGTTCATTAGAGTCCGCATATAAGTGAAATCATGAAGTACTTGTACTCTGGCTTTATCTTGCTTTTTGCCCCTGCTGGAGGTATCTTGGGCAAGTTACTTGACCGCTCCTGGCTTTGCTGTGTTCATCTGGGATGTTTGGCATGAATGATCTTTGTGATGCCTTCCAGGTATTAACATTGTTTTTTATGTTATGATTTCTCTCACTTGTTTTGACCAAAAGTACTAGGATTGTGCCTGAAGCATAAAATAGGAAAGTGTCCATCGAGCAAGTTGAAAAGCCTTCACTTGCCACATTCCAGGTTCTCTATTTGAGCTCAGACAGTTACAGTTATTTTCAGGCAGTTTTTGTGCTAAGGGTGGGTTGGGTTTCTTTCTTTCTTTTTTTTCCTGTGGACCTTATTGGATGCATGGCTATTGGGTCTCAGGGGAGAATTTGGTGACCTGACACACACACCGATGCCCTTGGCATGTCTTGGAAGCCCACAGACGGGGTCCCAAGGCTGCCTGAGTCACTGTTAATGAACCAGACTGCCCAAGATGCTCCAATAGCTGCCTTTTGGCACTTGGCAGAAAAATCCTTTTCAGTTTAGTTTCAAGGTTGTCAGATATCATTATCCCCAAGTATTAAAATTTTCAAAGAAAGGAGGCAGTGTGTTTGATTTATAGAATAATCATCTCGTTTTAGCTCTAACTTGGCTTTGGCAATGGTTTTGCAAGCACTTGAAAATTAAATCCATTTTTTATGGCACTACAAGGTATTATCTCACTGCAAATGATAATTAAACACCTGTGAAATCAATTAGCCCTTTAAGCAGGGGAAAAAAGTTTTCCAATTATGTTTTCGCACCTCCAAAACTTTTATAATTCCAAAACCAACACTCGTGGAGAGGGATGTGGTAGATCAGCGTTTTGGGGTTAACCTTCCAGAAAGATCATCTCTAAATTTTGCTCTGACTTGATCTCAAGTAAAGGCACCTTGTGGTAGCAGCTCCCCTTCCACAGAGGATGCAGTCGCCTTTGGAACTGAGTCCTCGCAGCTGTGTGTCTGACTCGCAGCTGAGCTGTCAGCTCCCCTACAAAGGAAGTTACTCACATTGTGTTTTGAGGCCAAGTTTTACTTGACAGTTTATGTGAAAGCCAAGATACCTTAATGGAAACCAAACAGCAAGATGTTCCATGTGACAGAATTGCTCTCTCTTTAAAGGCTCTGTAGCCAAGAGTTCTGAGCCATCTTTATTATAAATTCCAACTCTGAAAACAGACTGACTGGGTAATAGCTGAAAACTAACAGTGGGAGAGTGGAAATTAGGGCCGGCTTTTCAGCCCCATGGGATCATGTGTGTTTAATCATTGGCTTCAGTAACAAATGAGCTATTCCAGATGCTTTTGGAAGATAATCTACACTTCTGAAGCATTGGATGAATTTGGGGTATAGGCCTTAACAATCTGGGACTCAAAAAAGAGAAAAAGAAATAAGGAATGCCAGGCCTTTGACATCTTCTACATTACGCCTCATTCTCTGCAAAGCCTATTCCAAGGAAACGATTGCCTCATCCTTCCTTGTATTCACACGTGCTCTAGTTTGCATAATGCTCTCACGCACGCTGTCTCATTAGATCCTCCGTAGACCTTGTTAAGTAAGCAAGAGTACGCTGATTTCCCACTTTATAAATGGGCGTGGATTCAGAACCAAGGTGCCTTGCTTAAAATCAAACAGTTAATGACAAAGTCAAGACCAGCAACTGTACTTTTTAGAGGTTAGTTAGTATAGGTCTCATTCTATCACTTCACACAAAAATCTCTTAAAGACATTCTTTAAAAAAATTTTTTTTTCCTAAAGACATTTTTAATGGGATCTTGCTTTCACAGTAGATAGCATTTGGAGAAGTTGATGAATCTTAGCATTGACTAGAGAAATGAGGCTGATATTGCATAAAACAAAGATGGAAGAGAGTATTTCTTTATACTTTTAGAAACATGTCATATAAATTATCCTGGTGAATGTGGCCAGAAACTTGGGCATTGTGATCTCATAGGTATTCTTCCCTGAGGAAAAGGAAGGAGATTGGGCATTCATTCAACAAACATTTCTTAGGAATCCTGTGTTCGGTCTTAAGATTACTATGGTCCAGGCACAGGTCTGGGAGCTGGGGACACAGTGGTGAATAAGAACCGGTAAGTTCGTGCTCTCATGAAGTATACTTTATATTTCTATGGAAGACAGTGAGCCAGTAAAACAAACATATGTGTGATTTCAGACAGTGGTAGGTACTAGGACAGAGACGAAACAGGGCAATGATTGGACAGCGAGGGTGTCTCTGGGGCGCGGCAGTTTGTCTGAATGTCAACATGCATCCTGAGGTAGATGTGGGAGAAGAATGTTCCAGGCAGAGGGCATAGCAAGTACAAGTCCAGGAGATGGTAATGAGTGTGGCGTCTTGAGAAGCTGAGAGGAGGCCATTGTAGCTGTAGATGGTGAGTGATGGAGAGGATGGCCAGGTCTCCTGGGGGCCTGTTGGACTGAGGTGGGAATAGTATTCTAAGCACCACGAGGAGCCATTGGAGGGTTTTCAGCCTGGGAGTGAGCCTTTTCAAGGTATCTTTGGTTGCTCTTTGGAAAATGGATTGAACCTAAAAAGACTGAAACTCTTCTGGCCTGAAACTAGTATGAACCAGAGTGTGCTTCTTCTTGCTCTTTCTGCTCAGGTGGACAGACCCACAGGAGTAGAATTCAGGAGATCCAGGAAAGAAGGGTGTGAGGAGACCTGGTGCCCCTGCAATTACAAAAACAATTAGGTTTTTGCATCTTTGTTTCCCCAGTGCTCAGCGAGCTACCTGGCATCAAGGAGCTGCTCAGTATTCATTAGTCCAGTGATCAAATAGTAGAGCATCTTGAGGGATAGCTGGTCTACCTCTCCACTCTCAGATGCTCAAATTTTTTCTCTGTCCCATAGCTTCTTCCCAAAATGAGGCCACCTAGGAGTTGGCTAGCTCCTTAGCTGCTTCTCCAGGGAACAAGTGTTAGCAGAGCCGAGGGAGGAGGAGGGAGAGGTGACTCAGAGCTTCCCAGACTCTCTCCTGGGGCACCATTGTGCTTCTCCTGAAGGAAATGGCAGAACATAGATTTCCGGGCCTTCCCAATCTCTGGTGAGCAAACCCTCATGGGAGGCTGATCTGGTAAAGAAAGAATTAGGTTAACCATCACACAAACTTCTATGTCCCATGGACACACATGTGTCTTGTAAATTTGTATGCTCACATGCCCAGATAGGAAAGATTAAACTGTCCATAGATAGCTAGCTTTGTGCAGCTTTCATATTATGTTGGTATCCTACCTTTTTTTCTTTTTCTTTTGATATTTCACCATCTCCACCTATGTGGTTCTGAGGACTCATTTGGTTATGCATTAAATGCAGCTTATGCAGCCCGAAGGCCAGGCGTGAGCTGGCCCTGGCTGTCAAAGTCAGAAGGTGGATCCCAGGAAAGGCAGAACTAAGAGAGGAGACGGGAGAGTGAGGCTAACAGAACCGGCCGTCATTTCATTAACTGTAATTGGATTCTCAAGGTATTTTATAATCACTTGAGTGCGAGGACCAGACGGAAGGCTTAAGCACTGACGAGGAATGCAGGGCATGTCAGATCCGCTGCTGGCCAGCCTCTGCGTGGCCCTCCTCTGGTGAGAGCAACAACCAGCAGGAATTCCAAGCATTCTTCTAATCCCAGGGCCGCACAGGCAAGTAAGTATGTCTTAGCTCAAGAAAGCAAGTGGTTAGAACCTTGAGTGGGCCCAGTTGTCTTTGGGGAGAGGGGAGTCACTGCCTTTGGGCCAATGCATTGTTGGTCATTACAGAAACCGGGAGGAAGTTCTGTAGGGTTCCTTCCCCCCTCCCCCCAATCTCAGACACACAGAAAGGACAGCAGGAGGTTTGGCTTGAATAGCCCTGTGCATACATTCAACTTGATTGGCAATTATGGGTATACCTCGTTTTATTGAGCTTCACTTAACTGCGCTTCCAGATGTTGAATTTCTCACAAGTTGGAGGCAAAACCTTCCACCAGCAAGAGACATTATGACTCTCTTTATTGCTATACTTGCTTAGGTTCTGTGGTCTGGAGCTGAACCACAACATCTCCGAGGTGTGCCTGCAATGCTACTGTTTCTCAGGGCTGGTGAGACGCAAATTTCCCGCTCATCAATGTGCAGAGAGAAGCTGAAAATGTTAACAGTCTGCCAGGCCTTTAGAGATAAAGGCATAGTAAAAAGGGAACGACCCCCCCCCCAAAAGACACTATTTTCTATTCTCTAAATTGGGCTCAGCCTAAATACAGGAGTGACACTTATCCTAGGAAGACCTGGCATAGTCAAGAGCTGGGCATATTGTTATTAGCTAAATACATTGCCTCTCTTCTGTGTTTCCCTTTTGCTGTCATGTCTGAATGCAAACCAGTGGACACTGAGCACTTTGCATCCACTTAATACCTGTTTTTTGAGTGGCTGCTATTGGCCAGGCCCTGGGGTAGGCGCTGGCACAACAGTAAATAGGACCACAGTGCTGTGTCCTGGAGTCAGTGGAAGAGAGACAAGAAAATGGGCACCTTGATGCAGAATGAGCAACGGACCGGTCAGCCCAGGGTGCTGTGTGAGCATAAGAGGGTCTGTGGCCAGGACGTGGTGGTCAGAAAAGGCTCCCTGCAGAAGTGGGAAGGAAGGCAGCAGAGGAAGGAAGGAGGGCCGGGGTGAGGAGTGCCCTTGCAGCAGCCCGCTCCTGGGACTCAGCCTGTCCCAGAGGAGGAGCTGCCACCCTGGAATCGACATTCAGTGCTGCTGGTCCCTGCCACTGGCCTTTCTGCTTCAGTCTGCACTCCCTGGCCCTGCTCCACTTGGCCCGTCTTCATGGCACAGAGCCTGGTGAAAGGTTAATGGTAAGATAATGACCTCGGCCTTCCCAGTTGCCCTTGGGCCTGTCACAGACACTTAGTTCTGCAGCCAGGGCCTCTGTGTGCCTCTTCTGGACCCATTCATCCCCCCAAAGTCATTGTTGTAGCTGGCTCTTTTCTTGTCACTCCTTTCTCTCCCCGCTGTACCCAGGTAGCTCTTGATTTAGCGTTTTCAGAAATGCTTAATTGCAGCCAAAAAATGTAGACCCATATTTCCTGGAATTGCATTTATTTCAGAGCAGTTTGAAATTGGGGATTGCTGAGCACAAAAGCTGGTGCTCCCTGAGTGGCAGGCACACAACGCAAGGTACAGATGAGGTCTCATAGAGTTGCACAACTTGAAACCTGTAGCATTTTATTAACCGATGTCACCCCAATGCATTTAATTTTGAAAGACACTGGGGCTCTAAAACCTAACCTCCTGCAGCACCCCCCTGAAATTACGTCCCCTGGCACACTGTGTTCCAAATCCACCGTTCTACCTGTGCGGGCACCGTGTTCCTCCTTCCTGCCAGGCAGCCCTGAGGCGACAGCGCATATGGTGGGTCCCGCCCCCTGGTCTGTACCCGGGGCACCCTTGCTCTACTTCATCATCTGTAAAATGGGGCCGTTTCACATGTGGCTGTAGAGCTGAAGTGCACTGACGAGCTCCGGTTGTGGACACCTGTCCTGCCTGCGGGGGACATTGAATCAGCATGGGGATTATTGTTATCATTGACAGCTGTGCTTTTTCCCCACTTGCTTTATGTTATTAGCCACTGAGCTGCTAGCTCGTGTGTGGGAGGCAAGATGGTCTTGCCCTTCTGGAGTGCAAGGTACACCTGGGACATGTATTTATTAATGTGTGCAGGTGGCACTTATCAGCTGGTCCCAGTTGCGAGCTGAGTAGATGTTTAGGGTAGAGATGGAGGGGGGGGTTTTGACGCGATATGGGATTATGTCCAGAGTGTTCAGATGGGGTGTTTGATTCCAAACATTTCCTGGCTCTTCTTCCCTGTGAAAAGCAAGTATAATCACATCTAACTCCCAGTGTGGCTGTGAGGCTTAGCTGGGATGACGTGTGAGTGTGTGTGATGTCATGCCTCCCACAGAGGACTCCCGCCCCAGCCAGAGCCCACGAAATGTTACCGCTCTCCCTTCACTACATTCGAAATGGATTTTCAATGGCCATAAAAAGGGACAGTCTTGTACGGAAGCCAAATGTGACAGGGTAAATTGAAACACCTGTCTCTGATTGTCGCCAGCCTCGCTCTCTGCAGTGGACGCTGGGGTGGGCAGCCTCATTCTGATGAGCATCACAAAGAAATAAATTTCTAATCCTTGACAATGACTGGGTGCCTGGAGGTTCCAGCGGCAGGAATTGCACCACCTCCGAATAGTGAGCGCCCTCCTGCTGGCGGTGCTGCGTGTCCCTGGGACTGCGGCCAGTCTGTCAGCCGAGTGTGAGTTTCGCTCATCTGTGTGTACCCAGCATAGGACATGGAATAGCTCATTCGTGTGCAGAAAGACTGTGGGCGCGAGTGGCATGAAGAAGCGAGGCTCCGTGGGTGTGGTGAATTCTCAGAGACCACGGGTGCCTATATTTTTCTGTAGGAAGCTTACAAGACATCAAACAGATAGTATGGTGGCTGGCTAGACCCATTTTCTAACTAAAATAGTGGCTTCTGCACATTTGTTTCTCAGTTCCAAGCTGTGCTGTGAGTTAATTTCATATTATTACATGTTACGGACTTCTCAGTTTTTGGAAAAATAATTGAAATTTTAAGGGTTAAATCTATAAAGGCCAAGAAAGGGTCGAAGGCAATATGGGTAGTAAATAACAGAGCACTGTCTTGGATGGACCTGGGGTGCCGTGGCGTGGAGTTTGAGTCGGAGGGAGGGTCTCTTTACATTTGTTGCTAATGCTCGAAACTAGTGAACTGCCTAGGATGTTACTCCGTCAAGAAATGTGATTTTCAGACACCACGTTTGGGTGGGCTGACCGAGGAAACAGCATGATGTTACTACAAGCAAAGACCCTTTAGTGTTTGAGAACCTGGAGTTGGAGCCCTGCTGGCTGCATAGCTGTGTCCTACCTTGGCAAGGTAGCTGGACCCTGAACTTCCTGCTCCCCATGAAGTTGGGTTCCATCAAGTCGTGAGGATTCCCATCGGCAATAAGTCATTCTTCTGCGTGACTCGTGACCACCCACACAGGATTGCGTCTGAGCCTCAGGAGACACCACACTCAGTCTTCCCAATGGCGTGTGGCCAGTACCAGCCGTCTCAGGCACGCTCCTCCCGGCCTCACCCACCCCAGACTAGGTGGTTTCTTTCACTTGGGTGGCATTTGTTTCCTACCTGAAACTTCTACTTCCTGTTAGCCTGTTGCCAGGCTAATTCCCGCTTCTTCTCTAATACTTAGCTCAGAGTCTCCCTTCCTCCAGGGAAAATCCCTGCTTCCCACTCTCCCCACCAAAGCTCCCTTGTGGTTGTTGTCCCTCTTTACATAATCCCCACCTTGTGCCCCCATCCTACAGTTCCCCTCACTTAATGGTAATCATTTGACAACACACCTGCCTTTTCACTGGTTCCCTGAATGCTACCTGACACATGGCAGACATTCAACCAATGCTTGTTGAATGAATGAGAAAAGCACAAAGCAAATGCTCCAGGATTTCACTCGATTTCACTTACCCCAATGCGCTTTAGGGAACTACAGCGGTCATGCATTGTTTTCATTCTCTTTCTTTTTTTTCTTAAGGGGTGTTATTCAAACCCGGGAGTAAGCAAAGATTAAGTACTTATGAGGATGGGAGCTGGAGGGGGTAGATCAACTGTAGATAATAAAGTTTCTTTATAAATAAATTCTTGAGATGAACTAACAGTATCATGGGGAGACTAGAATTGTGTGACTGCAGAGTTAAGAGGCCGGATCACTTGCTTCTTCCCTACCCTCTTTGATTAGCAAAAGACAGCTCACATGGCAAATGCGCACACTGCAGGGGAATCGTGGGGACCACGGAGGACCCGTGGGCTCGCTGCCCCAGCAGTGTCCTCGTCTGTGTGGCTTTGATAATAAGGCACAGTCCTTTCAATTAGAAGCTGCAGTTCCACTGTGATTCACAGCTTCTGCTTCCAGTTTCCTTTAAAGGGCCTGCTCCGCACTTCTTCCTGGCTCTGTCTTTGGGAATCAGCTCTCTTTTTTATTTTGATTTTTATTGTTACTGGTTTTAAAAATGCATTTATTTCTCTCATACTGATACAATGTACCACAATACTTTGTGATTCCGTAGTGCATTACCGTTTATACTGCGTGGACTTCATCTTGTTTGTCCTTCACAACTTGGAAGCTCAGAGACGTTAAACAATTTGAGCAGGGCTGCATAGAAAGTAGTAGGTACAGAACCCAATTCCTTACCCAGGTTTTCTAACTTCACATATATTTCCCATTATATTCTATTGCCTCCCCTCAGCCCTCAGGATAATAGCTACCATATACGGATTGCTTATAGTGAGCTGGGCTTTATTTAAAATGTATCGTTTAATCCTCACAATGGTAAGTATTAGTCACATTTTGCCAACCGCGAAACTAAGATTCAGACAAATAACTTTTCCAAGATCACTCAGCTCGAAAATAGCAGAGCTGAAATTCGAACCCAGATTTGGCTGTCGCTAAAGCTGCTTAACCACTAAGCTTTTAATTACTAAGCTCTTAACTAACTACCATGCCAGTAGTTCTCAAAATTTAAGGTGCATCATAATTACCTGGAGGATTTGCTCATACACAGAATTCTGGGTCCTTCCCCCAGAGTTTCTGATTCAACAGGCCTGGGTGATGCTGAGAAGTTACGTTTCTAGCAAGTTCCCAGACAATGCCCGTGGTGGGGAGAATGCACTTTGAGAACCCCTGTGCTCTGCCACACTGCCCACCACCCGCCAACCCCCCTTCCCAGTTGCGCTGAATTACTGCCAGCAAAAAATGTGTTTCGTATGGAGGGGAAGGACTTTAATTATGCTTTATTACATGGCCCATTTTAAATGAGGTGTATCCTGTATATTACAATGTACAACTTTGAGGAGAAAATTATGATGGCCGCAGGGCGGTGCCACTTTCGGGGCTAAATTCGGGGTCATGTCATTTTAATTGCGTTCTTCTTTGCAGTCATTTGTGAAAACTGTCCTCTCTGTGTCATCACCTACACAACGGGGAACTTAATGCCCATCCAAAAGGGTAACAAAGCCATTTATTAATAAAGCTGAACATTCTCTGAGATTAATTGCCTCCTTCTTCCACTTACCTTCTTGCTTAGGATATGCTCTGGTTTTTTAAGAAGTATATGATTTGCATTTTTAAACTGGAGTGATACTGGGGAGAGTTAGCCCTCCCTGTCATCTCATCTTTCTCCCCAGTCCACTGGTAACCATTAATCTGTTTCTGTAATTACATTATCTCATGAGTGCTTTGTAAGTGGAATAATGCAGTACCTATCCTTTTGGGATTGACTTTTTTACTTAGCATAATTTCATTGGGCTGGTTGGGTAGGTCAGTGGTTCATTTTGTTTTACTGCTGAGAAGTATTCCAGGCTATAGATGTACCAGAGTTTGTTGAATCATGCACCCATCGAAGCACATTTGGATGATGTCCAGTCTGGGACTATTAAGGATAGAACTGCTGTGAACATCCATGGACAGGTTTCTGCATGAAGATAAGTTTTCATTTCTCAGGGATAAGTGCCCAAATGCGCAGTTGCTGGGTCATGTGCTAAGCCTGTTTTCACTCTTACAAGAAACTGCCAAGCTACTCTCCATCGTGGCTGCACCGTTTACCTTTCCAGCAGCAGCATATCAGGGCTCCCGTTTCTCTGCAGCCTCGTCTGCACCTGTTCTCATCTGTTAGCTTTGATTAGAGCCGTGCTGGTGGGTGTAAAGTGATCTCTTGTTGTAGTTTTGGTTTCATCTCCCTAATGACTAATGATGTTGAGTATCTTTTCATGGTGCTTTGTATATTTTCTTTGGAACAATATCTATTCAAATCCTTTGTTTTAAAATTGGATTGTCTTTTTATTGTTGAATTGGGAGAGCTCTTTATGTATTCTTGATAAATGCCCTTTCTCAGATTTATGATTTGCAGCTATTTCCTCCTTTCTATGGTTGTCTTTTCACCGTCTTAATGGGTATTGGGAGAGAGGAGCCCAGCCTTCCTGAGTATACTCACCGGAGCTTCTGTAAGGCGGGCTGGTAGGGGTTGGTCAGGGCGAGGAGCAGGGCCTGGTTCAGATGCCCCAGACAGTCACTGTTCTTACCGAGATTTGGCAGATTCTCTTGAACAAATGTTTTTCCATTTATAATTATGCCCTTAGGACAATTTCCAGAAACTTTAAATGAATTTTTAAAAATAATTTTTACGAGCTAAATTGTTCTTTTTCTGGGGAGAGTGGCCGCAGAGCTCTTTACTGTGTCACCCTGGAAGACCAGCCTGTTCTGGTTGTCGGTGACCCTGTGAGAAGGTCGGTGACTAGGGAAGGACCTTCCCTCTACAACATTTGCAGGACTGGACCAGTGCCTAGAACACAGCACTGAAAGAATGGCCCAGTGAGTGAATGAGTGGAAGCACTGTGGAGGAGGGAGATGTGGGGCATGTGAGAACATGAAAATGGTGGGGGTGGAGGGTCCACAGGAAGTTTGAGGGGGAAGGCACCAAATCCACACGTAGCCCTACTGGAACCATTGTCTGCCCCCCTTGCGGAGCATCATTACTCCTTCAGTTATAACACAGCAGTAAGTCACAGGCCCATTGTCACCGCAGCCCAAAAGAGAGCCTGGTTCATGGGCTGAGCATGGTTAGGAATCTGAAAATCATTGTTGTGAGTGACACGTGTATTCGTTCTGTTCCTGTCTTTGGGTATCTTTAGGAATACATGTGCTAAACATCTACTGTGGACCCATGAGCAGACTTCTGTATACACACGCACATGCAGTAGTTATGGAAAATGTTGGAGCAGTGGGATGTTCTCAACGGACATTCTTCTTTCTTACTTAAAAGTCATAAAGGGAAAAAAGGAGTGTTCAATCTTTAGCCATCCAGCCCAGCTGGCTCGCTTGGCAGGTGGGAAAACCGAGGCCCAGAAAGCTTCTGTGTTGTGTCCATAATCTCAGGTCTACCTAGTCGTGGGTTCCTGCTTCCTGTGAGAATACTCTTCCCACACCGTGTGGGAAGGCACACCAGCTTCAATCACGTAAACTTTATTTGCTGCTTCAGCAAATACTCATTCAACACAACCACTTAAAAATCAAGTTATGCCCAGGTATAACTGTCATTTGAATTTTGCCTCTAACTTTTCTGCCTTTTCTCTCCCTCCACTCCTTTCCTAGAGTAAATTGTGCACCTGGCAACTTTGAACCTTGTTACAATCCAGAACGTTAATAGGGTTTTACATTTTTAGCAGCCTAATGAGGAGGATATAGGACCTTCAGTACTAGCCCCTCGGGGGTTTCTATTCTTGGCGTTTATTAAACTTTGCTGTAGCCTGAAGTGTATTTGACCTTTTTATATTAACAAAAAATTCAGTTTAAACTTTATACATGTATGTGTGTGTACATGTGTGTACACATTTCCTTCTCCATCCATTAGGCAGAGATTCAGACATTATCAACACTGGAACGGGAACATGCTTGTCAGTTTTTTCCCTTCATTTGGTGAGGAAGAGAGAAGAGAAGCCATTACCATCAGAATTTAATATTTTTCTTATTTAGCTAAATTTGAGCCCTCTTAAATCTTTTCTACTTTGAAGTCTATTTTGCAGTTTAATTAATGCAGCGAGGGTTTTTATTTTACTCTCAATGGAGATAATCTTAATCCATTCACAGTGACCTTTTCTTGTGCAAATTAGTTCTACACGCTTGTTTAAGCAAATGGTCCTTTGCCTGATGTCTCTTCTTAATGACGGGTTTATAATTGAAAATTGGCTTACTCCCATACGCCTAGTTTGTATGACAATATAAAAATAGATGTGGACTTTAAAAATATGAATTTATATATCAGGATCCCAAAAAGAGGAGAGAAGAATCCAATGCCTTCAGGCTATGATTAAATTAGACTATTAGAGTCAGAAAATGCTGGTGGCATGTGCGACTGTCAAAGTCACACCTGTCTTCGGAGCATGGGAAGTTCTTGAAAAATGAGAGTGATTTCATCTTAGCTCTGAGAACCTGGGCCTTCACAGGATGGGAGCCGCCTCTAGTTTCTCAAGTTTTCTTAAATTCATAATGAACTGGAAACCATGTGCTTAGGACAGTGTTTGTGGAAATCACATTTACATTGCTAACCCTAAACAAAACGAAATGCTCCTTATCTTTCCTGCATTCACCAGCATTGACAGCTGACACTCTGGTTCTGCTCAGCATTTTTTCAAGTGCAAAAGCAGTGAAATACCATCAAGTGGCATTTGTATGGAAGAAACAGTCACAAATTCGTATTCCTCTTTCCCTATTTCTTAGGCTGGCTCCTTCCCCTGTAAGTCATGTCAGCCGCCCTTCTACGGCAGGAGCATTTGTCTAGGGTAACTGAATGTTCTTGGTTAAATGTAGAAACTCCGGCTTGAAGGAGAAAATAAATGTTGTTTTGTGCTTGTAATGGAGGTTTCCTGAGTAGGCTTTAATAGCATGGTTTTATGGGGTGGGGAACAAGAACAGTCTTAGTTCGGTGAATGACATGGCATTAAAAAAAGGCAACATTGGCAGTGATTTTTTTTTTTTTCTTTTAAGCTATGGGAGCAGCACTTTCCTTCAGGACACAAAAATCTGATTTTGCAAAACAAAGGCTGAGCAAGCCAGATTGTTCCTGGGACCATCTGACTTGTCCTTAATGGACTGTTTGCAAAAGACCCCAGTGGCTTTAGCTAACACGAAGGTTCCTGTGTGTTCTCCACGCCCCCATTCCCTCCTGGAAAAGTGGGAACTGCCCGCCTGGCGTATTTCCGAGTTGCCCTGGGGTTTCATGCAGACGTGCATCCACACGGCGTTCCTTCATCCCTTCATCCTCCATTGGCTAATTGTTCCTCCTCTACTTCCAGGTATGATTATCGGGAAATGCTGCACAATGCCACTTTCTGTCTGGTTCCTCGTGGTCGCAGGCTCGGATCCTTCAGGTTCCTGGAGGCTCTGCAGGTAAGAGACCCAGAAACCTGCCCAGAATAGGGTGGAGGAATGAAGGCAGACTGAGGGGGGTGGAGGGGTAGAACCTGAGCACTTCTCCTGGGATCTAAACAAAAGCATGATTTGCCTTGAACACCTGAAATCTGTTTTCCCAACAAAATTTTGTCTTATGTGGGCAACAGGAGGAGGATTTACTCCCTGCCTTTGGGCATAAGGAGATTAAATGGTTTCACCACCAGGGAGGAAGATGGGTTCTTCAGGGCTTGACTGCAAGCCGAGGACAGATCTGCTTGCCGCCAGGCAGCCTAGCTGGGCTCCTGGAAGCTAGTCCTATGAGCAGTTGAACTGGCATTGGTGGTTGTCCCCGAAAGCAAGTCGCCTGTTCCGCACCCGCTCTCAGTGCAGTACCCAGCAGGGTGGTGGTGCTCGCTTGGCCCAGCAGGTTTGAGGCCCTGATATTCAGAGGTCTGCGGCTGTAGCCCCAGACCTGCGTGGCGTCTCTGTTCATTAACCCCACTCTGCGGAGATGCCTTCTCTTGTTGAGACAGTCATCCGCATTTCCTCCCTGGAAGATGCAGCCAGCCTTCCCCGATCTCAAGAAAGCATGATCTCCAACTCCTCCTCCACTCCGTTTCCCTCTGCTGCCGTGTTCCTGTCTCCTCTGCGCTCTGCACCTTGCCCGGATCTGCTTTTGTCACAGTGCTTCCTAACTTCCGTCATTCTGTCCTGTCCTCCGACAGAAGAGCTTCCTTCTCTTGCTCATCTTTTCCAGTGCACCGTGCGTTCTGCGAAGCACATAGTCACTAATGTTCTTGTAGCCTCTCGGGATGCTGGTGGAGCACATCCATCCCTGGTTTAGGTTATGAGTTATTTGGAACCAGAATTTTGTCATCAGCCCAGTGTTTCTGGCAATGAGACCACTGGGCAGGTAGAAAATTGCTACAATGGTGGTTTGGATCCCCCTGCAAGGAAGGGAACAAAGTTCTGGCTCAGACATTTGCAGAACACGAGAAAGGTGAACGGTTAAGTCTGCAAAATACTGTGTCAGAAGCAGAACCTCATCCCACTCTCTGTTGCTCATGATATTTGGGGTAAACCAGTGGCAGTTACACTGACAAAGATGTTTATATTCAACGGTTTTATGCTGAGCTTTTGTTGGTGAAAGGTTTTGTTACATCAGTAAAGCTTCTCCAGGGAGGCTAGTCGTCTCCATGAAAGACAGGTCAGCCAGTCCATGTGGTAGAATAGAAATGGGGCTTCGGGATCCTACGGCAAGACTTGCAAATGTTAATGTCTCAGCTGAATACATACAGTCTTCCTATGACTTGATAACTCATGAAAGCTTACTTTCCTCTGGCCTCAGCCATTCAGGCAATATAAGAAATGCCTGTAATTGAATTTGTGCTGATTTGCCCCTGAAGGGAATGGTTTCTGCTGTCGCTGTCCTCACTCATGAAGTCCTCTTCTTCAAACAGGCTGCCTGTGTCCCTGTGATGCTCAGCAATGGATGGGAGCTGCCATTCTCTGAAGTGATTAATTGGAACCAAGCTGCCGTCATAGGCGATGAAAGATTGTTATTACAGGTAAGGAAGGGGCTATGGCCTTCAACAGATCAGTAGATTATTGTTGCCCCCATCCAAACTTTCCAAGAAGATGAATCCAAAAGGTCAGCTCTATAAAAGAAATTTTATCAGGAGAAAATGGTGTGTGTCATGGCGAATATGAAGTCATTTAATATGACATTGTGCACTTGCCAGCACAGAATCTGCCCAGGTCCAGGGAGTATGTTAGGAAACGGAGAAGTCTCAGGCAATGGGTGTGAGCTTTGATAGTGAGCAGAGGTGTATGTCCACCCCCTTCACCATCCAGAATTTTTAGACATGATATAAGAGAGGTCTTGTACCATCCTACTGCTTCATATTCCTTTCCCCTGTTTCTGTCTTTGCCTTCAGATTAATTTTCAGGAAGAGAGAGGTCTCTAGGGTTGATTTTTGTAATTAGTGTCATCATTGCTCAAATGATCCACTCTGGGAACTTGAGTGAGTATTATCTTTAAGATACGTAGTTGAAAGAGCAGCCTCTAATAAAAATGTTTTCTTTAAATGTATTTTTGGCCATTTCAATTTTTAAAATGTTATTGTGATAAGAACATATAATATGAAACCTCTCTTAACAAATTCTGAGGTATGCAATGCATTATTGTTGTCTGTAGGTACAGTGTTGTTGGACGAGTTTCTTCATCCAGTTTAACTGAAATTTTGCACCCACGAATTAGTAACTCCCTATATTCCTTCTCCCAGCCCCTGGCCACCATCTTTCTACTCTTTAATTCTATGAGTCTGACTCTTTTAGATACCTCATGAAAGTAGAATCATACAGTATTTGTCTTTCTGTGACTGGTTTATTTTACTTAGCATAATGTCCTCAAGGTTCCTCTACGTTGTCCTACATTATGGAATTGAGACTTAATGTTGTTAAAATGTCAATATTACCCAAAGCATTCTACATAGTCAATGGAATCCTTACCAAAATGCCAGTGGCATTTTGTACAGAAATAGAAAAATGGTTCTAAAATTCATGTAGAGCCACAAAAGACCCCAAATAGCCAAATCAATCTTGAGAAAGAAGAACAAAGCTGGAGGCATCATACTTCCTGATTTCAAAATATATTACAAAGCCACACACATCAAAAGAGTATGGTACTGGCATAAAGAAAGCCATACAAACCAATGGACTAGATAGAATACAGAGCCCAGAAATAAATCCAAATACATATAGTGAACTAATGTTTGACAAGGGTGTTTAATTCAAGTTTGAACTTCTCAAGAGCTGCCTGGGAAGGAGATACAGTACTCACAGAGACATCCGAGGACAGCGACAGTTGGTCACTAAGGATTTATCTATAGCCCCTTTGGGTAATAATGTTCAAGTTCTACATAAATTACCGTGCTCCTTACTCTAAAATTATAGAATACTTAAATGCTTTTCTTCATGGCATTCTGTACTTTATCTTGAATTGCCACAGATATTTGTAGAATGATTTCTTTTAATGTCCTTGCTCTTTTTGATATCCAGAAAACAGAGTTTCTAACTCTGTTGTTGATGCTACTTTGGTGCCACTTAGCCAGTCAGCTAGCTGGATGGCAGAGCGAGGCAGTGCTCTCCCCAGAGTAGCAGATGAAATAGTTCTCAGCGAGAGGGCTACGGATTAGGCAAGCCAAGTCGAGCCCAGCGCCCAGAGCACGCCTTCTGCCTGGTCCTTGGTGGTCTGAGTGTCCCTGGGACCTCCAGGACGAAAGAATCATTCACAGTCCAGGAACAAGCATCCTTCTCGCTCAGAGACCGTGTGCGCCTAAAACCTTTACTCAAGAAAGGCCAGCCCCCAGTGCTGAATGTAGCTCTTCTTCATGGTGCTTTTCTCCTTTCATGACTTTGACAATTAATGCACATTTAGTAGAGGAAGTTTGGGAAATAAAGGGAATACAAAACACGGGCCATAATTTCTCCATTCACGCACCAGTGCTCCCATGAATTTGATGTGAATAAGTCTTTCTTGTCTTTGACACAGAGAACGTTGTGGGATACTCCTTTGTGGTTGTCCATTTTCTCCCTTTTCACCCAAGTTGATGTGTGTTCACCTTCTGAAGCAACTTCTTGGCTTGACCCTGAAGACTGTGTTTTTCATTACGTGCCCACCCACGCTTGCTGGTATTCTCCTTTCTCACATGCGTTCTGACTTCGCGCAGCTGTCTCCCTACGGAACAGCGACTGCACTGTCGTTGACTGTGGTTTTAGAGAGCTGGCGAGGAGCCCAAATGTCTGCTCTGGGGAATGTTTTTGTTATGTTACAATTTTTCATTTCCTGTTTTAGAACAGCTTGGATGTTTTTATTTGCATATGTTCTCGTCATCATGTCACCAAGAGAGCTCAGTGTGTATTTCTATATCTATTTTGGTAGATCTCATGAGTTTTGTTATCATCCTCGACCTTTTATTAAGACTTTGGCTTCTGCAGCTTCCAAAACAATCTGGCCAAATTAGAATTAATTTATCGCTTTTCCATACCAGCCCCTCAGGACAAGCAAATTAATAACCAACCATCAAATGCCATTAAAACTTAGAACTTGGTCTTTTCAATCAATCAGAATTACCCTCCAGAACCCTTTGCAGGGCAATGTCAGACACTCGTGTTGTGCACACAAAAGAGGCAAATAGATTTCACCTGATGTAGGAACATCAAGATGCAGCTTATGTAAGAGAGGGGAGTGTAGTGGCAGGGTGATCCGTGATACTCACTCTCTCCTTTCGTAACCACAGCCTATCCCATTTTCCGGAGACCACACAGCGACAGCTCTCGGCATTTTTCTAATGGAGTGGTTCCTCATGACCATGATGGAACAGTGAAATCAATCTCCATGACTCTTAAAAATGCCGCTAACACTTAGAAGAGAGTGTGATTATGAAAATTGAGCAGGATAATTTTTTTCTGCTCTTTCTTTGGCACTCTAGGTAATTTCTTATGTGAGTAAATAAAAATAAATTTGCTTTGACCTGCCAAGGATTCATGATATGAATGGTCTGTCCACCTTCTCCAAGGGTATTTTCCTTCCATTTATGCACTTTGGAGCCCAGATTTACTATCTGCTTTTAGACATGGCCAAGGCAAGACAGCTTGTCCTTCTGTTCTTATTATGGAGCAGTTTTACTGCTCCTCTTAAAAGCAATGCTGCCACCTTCCCCTCCAGTGGAAATTCAGATGTAGTCTTCGTCACGATGTTGTGGGTAACCTGTTAAAGCCGCAAACAAAGCATTCCTGTGTCAGCCAAGGCCCGGATGTCTGTCTGATCAGTTATGGGAGGCAAGCATGCAGAAAGAGGTGAGCACAAAAGGGTACTTGCTAAGCACAAGGAGTCGCCCCCAAGAGGGTAGACTCCATAAATGAGAGAGACCTTGCGCTATAAGTGGGGATAGGAAGCAAGCCCAGGAAACTCACCAGAAACCCAGAGTATACACTTCAGAGCTCCAGACCCAAGCAAGTTTACATGTACACATGAAACCGTTGGTCCAAGCTTAAATATCATCACCCTTATGCCAATAATGATAACATTGGTAGTAATAATTGCTATTCTAATTAAGCCCTTAGTGTTTCTAGGCACTGTGCTAAGCACCTCTCCAATGCTCGCTGCAACCTTCTGATGTTAGTACTGTGGCCCCATTTTAGAAATGAGGAAATGGAATCTTTGAGAGATCAAGTAACTTGTCCAAGGAATTGCTTCTAGTAAATGGTGAAACCAAGAATCCCCCCTTGTGTTGTCTAAATCATGTGTCTTGTGTTTAACCATTAGCTTACACTGCTAGTAAAAATGATGATATCCTTTTGGTGGCTTCAGATGGCCATGTTCAAGTCAGCTCTTACTTTTAAAGTGTCTGCTATAGAAAGGCCACTTTCCTGCCTTAAAATGTGTAGCAATAGGGACAGCACATAGATCCGCCTTTAAAATTGTGTAGTGCGGTAGAGAGCAGCGGTGACTAAACCTATTCAAGGCTAGAAAGATTGCGTTAGATTGGGGTAAGTGCCGGAGACAAAAAGAGAGCTCTGGGGGGCAGAAGAGCTCTCAGGGTGAAGTAGGAGGTATGTGCACATAGAATGGACTAACCCCGGCTTCCCATTCATTGGAAAGGCTCGGAGGCATTCCCTGAAAAGCCCTCGAGTAGGTAATTTGTAGTCCCTGGCGTGGCATGTCTTAAAAGCGCTTTGTGGCGGAGGAGATGATGTCTTTCAGCCTTTCCTCAAGGCCTGTAGCTCCTTCTCTGTAAAATTTGGTTGTCCATGTGCAAGTTCAAGGATTTGTGGGACTCCAAGGAGAAAACAGCAATTGCTACTATAGGAACACCCTAAACAAGTGGTAACCTGCTTCTGAATCTTAGAGGTGAACTGTAACTTTCATTCATTAAAGTCATTAAATCGGATGCCCAGTAAGTGCTGTTTTGTACCTGACACCTCCGAAAGGCATTTTAACCGGGAAGCTGGTGATTTTCAGTAGATCTGTATGCTAGGAGCAAACTGCTGTAAAGAACAAAAGCCCAAGTGGGTTATTTCAACGCAGTGACATGTCATTGTTGTCCAGTTATAGTTATGATGTGTTCCCCTTGTGTTACAGATTCCTTCTACAATCAGGTCTATTCATCAGGATAAAATCCTAGCACTTAGACAGCAGACACAATTCTTGTGGGAGGCTTATTTTTCTTCAGTTGAGAAGATTGTATTAACTACACTAGAGGTAAGTGGGACTGCTTGGCCCTCTGTTGAGTAATGGTCCTTTACATGCTTCTCTTGGCCTTCTGTTTGCTGCTGGTGATGTGTACTTGGTCCAATGGGGCAAAACCGAATTTTCTGTGCTTTGGATAGGACAGTTAACTCTTTTTTTCGCCTGCTCTGCCATGCCCAAGCACGTAACTCCATTTCTGACAAACTCAGGGGAAAGCTGACGGAAGGAGAAACTACACTCCTGACGTGGAGCTGGGCTCTGGCTCACATCGTTTCAAGGGTATGTGGCTAATGACTGTCCTGTCACTCATACTTGATGGCATCCGTGGAAGACATGTAGTAACCAAGTAGGGGGACGTTTTCTACCGCTCTAAACATATGAGTCATTTACTGGCCACCCTAGGCCAATGGCATTGGGACGCAGCAAAACTAATTCTCAAGACATATACAAGCCCACCACAGCATCCATGTTGCAAGGATGTGTTAAGAAGAAAGTCGGGATTACACCTGTCTGGTTCAGAAAGTGTTAAACTTTATGAAATCAGCCAATCTTGTAGGCAGGTGAGTGCTACCCACCTTCAAGCTGCTTTTTTTTAAGGCTGGAGGGAAAAAGGACAGGGGAGTGTGGAGATGATTAGAACCTTTGGAAGTAGAGCAGAGAGCGATGGCCTGAGGCTCCACCAGAGTAGCACAAAGAGCTAAGAGAAAACTTAGGCAGCTGCACACTCCTGAATTACAGGCATGTAGGAAGGAGAGCAGGGGTGCTCCGGTGAGGCTCAGCATGCAGTGACTCTGAGGTGTCTGTATAATGAGGTGGTAGCATCTGGGGCCTCCCTTTTGGAGTATTTCCTTTGGCGCACACGCTGAGAAGTCTTGAGTACTACCAAGAACACCGAGGTTACCCTGTTTTGCCTGTACCACTATTTTCTTGCCATCCTGAGTATCGGAGCCACCGCTGGTCCTGCCCCAGGGACAGTGGGGCATTTACTTACCTATCCTGCTCTCACGTGGGGGCATGCTTAGTCAGAGTGTCGTCTCATGAATGGTGCACCTGTTTTTTCCATCCTGAAACTAGGTGAAACAGGCTGTTTAGGAACCCAGGCTCACCCTATGAAGGGGACAGTGGGGTCAGAATGGCTTCAAAAGGCTTCCTCATTGCAAGTAACATCTGTACCTCCAAAGCTCTCCCTTCAATTAAATTGATTGAGTCTGCTGTTCATAGCAGCAGATTTGAATATGTAATAGATGCTACTTTTCTTTTCTTTGATCCTGCCCTCTTTAGAAGACCTTTTGTAGGCCCTTCTTAAGGAAAGTTGAGTGTCATTTTCTTCTTATTCTTTTTGGAATAATAGTGCTTTCTTATCAAAGAAGTGTGTGCTTATTTTAGAAAATAATGGAAAATACTTACAGGATAAAATAACCTACCCATGCAAAATCACTATTGACATGTACAGATAAATACGTATGTTGGTTCTTTTCTATGCCAATGTATAAATATGTTGTCATTTTTTATTTGAAAAGGAGTCTTTCTGTACTTTATATTTTTTCAGCTTAAAATGTTCTTAGGTTTTTCTGTAATTGTTTTAATGACTGTATAATACTCCATTCATGATATCATTTAATTTCTTTAATGAATCTCCAATTTGAACCTATCACTGTTGCTTTTGACTTTTTATTATTATATACACCATTAAAGCAAATAGCCATAGCACAAAATTGCTGGGCAGGTTCAAGATTACTTCCTTAGAAAAAATTCCTTGAATTCAAAGATTTGGTTCAAAGACTATGACAAATGTTAAGATTTCTAAAGTGAATTGTCAATTTTACTCTAATAGAATCGAACTAATTTATATTCCTTCCAGCTAATATGAGAGGACCTGTTTTAAGTTTAGTTTTTTTCACTTTCACCGATATTGGGCATTATATTTTTTTAAATGATATATTATTATTATTTTCTTAACTCATATTTCTTAGGGTATTAGTAAGAATAAATATTTTTCATATATTTCTTGGTCAGGAAACTCATAAAGAAAGAAATAGAAATGGCCAAAGTTGTCCTACTTTTTCTCATTAATTTTTAAGATCTTACTATGTTAAAAAAAATATTAACCCTTTGCCTCTTGTTGCAAATATCTTTCTCTAATTCCTAGTACGCCTTTTTATTTGGTTTATGATTGGGCAATCTTTTCTATTTCACACATATTTACTTATATTGCTCTAGTACTTTCATAGTTAATTTTTTTATATCAAGCTCTTTAATCCAATTTACTTTTATGTATGATCTGTGTTGGAGAAAAGCCTGACTTTTTTTTGACAGATTATTGTGTAGCTGTCCCAATATGTTTCGTTGCTGTTCTCACATGCCGCTCTCCTGCCCCTTGGGGTCCGTTTCTAGCCTTTTAGTTTTGCCTTATGAGTCGTCCACTCCCACACACCCAGACCGCACGGCCTGACTTTCCATTTCTTACACTGTGTGCTGTCCTCTGCTGCGAGCCTGTATTTATGTGACCACTCTGTTATTGTTGACAAGTGTGGTCATTTCTAATTATTTATTTTTATAGATATGGATATGAATCCTTTATTCAAGCAATGACTTTCTGTGTGCATCTTAGACTACACCTCTGTTTCTCTAGTATGGAGTCCATGAAGTGAGATTACTCACCTGAACAGTCTAGGCATTTCTGAGGCTCACGCTGTGTACCGTCAGATTATTCTTCGGAAAGGCTGCATCAACCTTGACTCTCACATACCGTCCAGGGGAGGCACTCTCTTGCTGCGTGCTTGTCAGCCTTAAGGGTCATAATTAAAACACACACGTACACAACTTCACTAATTTGCCAGATGAAAGATGGTATCTTATTAATTACATTTCTTTTGAGCATGGTTTATTGCGTAGATCTGGTCTGGGGCCTATTAAGTTAGCAGCGCTCAATTATCCTGTAATAACAGTTGGATGTGTTATATTCATCAGAATAGGAACTTAAAGTCAAGCTGTTTTCATCTCTGTGCCCGGAAATGCCTTCTTCCCCTTGGATCTAAGCCATATAGTTCTTTAGCCACACAGTTGTTTTGAAAACACTAGAAACCATATACTTCATTCAGATTTATAGCAACTGTCAAGTCCCCTTATATGGTCTCAAGATCAGGTTGGAACAATCTGATTTCTTAACTGAATTGCATGAGAGATACCATCTAGTTTCCCTTTTTAATTCAGAACTCAGATAACCCAGAAATCCAATGTAAATAGAAAAACAGAGACTGGCAGAAAGTGCCATCCATGTAACACAAATAAACAAAGCCAATCTGTTTGTAAGAATGATTTAACTAATTCATAACAGTGATACCCACTTGGCTTAGAAGGTAGATAACACAAGTCCTTCAGTCCCTGTTGGAGCTCCAGAGGTCTGAGGATAGTTCAGAGTTACCCACAGACAACAGAGATTTCAGGGCCCCCCCTTCCAGTGGTTCTGCACTTGGAGACTTTCCTCCTTGCCTTCTGTATTCTAGGCCATGAGAAAAGGATTACTTAGGTTTGGAGATTATGAACCTTAAAGTTGTAGGTAGTACTTAGACACAATCGAAAACAGCACACACCTCACTCTTCTCAATGCCAGGGTCACGTTGTTAGCATATTCTGTTGTGCTGCAGTCTGTCATATTTGGGATTCAGCTAGTATAGTATTTCCAGTGTGACTGAAGTTTCCTTATTCTGCATCTTGGAATTAAAGAGCTATTTAATAAGAGCTAAGCCCTTTGGAGCTTCGTCCTTTTGTGTGCGCAAATTGACAAGGAATGATGGGAACAATAATAAAATGCTGTCGAGACAGTGTTCCTTCCTGAATTCCATTATTTGTGAGAATACTGTACAATAGTAACCTGGCACAGAGGACTGTACCATAGGAGCTCAGTCAGAATCAGGGTAAGCAAAAAAAAAAAAAAAGAAAGAAAGAAAGAAAAACTGCTTAAGATTATAATAATACATGAAACCAGCTAATGTTAGCTTGGAAAGCACATTTTTTAGTGGAGTTTTGTGAAGTCTTCATTCTTTATTTTTTCTCTTCAGTTCTCTAACCACACGCATTTAAAATTTAAAGCACAGTCTTGCTGATGCTATTGTAGCATGAGATCTTAAAATCAATGAGATAATGGGAACAGAAAATTGCTTTGGCTTGGAGTGAGGTGACATGGTGGCACTGTGTGTGTTAGGTAACACTGCGTTGGTCAAGAGACCGTGTCAGAGCCGCACGGAGTCGCTGTAACCCATAATCAGTAGTCCACTATTTTTTTTAAAGATGGCACAGAAAAAAGAAAAATAAGGAGGCTGTCATCCCTTTGAATTTACACTAATAGGAAACAATATTCTTATTGAGGGTGCTATTTGGGACTATAACAATAAAAATATTGTGTTACGTATGTATACGTTTGTGTGTATGTATGTGTTGATCTTCTTTATAGTCAAAGTTGTGTCAAACCTCTAAATGTAATGTCTCCTTTCACAGCGATAGACGTGGGCCCCAAGTGCCCTGAATGGATTGTGGGAGCTGCCCAGTGTAGTGACAGGGAGAGTAGGATGTTAGGAGAGGGACAAAATGACCTTTCTATTTGGTGAAATGAGAGCCATACTGCTTCAAACTTTTGAGAAGGCAAGTTGACATAAACTTTTTAGAAAGACATTTGGCAGTAAAATGAACAGCCTTAAAGGTGTTCATACTCTTTGACAAAATTTTAAAGAATCCTAAATGTAGAAAAATTTAATTCATAAATGTGTTCATTGCTTTGCATAGAAAAATTGGTACTCTTGCTGGTCATTTAAAAGAAGTAAACCATGAATACTGTTCGTAATATGGAAAGATATCTGTAGCACATAGTGTCTGCGATACTACAGCTGTGTAAAAATGGAAAAATCTGTGCCTAGAAAATGAACACAGGAATGAGATTTTTTTTTTTATTAATGGCAAAAGCAACCCAAATCTTAAGTGTTAAAGCTTATACTACTCTCCCCAACAATGAGAGGTTGTTATTATTACTGTGATACTTTATGATTTATTACAAATGAGGAAGGTGAGGCATCAAGGTGGCCCGTTGCTTGACCCATTTTAAATTGAATATTTGCTCTTGCTTTCATACCTTTGCTGATATCTTCCTGTTAAGATCCATTTGAAGAGACTATCATACACTTATTGGCGCTCAGAAGTACTGTAACGCATTACTGTAGCCTTGAATTAAAAAGATAACAATGTTGTGATATTCAACCGAAAAGTCTGTGACAGTGGGCAGCATACCAGCCAGAGACCTGGAGTGAGTCCCATGTCTGCGTTCCACGTCATTTTGTGTGCAGGTCAGATTCCTGATGCTGTCTGGTGTCACTTTACTTCTGTGTCTTGATACCAAACTCGTTTCACTGAGCACATGCTGCAAGGTACATAAATTTGGAAAGCAAAAAATGGACTAAACTAATGGACTAAAGCAAAAAACTATAGAGGACACTAAGTAGGTAGTGGATTTGGACAAATCATTTTAAGAAAACAAACCGGAATACATGGTGTACAAAGTGAAGTTGCTAGCCATGTAAAAACCCTTCACAGCCATAACATTTTTTCATAATTAATGCTTAACAACAGCATTTTAACTCTGCTGTACCACAAAGAGGAAACATTAATATTTTAGCTAGATTCCTGAGATCTCCAGCATCTTACAAACCTCTTCCCAGCCATATAAAATTAGGCATTTTGATCCGGGGGAAAGAGAAAATGCAGAAATTTTCTCTTTGCTCCTTTTTTTCTTTCTTATTAAGAAATATAAACATGATAAGGTTTGCAAAGATAAATGTAGCTCACTTTATTACTTGTCTACTCACCGTGTGGGATGAGATGAGGGTGTTAATAACCTTAGCAAATAATAAAACTGCATTTAAAATGGTCTGTACTTAAAATCACATTGCATAAAATGAGGAGCTGGAAAATGATGATTTAGGTTTTGAATCTCTTGAGATGTATGACAGGCTTTTTTTTTTTTTTTAAGTAGGAAAAAAACACTGCTGAAAACATGAAATTCCGTATCAAGTTAATTATTTGCCAAATCATATCTTAATGAGTGGTTGGTATAATTACAAGAGTTTGAAAGTCACAGAGAAAAATCTGTAAAGTGGATTAATCACACTTGCCCTGACAAATGATCCAGGATGGGAGAATGCCTGGCTCTAAGTGTAGAATTTAATGATCTGCAAGGTCCCAAAGTCCAGAGAAACTAATGAAGTAGCCTGCTTATTATTAGTCTTCATATGCCATGGCTCTTGTTCTATTACGTAGGGTGTTTTAAATAATTCTTACCTCACTACTTTTTGAGGTGAAATCAAGAAAACTTCAGCTAACCCGTACCCTAAAGCCCAATGGTTGACTTTGAAAGGAAAACAAATTATGACAAGCACATGTATCTGCCTCCCGAATTAAAGCCACAGATCGAAGCCACCACAGCTCCCGGAACGGGCCATACCTTGCACGTGCCTTTAGCCTGTTCTTCACGGGGTCTGCGCTGACACCTCTGTGTGCACGAGGCCAAATCTGCCTGGTGTCGATGCAGACCCACTGTTACATGCTCATCTGTCCAGGAAAGCATTCCACACACTTTTGAAATGAGCATGGACTTGACTTCTTATTACAGAAAGACTAGGCAGCATGGGTGGTTAAACTGAAGTTTAATCAGGAAATTTGGTCGGCCGTGTTTCATCTTTCTCTTTCTCCCGTTGCTCTGTCCTCTCTTCGTGTTCAGACATTTTACTGGTGGAGAATTGGCAGGCTGTGGGGTTGTGGGGGGAGCGCAGAGTCACTACTTTGAGTTTCTTCATCCCTCCAATAGGATTGAAGACAGTCCTTCCCAGATACCGTCATCATCACCATGTGCTGTTTTTATTTTCCAGATTATTCAGGACAGAATATTCAAGCACATATCACGTAACAGTTTAATATGGAACAAACATCCTGGAGGATTGTTCGTACTACCGCAGTATTCATCGTATCTGGGAGATTTTCCTTACTACTATGCTAATTTAGGTAAGTGTGTCCTTTCCAGGGCACTCACTGCCCTTGTGTAGCCTCCAGATGCCCGGAATCAAAGCCTCTTGATTTTTCTACTCTGGATCAGGGTCTCTCTGACAGCCCGCATTGGAGATTGCTGACCAAGCCCCATCATAAAGGGTATATCAAGGTCAAGAATTGTAAATCCTGCAGAGCATTGCAAAGTGAAAAAAAAATTTTTTAAATGCCTTTCTTATCTGAGTAGCTATGCTTTACATTTAGCAGAGTCAATTGTTTTTGAGAAATAGGCTCCCCATTTTGAACATGGCAATGGGTTAGCTATAATTTTAAGTCTCATGTATAAAATGGAGCTAGAAAATCTCACCCCAGTATTTTTTTCACAATCCCAACTTCTCTGTCTCATACCAAGGAAGAACTGAATTAATAAAGGGAAAGGAGAAAGATTTAAGAATATACGACAAGGGAGCTACATCTCACTCCTTCAACACTTATTATGCCTCTCTTATATGCTGCGTTAATGCAATGCTAGTGATAGAAGTAAAGAGTCAAACGCGACACAACATCTACTCTCGGGCAGATTTTAGTTTAATACTAACGGGGCAAAAGGAGATGCGTGGAGGGACGAAGGTCTACCAAATGCTACCGTTACTGCCATAGATGCTTTTGTGCTTGGGGCTGCAGTTGCTCTGCTGTAACATCTTGGACACTTCCCACCATTCAGTTCCAAGTTTGAGAACCCTGGGACAGGAAAGCGCCTTTCAAGTTGATGGGGCGAAAAGATTCTTAGATTTCCCTACCCGGTGCTGATATTCTCTCATAACTCCCTCGTGCTCTTTTGAGTTGTATATATTTAGCTGAGAAGAAGTTACCTAAAAATCCGTGGCCTGAGGTAGCAACGAGTGGCAAAGAACTCTTTAATCCAATCCAACTGTGTCATGGAGACCATATCAAAATCAGTGACTGGTCTACACTGGGTAGCAGTAAAATTTCTGTATATTTCTTATGGAGCATTAATATCTTCATTTGGAGTTAGCACATTAAAAGTGTATAAATGATGCTTCTTAATCTATTAGAAAGAAATTAAAAAGCAGTGACTGGCCTTCACTGTTAAAAAGCAAACCCTTCCGTCGTCTTTATTCTTCTTACTTGACAAAATCTTGAATGTGTATCTTGATAGTGGGAAAGTTAGTTTCTTCCTAACATGCAATTAAAGTGCTAATTGTATGATATACTTTGCTCTACAAACATTCGTGTAATCCTTTAATATACATAATCTGATTCTTACCTTTATCCCATCAGTATCAAATCTTAAAACTTAAATGTCCCTGCACCTTTGTTCACATGCAAGCTACTAAAATGAGAAATCAATGGGTCAAAACCAGTGACGTTTTAAAACTTTGTTTAACCCTGGCTGGTGTAGCTCAGTGGATTGAGCATGGACTGTGAATCAAAGGGTCACTGGTTCAATTCCCAGTCAGGGCCCATGCCTGGGATGCAGGCCAGGTCCCCAGTAGGGGGCGCATGAGAGGCAACTACACATTAATGTTTCTTTCCCTCTCTCTCTCCCTCCCTTCCCCTTTCTCTAAAAATAAATAAATAAAATCTTTAAAAAAGATACAAAACTTTTTAAAACTGGTTTCCAATTTCATAGTGAGTTCTTACAGGAATACTTTTGCGGGGAGAGGCCATCTCACTTTCTCCTTGGCGACAGCTGTGTGCAGTTATTGCTACCTTTCCATCTCAGGTTTCCGAGCACGCAGGTGACTAAGGTCTGGGCCCCATACTTTTCTGTCACCTCTGTCGCTGCTGCATAAACAAGATTCTTGCAAGTGTAGAGGCTTCCACTCCAAAGTGATGACAGTGGTGGTGGTGATGCCAGCAGCTACCCAAGACTGCCCACTTCTGTTTGCTAGGTCCTGTTCTAAGTACTTTGTATGCCTTAGCTTATTTAATTGAATTCTCATAAAAGCCCCATACGGTTGCTGCTGTTATTATCAACCCCGTTTCACAGCTGTGGAAGCATGGAGGGTTAAGTATTTTTTTCCAAGATTCCACCACCAGTTTGATTCCACCAAAAAAATGGCATCCAAACCTTATTCAGGCTCTGGATGCTG
Organism: Anoura caudifer; assembly: GCA_004027475.1. Taxonomy (NCBI): domain Eukaryota; kingdom Metazoa; phylum Chordata; class Mammalia; order Chiroptera; family Phyllostomidae; genus Anoura; species Anoura caudifer. Next base: position 421,214 of record PVKU01000220.1, read on the forward strand.
TTCTTTTAACTTTTACCGCTTGCTAGTTGTTATTAACTACGCAATTAAGAGTAAGACACATGCAAACACCCAGGGAGAAAGCACCTTTACTTAAACTCATATTAAGATGGAAGTGACTAGGGTAGACCCTTTATGAGTTGAGAGTGGTGTGTGCTTGTGTGTAATTACACCTTGGGTGCCTACAAAGCAGAAGGAAGATCAAAGATGCATCCCCAAGGGAGGAAAGGGATATCAAAGGAAAAACCTGGAAATGGACATTGAGCTGTACATTTTCCAGGACTCTAGACTCAGGCAGCAGTTAACCAGCAGCTTTTCACCTTGTTTTTGTTCTGTCAGGGCCTAGGAGCAAAGGAAAAATATGCTAGAAGGGAACATTAGCTCTAGGGTGAGGCAGCGGAGCAAGGACCAGTAATTTTCTCAGTCTTGTTTTTAGTGCTTCATTAGGCTCCTCTCCCCTTTCTGTTGCAGGTTTAAAGCCCCCCTCCAAATTCACTGCAGTCATCCATGCAGTGACGCCCCTCGTCTCTCAGTCCCAGCCAGTGTTGAAACTACTTATGGCCGCAGCCAAATCCCAGTATTGTGCCCAGGTAAGTGGGGGTTAACCTGCCTGCTCCTGCTTAGTGGACTAGAGACACCCACCCCTTACCTGCTGCTACACACGTTGCTCCCTGACACTCATCAAACATCGTGTCTCATGTCCTGTTCCTCCCGATTCATTTGTCAGGCCTTGTTATGCCCTTTTCATCAACTTAGAGGTGCTTGGAGGTGACAGCTGGCACCAGTAATGAGTGGGTGGTGAAGAGATCTTTGCTCTGGGGTCAGATTAAAAAGTATGTATATAACAACATATTTTTGAAAGAATATATAAGCACATTATTTTGTTTTTAAATGTCAGAGTGATGAAGTAATATCAGAAGTGCTACTGGGCCCTAACTGGTGTGGCTCAGTGGATTGAGCGCCAGCCTACAAACCAACATGTCACGTCGCCGGTTCGATTCCCAGTCAGGGCACATGCCTGGGTTGTGCAGGTCAGGTCCCCAGTTGGGGGTGTGCAAGAGGCAACCAATCGATGCGTATTGTGCACATTGATGTTTCCCTCCCTCTCCTTCCCACTCCCTTCGCCTCTCTCTAAAAGTAAATAAATAAAAACTTAAAAAAAAAAAGAAGTGCCACTGGGAGGACCCAGAAAATTAAGTTTTAACAGAAGAGACAGACTTGTTGCTGTCAGGAGGCATCAGCTTTCCCGCCACAGTGGCCATGACCAATGACATGGGGACAGAACATTAAGCCGGTACTGACAATATTTTGCAAATCAGTCTCTCTCCCATATGCTGTTATTAACAGTGGTTTTTCTGATTTGCAAATTAGCTTGTAGCAGAGGGTTTACAAACAAGGAAGGAATTATGTAAATAATTTTCAAGTATACATTTTTGAATGAAACACATTGATCAGAAATAAAGTCACATAAAACTAGCAGCCATTCTGAAGAACAGAAAGCATGAGCTCATGCTAGTTCTGTCTTGAGGAGTTTTATTTCTCCCACAGGGCCTGGTGCAGTGCAGGTTCATAGCATGCGTTCAGTGTCCACTTTTATTTACTTTGGTCAGTGGTGTTATCTCATTCACCTCTCATAACATACCAGAATTCAGAAAATCAATTTAAAAACAGATTCATTAAAAAAAAAATAAAAAAATCATGAGCTGCTTACTCAAGTCAAAACAAAACAAAACAACAAAAAAAAGAAAATCACTTTATTAAGATCCAGCAACCCTGAAATTACTTGTTTTCCTCTCTCCTTTCCCCAGCCACCTTGATGTAATTTTTTTTAGGTTAATCTTTTTGTCCTCTCTCTCTTGTTATTGAAATGATCAGGTTTGGAAGGTTGTGTGGGAGTGGACTCGCTTTAAAATCAGTTTTAGCCCTGGCTGATATGGGATTGAGCTCCAGCCTGTGAACTGAAAGGTTGCTGGTTCGATTCCCACTCAAGGCACCATGGCTGGGTTGCAGGCCAGGTCCCCAGTAAAGAGTGTGTGAGAGGCAGCTGATTGATGTTTCTCTCGCACATCTATGTTTCTCCCTCTTCTCTTTCTCCTTCCCTTCCCACTCTCTGAAAAATAAATAAAATCTTTAAAAAAAAATAAAATCAGTTTTGATGTCTGCTGTTCTGCCTTGCTTGGATGTCTACCTTCTCCCTCCATCTCTGTCCCTGTCCCTCTGTGAGAAGAAGCATTGTGTTGGCAGCCTTTCTAAATACATCCTTACCAAGCCGTCTAATGATTCCCTCTTCCTTTCAGATCATAGTTCTGTGGAATTGTGACAAACCCCTACCAGCCAAACACCGCTGGCCTGCCACTGCCGTGCCTGTGTTTGTCATCGAAGGAGAGAGCAAGGTAGGACTGGCAGGGGGCCTACATGTGGAGTCACCACAGCATCTGCGTTTCTCCACGGGCCACTCTGGATACGGGCCCTGAGTGTCTTGCCCCTTCTCCTGGCCCTGCACTATACCTGTCTCAATATCCTCAGCTTTAATAGTCAGAGGCTTTCAAATTAGTGAATCCTGGGTCCCTGATACTAACTCTTTAAGAGATTTATGACCCTGTACACATTTTCTTTAACTTCTTCATCTACAAAATGGAAATAATAACACATACCTCATAGGCTTGCTGTGAAGACTGAATGAATTTGGGGCCTGGCAATAGTAATCCATCTGTAAGTGAAGAGGATGAAGATGAGGCAGCTGATGATTGTGTGGATGCATGGGGTTGGCTTAGCTGATCAATCTGAGTGAGTTGTGTCTTTCTAGTGGTTATTCCTCACTTTTATCTGTAAAAGGACATTTCCACCTTGATTTGTTTCAGCGTCTCCATCAGAGCCTGTCATGAGTGCTGCCTCGCTGGCCCCTCGTTCCTATTCTCTGGTTTGTTTTGCCCAGGACCAAATGATCTTCTTTATCATCCCATGGCCCCTAAGGAATCTGTTTGCTAGTGCTTCAGATTAGCATTTGAGGCCATGTATAATCTGGCCTCAGCCGGCCTTGCCCATCATCTCTCTCATTGCCTTTCCCTGTAGACCCTGTCCTCTGAGCATGCGTGATCATTCCCAGTTACCTGAGTCGTCCCGTGCGCCATCCTGCCTCTGGTCTTTCCCCTTTGCTGTCTTGACCGCCTGCCCCTCAGTTCTTCATGTCTGTTGTCACACTTCCCAACCATCTTTTAAGCCCCTGTACACTTGCTACCTTCTCTCTGAAATTTCTTCCGCTATTAGAAGCTGGAGTTGAGTTCTTCTTTCCCTAGATTCTGCTCATTGCTTTCTTTTAGGTCTTATCCATTGTGAAGAAATGAGTCATTACTAAATGAAACTGGGATTAGTGAAGCATTGTCATCTAAGAGAGTCCCTTTCTCAGTCCCCAAGAGGTCATGTCATGAGAGATCATATCACACTAAGTAAGACCTCTTTGAGCCGGAATGACAAATTATCAATAGATGAGATTGAACCACGTGAAACCATCATTTGACTCACTAAAAGTGGCACTTTCATATGGTTCACCATAATACAATGAAAATTGTAACTGTCACGTGGACAAGGTGATCAGAGCATTGCCTGCTCAGTTCCAGCGTATGAGGGCCTACTGTGTGCTGGTTGCAAAATGTTGGAGCACAGTGGGGAATGTGACAGATATAGTCGTGGCGTTCCTGGGGCTGGACTCCAGCAACATGGTGGCCAGAGAGCTGCTTGGGAAGCATTCAATGAGAAAGGCGGGAATTAGAATAACTGCATGCCTCCTGACATCAGTCTCACTTGCCCTCATGCATCCATGTCACCAGAGGTGTGGCTTCACAAAAGGGCCCAGCACACGGAAATCTCCTGCCTGCTACCTCCTATATCTGTCTCCCCAATTCCAGGGCCTGAGCCCCCGGACAGTGCCCAGGTGGAAGCTGTTAACTTTGAACCTTGGGATTCTTTGTATTTATGCTTCCATGGGTGACTAGAACTTCTTCTGGTAGATAAGTCTTCCTTTGACTATGTCAGGATGTTAAAACATGACCCGACTTGACTGACTCACTGGGAGACATTCTCACTTCTATGGTTAGTATTGCATTTTTATGCACAGACTTATTGATTGGTTTTGTATTTCTCATCTTAGCGAGATGAGAATACTTATAGGATGAATACTTATACTGAATACTTATAGGATGATGATGATGATAACAGTAGTACCTATCTTGTGGGCTTTATAGATGTGTCTGTTAAGATACCTCACATTCTTCCAGCCAGATGTACATTTGGGCTCCTGGCCATTCGCTGAGCGCTAGCCGCCGCTTCAGCCAGCGCTTCCAGTGGGTCATAGGGGCGCCTTTTCCCTCGCTCTCACTGCCCTGGAATTGCACCTCCCGGTAAAGCACTTGCGTGTAAGTCTTGCTGCGGCCTCTGCGTTCCAGGGAACCAAGGCTCGAGTCCAGTTTCAGGATTAGAGGAGGTGCCTGCATTACAGGGGCTTGACCTTGTACATCGTACACACCAAGGGTTCGTTCAGTAAATGGTGACTTTTCTGGGAGACGTCGTAATGCAACGGTTTATTTCATGGGCTCTAGTGTCAGACTTTTGTGTGACCTAAGGTGAGTCATTTAACACTCTGTGCCTCAATCCTCCTTTAGTAGATGGAAACAATCTTAATACCTAACAGGGTAGCTAAAAGGATCAAACGATATGATGCTGTATACGTAAATGGACTTAGGAGTGTGGACGAGCACCCACATGGGAGATGCTCAGTTGTGCTTTGGTGATTACTTACGGACATATCTTCTCCATTAGACAGTAAGCTGCTGAGTCTTGGCCATTTCCTCGCCGTGTTTGTTAATTCTAGAAGGGTTTGGGTTGGCACGTGGCAGCTAACTCTTTCATAAAGGACTTAATGAGGAACAGCCCCCAGTTCCCTCAGATTGCCTCTGTGAGTACGTGGGTTCCATTTATGCTAATCCACTCAACGTGTGGAACGGAGCTGGGGCAAGGTAGATGAGGGAGCCTCCACTTTCTACACTAGAATTTCAAAGTGGTTGGCTTAGGGGCTTTTACCCTCTGTTGATGAAGCAGGTTCAGAAAAAGGAAATGGGACCTTTTCAGACCAATGGTTGGGCCCGTGATGGAGAGAAGAAGCCATGTGCCCTTCTCATTCCCCACTGAAATTTCCATGTCTAGCTTGAGTTTAAAATTGATGTGTCTGCTGCTTTGGCTGTGACACCCTATTTTGAATTTATTGGCCTTGTCTTTGCAGTGTTCCCCAGTACACTCAACAAGGGGAAGGTCAGGGTGTCGCTAGGCTGGCAGCTCATGGTTTCTGTGATAGTCAGAAGACATGGAAACAGGATCAGGAGAACTGCTTCCGGCTGAGGTTTCTGAGCACTGTGTGGGTCATGCTGCCGACCACTTTGCATTTGATTTGATTTGATTTGGTTTTGAAAGCCTGAGAAAGAAGAAAAGCTTGACCCAGTAGACAGATATGTAGGAGCAGACCCTGAAGCCATGATGCTGAAGATGCACCCCTGGAGCTCCCAGAGATGGGTTAGAGCGGACTCTTCCCATCCCTCCAAGCCCTCCAGCAGCTTCGCAGGCATGCAAACCCACTCAGAGACAAGGCCTGTGGAAGAGCTGGTTCTTGGCGTAAATAGAGCCTGAGCCTCTTTGGACTGGGAGGGTGCACCCTCACATGTGTGGAGAAGACACTGTGTCTTCTGGCAGCCAGGTTCGGTGTCTGCCTTTTCTCTCTGTCTATAGTGTTCAATTGCTTCCTTCTATGGCTTTTGTGCCTTGAGAGTCGATGGTAAGTGTGGCTTTTGTCTTGGGTTTCCAAGTGTGAATTGGGAGAGGATGTCATAACTGTTGCAATAACTTCCTGAGGAAGGTGGTAAATGTGAGCTTGCCATGTGTGCCCCAGAGTCACCTGGGAGGTCCTTTCCAGACCCGCGGCGCGTGGCATGTGGTAGCTGAGGACCTCGATCTAGAGAATCACACCGTCCGGGATGGAAATGCTGGTGGGTCCATCGGGGGCAAGACATGTCACGTTTCTCTGCCTTCGTTTCCTCACCTATTAAGTGGGGTTGTTATAAGGAGGAAATGAGGCGATATAAAGAACTTGAAACATTTCCTGGCACATTGTAATTGTTTAAAACTTGTTGGTCATTCTTATGGTGTAATCATTCTTATGATTTTTTCTATGGTATGTTCAACACAAAGATTCAAGATGTGACTGTCACAGAGTCATCTCTCCAACCTCAATTTTCTAAGTGGTCCCCTTGTCCCAAAGCTCCCCCCTCCACACACACAGCTCACCGTGCCATGCCCAGGAGTTGCCCAAACTTCATTCATATGCTACCTTCACGACGCTCCGAAATCCGTGCACCACATTTTTTACTCAGTTTTTCATTTTAGTGAAAATATTTTTAAATTACTACATTTTATTGCTATAGCTAATAATATGCATGCATCTATGTGTTTTTCTAATCTGTGCTAAAATAAATAAATAGTAGGATTTTTACATGTTTGCGTGCACACCTCCAAAAGTGACTGGGCCTTCTCGCAGGGTGCGTCCCACACTTGGGACCATTTGCTCCATCAGTCTGCTCTTTTCCAGCCTCAGGGTGTTGATTCTCTGCTCTCTGCCTTTGCATCCACTGCACGCTCTGTCTGTGATGCCTCATTTCTGTTTATACCCGGTGAATTCCTGCCCGTCACAGTCCTGCTTCAGCGGCCCTTCTTCATCGAGGGCTTTGTCTGTTCTTCCAAGTGGCTGGTGGCAGTATCCTCTGAGGACTCGTCATCTTGATCTTGGTCTCTGCAGACTAGGAGCCCCTCCCACACAGGGAAGGTATCTTCTTCACCTCCATGCCCTCTTTAACTAGTAACGTATCTGTACCCAGTAGGTGCCTAAATGGTGAAACCTGTGAGTCAGCACTGATGAGAAAAGGAAGTCTTCAGTGGTGAGGGGTGACATATTGCTAGAACGTTCTTTCTGAAGGTTGAGGTTTGGGGAATTGGCTTGAAAACAAAACTCGAAATTTACTTCCCTCTCACCTAATTCCTTCCCTTCTGCTTGCTTTGTGGTTACTCCCAGGTCATGAGCAGCCGTTTTCTGCCCTATGACAACATCGTTACAGACGCAGTGCTCAGCCTCGACGAGGACACCGTACTCTCCACCACAGAGGTGAGCGCTCCCCCTCCCCCTGAAGAGCGGGTGGGGGCTCCTCAGGCAGCTGCACCACCCCAAACCCCAAGGTGCCAGTGCTGTCTTTTCCTGTGCCTTGGCCAAAGCAGAAACATTTTTCAGAACTTCCTGCAGAGTTGCTTTTAATCAAGCCAGTTCCTGTGAGCACCTTGCCACCACCTGGCACCTGATGAGGGCACCTTCCCCTTTGTTTTCCCTGCTAATTAGTTCCTCATTTGCACGGCTGAACGTCACCTCTCCCCTCCTGCTTGGCCTCATTTTTTTGTTCTTAAACAGCACAGCTGCTGGCAGGTGCACAGAAGAACCAAAGGGAGGCAGGAGGCGGGAGGGGGCACCTGTTCAGCATGACCTCGAAACCATGCTGCCCGGAGCAAGCAGTCCCATCCCTCCCCAGTTATCTTAATGCCGGCGTGGGCGTGTGTTGCCTCTGTTAGGGAACACTGTACTGGGTGCCAGAGGCAGCTTTTCTGTCTTGCTTCAAAGTGCTCGTTTTCATTCACCCACACAAGAGCAAACAGTCTCACTTTAAGGCTGAGAAGGAGATCCCTGCTATTTTAGACATTCAGGTATTTGTGCCAAAAATAAGATTGCACAGAGAATATGTGAGGAGGAGGAGGAGGAGAGAGAGCAGAGGAAAGATAGATATGGTAGAAAAGCAATTTTTACAACTCGAATGAGTATTGATCTCTGAAACCTTACTGTAAACCATACGAGGGACCAAAGACAGTTGTATAAAAATGTAGTATATTCGAAAATGCATCGTTAATGGTAACCGCTAAAAAGTATGGAGACTTAGAGACTTATACTTTCCCCTTCTCCCTTTCTCTTGTCCTTTTTATTCATAAGCACTTTTTCTTTCAATTTAAGTGTGGGCACTTCCCAGCACGTACTTTCCTGAAAGCCAGTCTGGTTCGAATGGCCTTCTGCCCACATAGGCGAGACTCTGTGTTAATCTAACCTACCAGTCCTGGTGTCTCTTGAAATTCCATGGATGCTTCCAGTTTCCATCGAATGGAGTTGAACAAATGTGATATGCAAGGGCAACCTAACTAACCCCAGGACAAAATGTGCTGGGCCTCACCTTGGTGAAGTGCTTTCCCCAAGCTCTGTAAATGTAGCCGAAGCTCTATAAATACTTGGTGAATGAATGATCGGAGAGATGCATGCCGAGGGGATTAACGTGTGAACACACAGCCGATGGCGTCCTGTGTAAATCGGCAGGAGGAAGGGGTCAGGGGAGAAGATGCACTTAATGATTCAAAGGGAAAGAGCGATGGAATGCAGGGTATGGACACCCCACTCGTGTTTGTCTGCTGCTTCCTGCAAGGGACGCTGGCCTCCCAGGAGCACATTCATTCAACAAGTAGTATTGAGGGATTTCTTTGTTCTGGTCTGTGTGCCAGGTGCTTTGATTACACAGTTCCTGCCTGTAGCCATCAGAGTCTTGGCAGCAAACAATTCAAACCACAAGGCTCAAATGGTTTAGGGTTATTCAGAGAGGTGGATGGGGTTAAAAGGGTGGCACAAGAGATAGTGAGGCACCTGGAGAGTAACAAGAACAGGAAGCAGCTCCTACTCCAGGCTTGAAGGAGCTGGGGAAGGAAATAGTGTTTCCAGAGTCCCTGAGAGATGGAACTGGGGAGAAGAGGCTGCCCTACAAGGGAGCGATCATGGAGGGACGTGGCAACTGTCAGAAGTCTGGTGCCAAAGCTGGGGGCACCTCTCCCTCTGTCTCACCTCCATTTTTCTGCTGAAGGCTCCCACTGACTCACCCAACCAGCCACCAGCCCGCAAGGAAGACCTGGCAGTGCCGTGCATAGGGTCCCAGCATCTCAGGGTTCAGAGCAAGGCAGAGAGAGCAGAGTGGGGATCTCAGAGCAAACATAGGAAGGCATCCCACGGCATGGTGGGATGCACAGGCAAGGCAACGACGGCGTATACCTAAGTCATTGTCCCATTTCCTGAAGTATCGATTCATCATCTTACATCTTCTCCTGGGTGTGAGGCAATTGGGGTCACACTAGGATTTGCTTTTCCCTGTCCCACGGTCAAATAACACTCAGCTGCTGGGATGTGGCCATGTGCTGGTGAAATTATTTTCAAAGGAAAGCGGATCTAGCCACGCGGTGTACACTGGGAGGAACATGTGTTGGATGTGAAGTAATTAGAACTCAATGTGGGTTGAAAATCATATGCAAGTTTAAGAGGTTGGCAGTCTGGTTTACCGATGAGTGTTGATCAGTGGGGCGGTTGCGCTGCCTGAAATGGTCCAGGATAGAATTTCTCTCTTCTTTCTCTCTCTCTCTTTTTTTTTTTTTTTTTTTAGGTGAATAGATGCCGATTCGTTTTATTTCTTCTCTAAGGATTCTTGTTTAAATGTCTCTCTGTAGTATTCAGGAGAAATTTTTACACAGCCTCCTTGAAAGGGTACTAGATATAGTTGGTTTATAGTTATTTACATGTATCTGGGTCGCGGCAAATTCTCCAAAGAAAACAGATGTTGGTTTCGAAGAGAAAAGGCCACGAGCTGACCTTTGCCTTCTTTGGTGTGCTAATGATCTGCATGAAAGCGGAACTCACAGGAATCATAGCTTTATCTAAATTTGCTTTTGAGTCCCTTTGAAATGACTTGAAACGTCTTTGAGATAGTAAGAAACGCAAGTGATGAAAACACCCATCGGGTTCTCTGATAGTTTCCAGTGCATGAGTTTCCTTCTCAAAGAATAATGGAAAACCCCAAAGTGAGGCAGGTTTCTTTGACGACGGGCGGCAGAGTATACTGTCCCACCCAGTGGCATCCTGAGCTTTGAACACTGCTCACGGTATACAGGTTGTCACAACCGGGACGTTCTCGTGTAGGGAACGAGCTACGTTGTTAAGGCACTCTTGTCCTAAGATAGGACACCAAACTAGATTTTCAGAAAAAATTCAGTTGATAAGCTGCTTACAAAAATGGTGAGTTCTAAGCCCCCAAAACTCAGAGCTAAAAGGATCCTGCAGATCACACAGGCTGGCATTTTCTAACACATGGTTTGCGCACGTTAAATAGTTTTACATGGTTCATGGCAAGCAGGTGTTTAATTTTGACAAGTATAAATTTCCCTTAGTGTTTGTTAGAAAATACTGCAGCCAGCAATCAAACCTAGGATTTCACTGACATGTTTGCCTAGAATGAGGCCTGTGAGGGGGGTGAGGAGGTGGGGGGGAGGAGTAGGCCGTTGAAAGAAAAATATTAAGTCAGTCATTGAACGTGTGGCCTGGGAATGTGGGAAAGACGGGGGAAAAATGTTATACATAAGAAGAAGGCTTGGGAAATATTGAGCTAAGCTTCTTTGCTTTGCCTTTTCTTTTAGTTGAGGTAAAATTCACATGGCATAAACTCGACCATTTCAAAGTGTATAATTAGTGTCATGTAGTACATTTCCAGTGTTGTGTAGTTATTACCTCCGTCTTACTCTAAGACATTGTCTTCACCCCGAAAGGAAGCCCCACGCCCATTAAGCAGTCAGGCCCTGACCTTAGGAAACACCAGTCTGCTTTCTGTCTGTGTGTTGGCACGTTCCGGACCTCCATGCAGGTGGGACCATATCCTGCGTGGCCTCTCTGTGTGGCTTCCGCCACTCAGCGTAATGTCTCACGGCTTGCCCACGTTGTAGTGTGCGTCGGTATTTCCCTCCTTTTTAAAGCTGAATAATATTTCATTGTATTAAGGTACCCTATTTAGTTTGTTTATTCATTAGTTGACGGAATAGGGGCTGTTTTCCCCTTTTAGCTATCGTGAAAAGTTAGTTGCTCTGCTCTTGAACATCTGAGAAATCACCGTGCTGAGACTTGAACCGTTGGTGTAAGAAATGAAATTTACTTCCATTGCTTATCCAGAAGAGTTAGAGCAGGGGCTGCAGGGTGAGTGTGTCGCCCGTATGAGAGATAAGTTGCTGTCAACGCTGGAGCAGCAGAGCTAAAAGAAAGGCCGTGAAAACGGTGTACGCTGAATCAGAAACCATGGGGCTAGGTTCACACATCGGCTCTGCCGCTTGCCTCTTCCGGCAGCTTCCTTGAACCGCCATGTGCCTTCGCGTCCCTCTCTGTAAATTTGAGGATATAAAATTACCTTTCCGCAGAAATAGGATTAAATGAGTTAAAACATCTAAGTACTGATACCCATGATAAGCATTACACAATTATGAGCATTATGTGATTGTTTAATATTACTATTTTATTTTTACTTTCTATAGTATTTATCATTCATGAAATAATCATAGGAAGTATAAGACGTGAGCTTACACATTTGAAAACAGACTATTGGCTGATTGTAAGTGTTAGTTTATAGTGTTTTCAGAAGTACCTGCTTTGGGTTATTATAAGCACTGGAAAGTCTTGTAGCTGCATTTCCTTTAAAATAATCCTGTGGCTTCCCTTGGCTTTGTCCTCACTTGTTCTTAGTGATTTTTCACTGTGGATGCTTTTTCTAGACCTCCCTAGCGCTGTGCATCTTCAAACCTGAGAGGCCTGAGTTACTGCTTCTTGATGATGTCTGCGTCATGTTTCTGTTAGAACTTGGGTGTTGTTTTAAACATCTCTTCTCTTGCTCTTAAAAGGATGCTTTTATTTTAGTTCCTTGGCTTTGCTGGGTGCTGGTTGTGGTATATGCTGCACACTCATCCTCTGCATGTATATGTAGGAAATCTGCTCCCGTTTATAAAACAGGTGCGTTTGTGCCGCCCATGAATCAGCGGCCGTGTGTGCTGTGGGGAGCGGGGAGGAAGCAACTGTTTCTTTGACTTGTTGTGTAGCTTGAACAGACTGGATTTCTAAAGGACATATCAGCAAATGTTTTTCATTTCTGCACTGATCTGAAGTTTCTGTAACAGAAGACATTAAAATGTGCATAATTATGGGGCAAAATGTCAAGCAGTCGGTTTAATTTGCTGATGAATACGTGGAACCAAAGTTTCGCAACGGTCTCAGGTTTCGAGCTGGGAATTAGCAGGGGGAAGGTGATGTTTGCTGATATTGTTAACCCTGTTGATTGCTTGTTTGGCCTGTGTTCTGCCTGCAGGTGGATTTTGCCTTCACTGTTTGGCAGAGCTTCCCCGAGAGGATTGTGGGGTACCCTGCACGCAGCCATTTCTGGGATAACTCTAAGGAGCGGTGGGGGTACACGTCCAAGTGGACGAACGACTACTCCATGGTGTTGACTGGAGCTGCTATTTACCACAAGTGAGGAATTTACACGTCTTGCATGTTTAGATTTTCACATACTCCTTCAATTAGCTTCTGATTGCTGTGTGTGTGGGAACTTGAGCCAAATCTAGTTAACAACATTAACGGAAATTAAGTTGCATCCCTCTTTTAAGATTTGTTGATGTAACCAGCATGTGTCTTTGAAACCAATAAAATCTCTTGGCTTATTGCATTTCCAGAAATTAAAGTAATATCTTCAGTTCCTCTGAAGTGTGGACATCACAAGGGGTATTGAGTAACTGAACATTTAGAATAACAACAACAGAAGTAAATACTTCATTGAGTAACCCCACCCCCCACCCCCCCACCACCTCCTGGCACTGTGCTAGGTGCTTGGGATTTACCATTGAGTAAAACAGAAAAAGTGTCCCATCTATGATGGTCTTATATTCTAACAAGGGGAGACGCAATACACATGCAGTTCTGCAGTGGAGATGTTACATAGCACAAAGGCAAAGCAGAGCAGGCGAAGGATTAGAAGAACTGGAAGAGAAAGGGCAGATGAGGGTGGCTGGGGTGCTCCTCCTGGAGCAAGTGAGATTTGAGCAGAGATTGAAGGAGAGGAGGTCAGCCAAGAGAATGTCCATAGGAAGAGTGTTAAGGCCTGAGAAACAGCTAGAACAAATGCCTCCAGGCAGAATATTGGAGGACTATCAAGAAGATTGATGTGACCAGAGTGGAGTGGGAGCCCAGGTGAAGGACTTGACTTTCCTTTCAGTGATGCACGGTTTGAGCAGAGCAATCTTTCTGAGGTCTAAGCATCCACTTTGGAGGCCATGTTGAGGGTAGACTCTAAGGGGGCCGGAATAGAAGCAGGGAGACCTAGCGGGAGGTGAGTGACAGTATCCAAGCAAGAGATGGTAGAGCCTGGGACAAGAAAGTGAGCCGTGGAGGTGGTAAGTAGTGAGCAGATTGGCATATTTTGAAGATACTCCAGCATGATATCCTGACAGATTGGATATAGAAGGTTTTGGACCTGAAGAACTAGCAGGATAGAGTAGGTACCAGCAGACTGAGATAGCTGTAGATGGAATAAGTATTAGAGGAGATGCAGGAGTTGGTCTTGGGCTCGGTAAGACATCCAAACATGATGTTGAGAGAGGTAAGAAGGGATGGAGATAAAAATTTGGGAGGTGTTTGCATATATGGGCTTTTAAAGCCAGGGGACTTGGGGTATGATGGCCAAATTATTTGATGTTCCTGACTTAATAGTAAATGACATTCCCACTCTTCTGCCTTAGTAAGGGAAACACACCACTCTTAACATAGTCCCTTACAGTGAAGAATAGAGAATCTTGCCATATCAAAGATAGAGCTGGAAATGCACGTGTTATAAATGTTCATACTGGCTGAATCTTTATCTCAGGAGTCTACCTCTTGGAAGTTCATTGTTCCCTTTCTTCCTGCCACTGTCCCTTAATGAATCTGATTCATTCAAATGATTTTTTTCTATAAATATATATTCTCTGTCTCTCTAAAAATTAGTAGGGTGAAAATAATTCAAATTAATATAAGTTCTCCACAGTGATTGACCACCAGATTAATTAGTATTGAAATGTATGGTTTATAGGCCACAGAAATAGAACAGTATATTGTTGGATTCAAAGTTATAGGATAGTCTTAAGTATAATTCTGATAAAGCCAATAATTAAAATTGTAAAGCAACTTATGATGGTAAATATATTATATGTAAGTAACTTCTTGCCATTTGAGTATTCTGTTTCTCACCAACCAGTGTGCTATTGAAGTTACGCTGGGCAGGCTACATCTGCATGTATCTCTGTACCTTATCTGTAAAATAAGGATAACAATAGTACCTACATCATAGATTCCTCATAAAAATTAGATGGAACATTTGTTGTAAAGCACTTCAGAACATCACCTGGCATGCGGGGGGGCGGGGATGGCCAAAGTAGGTTTACAATTGTGAGTACGTGAAACCCAGAGTTTGTGCTTGTATTATTTATTAATTATTGTATTCTTTTCCATACGAATAACTGTAAACCTACCTTTGCCCCAGCTGTATAGTAAGATCCATATAAGTCATAGTTGTTATCATCATCATCTATGACATGTTTAGGGATCCAAAGAATGGGTATGTGTTTTCTGTCAAAGACCACCATATGCATAACGATGCCCACCCCAGGAAATGTCTTTGGTTTTTACAGATATTATCACTACCTGTACACCCATTATCTGCCAGCCAGCCTGAAGAACATGGTGGACCAACTGGCCAACTGTGAGGACATTCTCATGAATTTCCTGGTGTCTGCTGTGACAAAATTGCCTCCAATCAAAGTGACCCAGAAGAAGCAGTACAAGGAGACAATGATGGGACAGGTAAGAGAACTCTGCCCCCTTGCTCTGCTTGCTGGTGGTTCACCTGGAGGGAAAGAGGACTCACTGTTCCTCTAGGAAGCATAACGAGATGTATTAAAAACACATATCCAAACACTGAGGGAGGATACGCTTGGCACATGGATAATTGGGAAGACATAAGTCAAGGAGATCTTTATGTCAAGAATATAAAAGCTTTCGTATGACCTGCAAGGTGGCATGAGAAAGACATACCTTCTCCAGAGTTAAAGAATTTACGTGAGGTGACCATCAGTGCTTTATTTAATGAATAGCCAATAATACTCTCAACGCAGCCTCCTGGTGGTCGCCCTTGGGCTGGACGAGCGCCGCAGTGGCAGACCAGGCGTCACGGTGCTTGATTTCCAGTTCCAGAGCCAGCACTTACGAGCTGTAAGCAAGTCGGTTGCCTTCTGGAACTCAGTTGGCTCATCTTTAAAATGGAAATGGGGAAATGTACCTCCGAGGGTGAGATAACATTTACAAAAAAATTTATAAAAGTAAAATATTGCATTGAGTCATAAAAGTTGAGCACTAAATTTACTTGCAAGGAAATAAAATCCAACTTTCTCTTTTTACAAGTAAGGAAACTAAGACCCAGAGAATTTAAGCATATTGCTACAAGTTGCTCAGTTTTAGAGACAGAACTGGGAGTTGAATTCCGGGCTGTGTTCTTTCCCCTGCTTGTTCTTCCACGCCCCGGGGTCCAGTATGAAGGTATCTGCATCTGCTGAAGCTCGTCTGCCTTCATTCATTCTGGGCAGGCCCAGTACTATAAGTAAGAGCTCAGAAACCTTAGGTACGGCCTTTTAGATCTGCCCAAGTTAAACCAGAGAGTGTCATCCAACAGGATTGGAGTCAGCCTTCAAGGACATACTTGAACATGGTTTTATCAGTTCCATTGTCTAGGGTTTTTCATTTAACATGTTCTAGCAAATACTGGAAGTCATACATATCTAGCTTTTGCAAAGAAAAACTTAGCCATGCCTCACAGTCGATGGTTTTTCATTCATTAAGTTTAGTAAGAGCAACACATGTATAGGATTTTCAGCGTATAAATCTTAGTTATTCAGTAGTTACTGAACACGTACAGGTTGTGTCAGGCACTGTGCTAGTCACTGTTTATGACACAGCTGCTGTCCTTAGTGAGCAAAGTGTCTAGAAAATTCTGTTTCCCTCTGAATACTGAAAGAACAAGCAAGGAGATTTGCAAGACTGTTTCTGTCACTGAGGCTGAAAGGATATTCACACTCAAGCCAGATATATTGAGTGTCTGCTGTGTGCCCAGGTACTTTCATATATATTATCTCAAGGATTCCTTTATGTTATTTGCCCAGAGAGTTCTGTGAACTTCCCTGAGGTTATATGCTGATTAGAGGTGGAACTCTAATGACACATGATTTCTTAGGGGTTGGTTTTATGTCCTTCTCATAGATTTGCCTAATTCTACCAAACCAATATTTCTAGTACTTTTATACCTCCTTTGTATAAATCTGAATTTAGCCTTAGGTCTAAGTTGATGCATCTAGTTAAATTTGTATTGTATTTGCCCCATTCTTTGCATCAAACACATTTGTTTGTTAAATGTTTGCATGACTCCTGAAATAAATGAATATCATGCTTGAAGATTGTACTTTTATTATACTGGAATGGTATCTTCTCTATTATGTTGGTTGACTCAAAATCTAGAGACAAAAAAGATACTTGAGTAATTCAACAGACTTTGAAAACAATTATTTTGAAGAGAGAATAAGAATAAGCTTAAGCTCGGGACAGTGTTCCCCTTTGCATATGAGAGCACTTGCCAGGAAGTAGTAGGGGGTTCTTCCTTTTCAGGAAGGAGTGGGACAATCAGAAATGGCCTGCAAGCTCACACCAATGTAGGAACAAAATGACAACTGTCTTCGCTGTCATGAATGCAAATGGTCAGCCTAATTTGACTTACCAAGCCAAGGTCTTATGTAAATGGTAAAGAATGAACCCCTGAACAGATCATTTTAACTTCCCTGAACCTACTTCCTCCCCGATGGAGTGGGGGTGTGATTCCCTAGGTAGGGAACTTGTCCAAGTTGTTGTGAGGCTCAGATGAACATCAGGAAAACACTTTTTACAAATCACCTTCTGTTCGTTTTTCTGCTGCCCAGTACCCGGTGTTTGTATTTGCCTTCAGCTGTTACTTTCAGGCAGTTGACACTTGGTTTCAAGTTGACTCTGGGTGATTTTCACAGTCAAATGGACCTTCCCATGAAAGTATTTCCTAACAGTGCGTGAGGATTGAAGCACAGTGACCTCATATACATACATATACATCATTAAACAGCTGCGTAATGACATAAACACACTGTGTCTCTTCCCACAATTAGGCAACCCACCTTTTCCTTCTTTCATAAAAAACGTGGTTTTAGAGACATTATACATAGTTTGTCCATTTGAATGTCAGCACTCAAGTCATTTAAGGCTTTCTTTTAAATCCATGTCAGTCATTTTCATGGTCTAAAAATATTTAACCAACCTAAGAGGCAATACAGAGAGCTAAAGAGATGGTATCCATCCTTTCTCCTTACCCAGAATCAACTGAGTAAACAGGAGAGTTTTAGAAAACTGTCTTTGAAAGTGCCAACACATTGCTGGTCATATTTGAATTTTGTATTTAAGTGGCCACAGTAGTTGTGAAATTGGTAAGTCACTTACTGAGCAGAAAATCAGTCGTTCAATAGGGATCGTTGTTTGTGTGTGTGCATTTAGTATTGAGGAAAGTTGCCTTTCTTGAGAAAACCAGGACCAGTGCTTGACTTTTCACCAGGCACAAGGACGGGGAGGTCTGGTGTCCAGGCCAGACACCAAGGTCTGCCACAAGCCGTGAGCCTGACGGTTTGCTGCCGTGTTGCCATCTCACCTTGCACTTGGCTCATGGTCTTCCTTCTTTCTCTCCTCTCCACAGACTTCCCGGGCTTCCCGCTGGGCTGACCCCGACCACTTTGCCCAGCGACAGAGCTGCATGAATACGTTTGCCAGCTGGTTTGGCTACATGCCGCTGATCCACTCTCAGATGAGGCTCGACCCCGTCCTCTTCAAAGACCAGGTCTCTATACTGAGGAAGAAATACCGAGACATTGAGCGACTTTGAGGAATCCAGCCAAGTGGGGGAGGGGAAGCGAGAAGGGACTGGGGTCAAGCTGCTCTCTCTTCCCAGTGCAGATCCGCTCAGCCGCGGAGCCAGACTGTGCCAAGTATCCAAATAAACTCACATGAACGGAATGACAAAACAAAAAAAAGAAAAGGCCAATGAGAACTCTACTCCTGGCTCCTGGGACTGCACCGGACTGCTCCAGACTCACCTCACTGGCTTCTATGTCCCAAGACTAGGTTGTGTACAGTTTAATTATGGAACATTAAATAATTATTTTTGAAATGATTGCTATGCAGGTTTAAACTTTTTTAATGATCAAAACTATTAAAAACCAGAGTTCTTTCTTTAATCAAAATTGTGTTGGTTGTGAATATGTCAAAGCTGCTGCTCCCCTGCCCACAGACACCGTGGCCGTGGGTCATGCAGGGTTTCCTGTGGTTACAAATGCTCAGACTTCATGGAAAACACAGTAAGTCACTCCATCCAGTGCCAAGAAATAATTGAGCATAAGTTAAGATAAGTTCATTATTCAACACTGCCAGCGCAAATTGTTTTCCACTTGGAATTTGCAGATCAAGTTGAACTTTTATCTCTAAGATGTTGCTGCGTGAGAGAAAGTAGTATGACTTCTGAGTAGACAGTTCTAACTGAAACCTCTGAGGTATGTAAGTATGGTAATCTTTTAGGGGATGGGGGTAACTAGGACCAACTCAGTTTGCACAAGGAACCATCCAGACAATCCACCTGCCAGCATACTAGTGAGAGGGGAGTATGGACCCCAAGCAGTAATCCAGTTCTCTTCCGAGGTAAGGGCTAGATTATACATTCAACCATGGGCCTACGTCTGCTTAGCACTGGGGAAAGATTGGGTTTAAAAGCAAACAAAATATGTTGAGAATGCATATATGGAGAGGAACAGATTATTTGCAAGATAGGCTCTTTTATGTTTGTGAAAACCTCAAGTTTTGAGAAGCTTCTCCATTGAGAAGGAAGTAAGAAGGTATCAGTTCTCACCATTGAACATGAGGGTTGCTCAGAAGTAACCTCACCATTAGGACCCTGATCCCATTTTTGGTCAAACGTTGTTTTGAGCGAGAATTTGGCACACAAAATAATCAGAATCAAATGTGAACACTGTTTTATTTCACTTTAATTTTTAAATCTGGAGCCGTTCAATTGTGCTTCTCTTTTAAAAAAACATTTCTATCCCTGCAAATGCTGCTTTGAGCTTCTGATTATTGTAAAACTGCAAATATAAACTGAAAAAATTTATGAATATATATGAATATGTATATCACTTAACTCCATTGTAAATGATAGAGAGGAGACTTCTGATACCAAATACTTTCTTCAAGACAAGATACAATAGAGAAAAGAAAGATATTATTGGGTTCTACTGTCTCTAATGTTAATAAACAAGCACTTCAGTTTTTCCTCCCTAAACGCTCCTACATCTCATAAATTTATTTCCAGTGTTCTTTTGGAGAAAATTTTATCACTGAATTATGTTCAAATAACTTCAAGTGCTTGGCTTCAGTCAGTGGAAACCATAAATCCAGGAGGCTGTAGCTCATCCTTGCTCCGTAGACATGTGGACGAGAGCAAGGACCTTGCCAAGAGAGTGCAAGGAAGGACGGTGCTGTAAACAAGTGAAACCAGGCGTTTGCAAGGTCCAGAGAGGTGACTCAACACGCACCTAAGTGGCAGAGCAAAGAGCAGACCCACATGTCCAGACGCTGTGTTGTGAGTGGCCCACAGGTAATGAACTTCAAGGCAAGGGGCTTTCCCTGTGGCCGTGTGACTCAGCAGCTCCCCAAATCACTCTCTCCCCCAGCCTTATCTCACTCTCAAACATGTGACATTTCTTCTAAGTGGATGTGAGTATCTCTTATGTATTTGTTGAGAAATAGTTCGTAAGTCCATGGTCCCTGCCCTTGTTTCTTTCTATCAAACGCCCAGTCTAATAGGTTTGGTGCTGTTCAAGCTGCAGCTCTCAGTGACTTGAAGGGGTAGCAATTAATCCATATTCATCTGACCTTTGCACATTTGTATTTAAATTAACTTTTTTGGACTGCCACATTATTCATGTATCTTTCTCCTTTGCAAAAATGAATGCAGTGTTTTGCCCAGTGACCCTAAGCCAACTTAAAACTCATGGTGTCGTCTTGGCTTGCAGAGCAGTGCCCCTGATTGTAGCAGACAAGCACATGATTGGATTCGGAAAACTGCCAGATTTACCTGTCAAAAAGCTCACAGGGCATGTTCTCCACACACAATGTATGTTGTGTGTGTGGGGGGGGGATGGTCATTATACATGAGAATAGGTTCTGACACACTTTTCAGCCACTTTAAATCTCCATGATACCATTTGATGTCATTCTCTCAGAAAATTTCTTTGGGATGCTGACTAGCATGTTCTTTTCCTACTTGGACGATACTGCTGGGAATTGAACAAAGCCTAGCAAATCAGTGAGACCCAACAGTAAGATGTCATTTTAATTCACTAAAGAAAGAGCTATAATTCACTGCATCAAGTTGACAAATCATGGCCATCTCTGTACGATGTCAGGAGTTATCTCCCAGCCAACTTGAATGATAACCAGAGGTCCCTAAGCGAGCCAACACGAATTGGTAAGAAGCCAAGAGCAGGGAGTGCAGTGCCAGCTGTGTAATGAATTGCACGCAGAAACTCCAGAGAGGACCGGACCACTTACGATTTCCACATAGCACCTCTTCCAGTTCCATGTAAGAACACATGATCTTAAAAATAGGGTCTTTTTTTAAGATGGTGTATGTGTTCCTATAAATGAAAAGCCTTATGCTATACTTTAAATACATCACCTTTGTTGAAAACAACAAAATGATGCAACATTGAGACTGTACAGAAAAATTCACAAAATAATCATTGTAGTCACATTATGAAAAATAACATAGGTGGGTCTACCTGGACATATCAGCATCCCTTCCAATAGGATGCTTCAGAAGGAAGTGAAAGCTCTGGTATCTGGAATCTTACGTGCATTACTGTTTAATTTCTTCTTGTTCCAAATGGTGCTCAAAGAAGAATCAATCTTGGTTGCTTCCTTCAATTTTCCTTTAGGAATTATTTTTGTTTTTCATTTACAGCAGGTTCTGGAATACCTGGTCACTTGAGGGAATTTTATGCAGTGGCCTTTCATAAAAGTGACTGAACTTTAATCAGGGGTGAGATGAATGAATGTGGATAGACGTGTATACTGGTTGGTTTGTTTTTTTAAAGCAGCTCTTGATTTAAGAACTAATGAAATTTTAATCAAACTTGTTTAAAGGATAAGTGTGGGAAGAAGGCAGAGAGAGCTTGGCCAGGTGAGAATCTGAATAAGACTCTTGCTAGACAAGCTGAATTATGGATTCAAAAGCTGAGGCAAACTTCTCAGGTCTCTGTTAAAAAGTAGCAGCTGTTGCTATAAGCTCTCAAATATAAATATCCCTGTCTTCTAATAGTTAATACATTCAAAATGTAGCTGGTGCATCGGGACCTCATTTGCTGAATTCATTTACCTGGCTTCCATCTGCAGCAAGAGTGGGCGAGGACCTCACAGAAGGCTTTGTCATTCTGGGCCAGATTTAACCAAGAACGTTCCTTTCATGGCTGGCCCCGCGTTCGCAGGCATGCTTGATGGTGACAAAGTTGTAACTTGGGTCCTCAGTGAGTAAGCATTAATAACCTGCTGTTCAAGACTCATCTCCCTCAGTCTTAGAGCTTCCACATGGGAAACATTAGATTATTCCTTGGCTCCAAGTTTACCTTTAAAAAGGGGGATCGAGATGCCTAAGCACAGAGGCCCTCCTGTTAATTCAGTAGCACCATGCAGATGCTCTGCAAACAAAAGCTACTATTTACAGTGTCATCTCAATAATTAGATGACTCCTGAAACCAGCTCCCCTCTCTATCCAAAAAATCAAAGGATTTCATTGCCGTGATGGTTACTCAGCAGGGATTGTCTGTAGTTGTCACTGATCTGCAGTTTTAGTGTGTTCCGCGTGAGGAGCCTGGAGGAGACCGCCACTGCCCGATGAAATAGGCGAGCAACCCTGCCACAGCCGCGCCCTCCAACGAGCATGGACAGATGGTCTCGCCCTCGTTTAAAAGGCAAGCCAGCCTTTCCGTTCCTCGATTTTTGTAACGATTTGCCTTTTAGGCCTCCAGGGCCAATTGATTTCTGCAATAGTTCGTTGTTCTTCTTCAGGAATGCAGCCCTTCCCCTTGGTTGTCATTATTACTAAAAGCAGGGCCATGTAAATGACCTGGTTACTGTGTAATGAACCTTGTCTATTTGTTTTGAGAGAAAAATATGTACATGACATGTCTAGAGGTAGAAGAAAAACATCGAAGACTGGAACTCTTAAGTGGCAAGTTGTAGAGCAAACAAAAAAAGTAGACCTTATTTTGCATATGATGTACATTTGGGACAGTTTTCTAATAGGTTGCCAACATTTTTGTAGTGTCCCTGCAGGTCTTCTATGGAGTATTTTCCCCATTTGTTAAAGATGATGATGACTTAGTCCAATTAATCCCTGAAGTGTGAGAAAATACAGAGCCATAGATCTTGATTTAACTTCCCCGACCTGTGTAACTGTATGCCTGGGTTTTGCCATCCAAATAGATTGTTTTACAGAGAGTGTCACCAAAGACTTTTTCCTTCCAATTTATAGAAGAAGCCAAAAGAAATTATTAATAAACGACATGACTTTTCATCTGCGTGGTTTTCATTCCATCTCTCCTGTTGAGCACAGAAAGATGCCTGTTTTCCGGAGGAGTCAGAGTGCGGGGGGACTCGAAGCTTGCACGGAGGTTTGTGGGGAGACAGGCAGCTGAGGCTGGACCACATGTGCTGGCCAGAGGGCCAGCCCCCACAGCCTCGCAGCCGCCTGGGGCCGCGGGGCCGCCAGCAGCAGCCATCTTCCAGGCCAGGTGCAGCTGGTGCCATTGGAAGCAGGCCAGAGCGCGAGGCGGTGATGTGCCCAGTTCACAGCGTTCCTCTGCAGGGACACGGGACAACACGGCAGACTGGGCCCCAGAGCATCTGGAGCCTGACAGCTGTGGTCATTACCCCCTTTGGTTTCAACGACTGCATAAAACTCATGAATTACTGGCTGGTGGTGCATTCATCAGGCTGGCTTTTCTCAAAAGGATTTAGAAATGGTTCCAGGGGTGAGTGCCGTGCGGGGGCTCACGGCCACTGTAGGACCGCTGTTCTGTGACAGCAGTGACCCTCCTCCTCACTCCCCTCGTTCCTTCTTCCGCCAGCAGCATCTTCTCTTTAGCTCTGTTGCCCCTCTGCTATCCTCTCTGTGGACATTTTTAGAGAAAGGACATCGGTGCACTAATGTTGCGTTATTTTCAGGGGACCAAATGCCAAATTACATTGGGGTGTTGATTTGTTTCATTACTTCAAGTTTTATGTTCTGTATTTCAGTTTGCCCATCCGTAAAATGTTGACTAAAAACTATTTATTGACAGATAGTTTCTGAACAATTACCACAAACTGAGCACTGTGCTCAGTGTTTCCAAGGGACTAAAGATGGGGGGCACCCCTTCTCAAGCAAGAGAGAGGAGCCAGGGTGAGTTTGCACAGGGTAAGTTGATACGTCATCAGAGGAGACTCAGAAAGGAGTTTGCAAAGTCCCAGGCTCCAAACTGGAACGTGCTGCGACACCGTCACTGGTAAACTTTATGCAGTGTGACCGATGATGGAATCATTCCCCAGCATGAGGACAAATGAGAAGTCTCCTTGGAGAGGCAGCTTTTAAGTTCGTCCAGTCCTACCCCATGGTTGTTTCCAGTGAATGCGATAGCCTGCGAAAACACTACGAGCAACCTCACCTCGTAAACAAAAGATGATGTTGCTTGATAGTCCGAGCGTTTCCACCACGTCCAGTCACGACCGGAGGGAACCACCAGTTATTTGTGAACCCCTGAGTCATTCCATAGGGGCCCTCCTTAACACTGTGCAGTCTCTCTGGTTTGGAGGAATTCCAAATAATGGAGGGGGTTTGGCTGTGTTGTCTACTGCTAGAGGCTCGCAGTTAGGGTCATACAGAGGAGGGACTCATGTACTGCAGAGGATGCAAGGGTTTTTTGTTGTCTTGTACTTTCAGCCTCACTCGGAGGAGCTGTCCAAGCATGCTGGCTCAGGTCACTGTCTCTGGGACACAAACAACTGGGTTCGAATCCTGCGTCTGCCTCTTGGTACTTCTGAGGCCTGATAGAAATTACCTGCCCTCTCTGGGCCTCAGTTTCCTCAAAATAGAGCTAATCGATATCTGATAGGGGTCTCGTGAGGATTAAATAAGTTACTAAATAGAAAGTCCTTAAAATAGCACCTAGTATGTAATAAAGAGTGTGCACACTTACTACCCATTATTAGTAGTTTATTTTTGCCCAGATGGTTTATTTTAAGAATCTTCCCTGTAGTCTGTCAAAGAGGAAACATGCTTGGTTTAGTGTTTAGGATACTAATATTGACCGAAATTAAACTGGTCTTTCCAGTGTCCTCAGCAACTCTTGTTTTCCATTAGAGTCACGTTTCAATGCCTATCGACGTGAAATCATCCTCGCGGTCAGCCATGGGCAATCCATCAGCAGAAAGTTTGCAAAGTCAAGTTTTTATTTTCTGGCCAATTTTTTTTTTTTTTTGAGCAATGATCTGTTTTTCATTCTCATTTAATGGAATAGAGTTGAGGCAGTTCAGGACTGAAATGAAGTTTGGGTGCCAATTATTATTGTTTCTTTTCTGGTGGCTTCAATTACATTAAAAAAGAAAACATGTTTTGCCAATGTATAAATTATTTGCTGAGTTTGAATTTCTGTCCCAAACTCAACTGCAAATAACCTGATTTTCTTGGCTAAATCTACTGGTAAAACAAACTAAAATGTGCCTTTAATCAGAGGGTCAGATCATCCCATTTTAGAAAAAAACAAAGCAGAGGAAAAAAAAAAAGGTTAAGCTACGAAGAGGGAGACTTGGAGGCTATTTTAACTGCTCCCAAAGATACATATATACATGTTATTTTATAACTTGCTTTTTAAAGGCTTAATATATAGTCAATATATTTCCATGTCATTCGGTCATTTTGAACAATCAAGTTGTAATGCATGCATAGTACTCCATTATATGGCTGTTCCATATTCTCTTTACCCGATTCCTAACTGTTGGATATTTAGATATTTTTAAATCTTCTTAAAATTAGGTGGTACATATTGCAATCAGTATTTAATTAATGGGATCTATGCTGTGGTAAATATTCCTAAAGATAATCTTTGTTTGCATCATCTTAGGATAAATCTGAGTCACATCAAGTATTATAAAGTTTTGAAAAGCTTTCCTGCATATTCACAAGATATTCCAGTATATTAGAATGCCTACTGAAGGAAAATGTAAACTCACCCAGTAAGAATCTAGCTAGAAAACATAATAATTGTAGTTTGGCAGCTAAAATATTTTATAAATTGGGGTGCAAGGAGAAAAAAATAACAAAGCATCATCGTTAGTGGCAAAACAGTGATGGCTTTTCTTCCAGAGGGATTAATTTACTATATTTGCCTTCCTGGGCGTTAAAAAATGTTTCTAGATACCTTGTCCCTTATACCTTGTCTCTAGGTTGAAGTACAGAGTAACGGTAAATCTTCCCTCTCAGATATTTTCTCCTCTCTTCTGGAAATATCTATATCAGGTAAGCTTTAATAAAAAGCATTTTTTATTGTTGTTCAAGTACAGTTGTCTCCATTTTCCCCTCACCATCCCCCCACCCCAGCCATCCCCAACTCCCACCCCTGATTCCACACCCCCCCCTTGGTTTTGACCATGTGTCCTTTATACTGGTTCCTGAAAACCCTTCCCCCTTTCCCTCCATTATTCTCTCCCACCCTCCGCTCTGGTTACTGCCAGTTTGTTCTTACTTTCAATGTCTCTGGTTCTATTTTGCTTGCTTGTTTGTTTTGTTGATTAGGTCCCACTTATAGGTGAGATCAGCACTTTAAATATCATGGTCCCTGGCAGCTAGTACTTCTTCTGTACCGATAGCAGCTCATTTTCCCTTCGGGGACCCCACCCCTCTCTCCTTTCCTACAATTTGTGTGATGGGGGCCCCACCCCCATCCTGACTCTAGGGGAATTATGTGTCCTGTCAGGTCATTGAGATCCTATTCTAGATGGTCTGGTGGCAGATTTAAAAGGACATGTCAACTTTCCTCTAGCGTTGTGTGTGTAATACAATGCAGTAAAGATTATACTGATGGTATAACAAGGCCAGAAGTGTTGGTGAGTAGGGATTTAGCATGTCTTGGGGGAGACCTCATTGAAGATGTGCATTTAAGTGACATCTTAAAAAATAAATAGGAATTTGCCTTGGATGGTGTGGCTCAGTGGATTGAGTGCTGGCCTGCAAACCAAAGGATTGACGGTTCGATTCCCAGTCAGGGCACATGCCTGGGTTGCAGGCCACATCCCCAGTAGGGTACCTGAGAGGCAACCACACATTGATGTCTCTCTCCCTCTCTTTCTCTCTCCCTCCCAGTTCAATTCATTGGTCTGAGGATTGGTCTCTAAAGGTATTTAAAATAAATAAATAAAATCTTAAAATAAATAGGAATTTAACTGACAGAAAAAAAGGGGAAAGAACATTACTTACAAAGGGATGTGAACTCAACACCCTTTGTCTGAAGTATGTTGCAGAGGGGAACGTGAGAGACATCTTCAAAACACAAAGATTTGGTTGGTTTAGTTGGCTAAAGGCAGGTAGTCCCAGCAAAAGGTAAAGTAAGAGGTAATAATGATAATAATAGTAATCGTTCCCTTGATCCCCATTTTCTTCCCTTCTCGTATAAATGTTTCAGTGCAAAACACTGAATGGTGGGTCACATCTGATTCTACTGTACTTGTCGGAGAAAGTATGCAAAGGTGGCAGAAAGCATGCCGTTTCCCAAATCTTTAGGAAAGATCTGGCTCTGAAGACCTAAAGTGGAAAAAACGGACTTGGATTTCCAGATAGGATGTAGAAAGTTGCACGAGATCTTCACTCTCATTCTTACAATGAGCACAAGTCCAATAAACTACAATGCCATGGTCATTTGAAGCCTGGCAGAGAGCTGAAAGTGTAAAAACAAGGAAAATATGTACATGAACTAAATCTTAGGGAGATTCAATCCATTCCTAGGAGAAGAGTATCCCGTGACCACTTTTATCAGAGCAACACCAGAATGTTCTTCCATCGGAGAGTGGGGTAAGGAGAAACCTGGTGAACCAAAACCACTTTAGCAGCATCATGAGGGCTGGCATGAGGGACTCGAATGCCTGGGTGGCCTGATGACATTGATGTGCACCCAGCTGCCGATTCTTTTCCACGCGATCATCACCAAGGGTCTGCGGCAGGATACTGAACGTCAGGTGCAGGACAGGAGGACCGCACACTGGGAGGAAGAACACAACCACCCTCTTCCTAAAAGGAGAGTGGGTGCACCCTGGTGAGAGATTTGGAATTCAGGCATGTAGGTTTCATGCTACTACGGGATGCTAAAGCAATTGTCTTTTAGGCATCTCCGACTCCTTTGAGATTCAAAGCTATGATCTCCGGCCCGAGGTATACAGAAGCTGTGTGCACACAGTGTTTGCCTTGCTATAAAAGGTTTTTTTTGTGGATTCCCTGGAGGCTAGTCATGGGCTCGAGGGGCCCATTGATATCAGGATGGAAGTTGCTTTTCTAAATCCTCAAAGCCAGAGCAAGCAACAACACAAAGAACCTACCATTTGCTGAGTGAGACAGTCATGGGGTCTTGGGAGGTCTTTTCAAATATTAGGTTTTAACTTTGTAAGAATATTTATATGACATTTCCACTAAAGGCAGCCTGGCGGTCACACCAAACCTCCTGTAACGTTTTGCTATCCAAACTGGTGGGAGTGCCCAAGGCTAATGAAAATTATGAATTACTCGTGGTCCTAAAATGAGGTTCAATTCATTGGTCTGAGGATTCTCTCTGGGAAAATGAACCCACCTCTGAATCCAAGTCCCTCTGAGTCAGGATGAAAGGAGGCTGTCAGTGTTCCTGCCCTTCCCTAAGGCTCTGGGGGGCCACTCTGAGTCAAAGGGTCTAACCATGCATAGACTCTCCCAGGAAATATGAATCATGCTGCAGAATCTCAAGACAGAAACAATGGCCTGTGTGGCCATGAGAATGTAAAACTGCTCCTGCAGATGGGAGAGGCCAGGGCTACGGACCTGTGGACATTTTGTATTTTTGACAGACATGGGAAATTATCTGTGACTAATTAATTTGTTTTTCTTCAGAATCCCAATCCCTTCGCCTGGCTCCAGTTTAGACTATCTATGAATGGATGTCATCTGACCTAGTTTTTCCAATAAATGGGTATTGCCTTTCACCCCTTTCCTTAGGCGAGAAAGAGAACACAGGTTTTTCACTGAATATCATATCTATGACCAATCTGTTTCTAGCTTATTTGAAGGAAGAAATCTCTTTAAGCCACACATATCTCAGAAGTATTACATGCTAGTTTCTTTCTTTCGCTCCCTAACTCCTTATTTATAGCTTTGAGATATTGGCAGAAACTAACTCTTTCAGCTATTTTTTTGTATAACATTGTCTAAGTACTTTGTTTTGAGGACCTTTTCCTTTTACCCATCAACTTGTAGTGTCTATTAAAATAAAGCTCAAGCTACTTAAAGGCAATGAAGTGTATCGCCAGATCTTTAATTACAAAAACAACTGTCCTCATGTTATTTAGGTGAATACCTTAGGCATTTTCATAGGAGGAGCTCAAGTCTACTCCCAAGGTGGCCACCTACAAGCGAAGTGTCCTTTGGTGGTTGGCATGGACCACAGGTCACCTAGGAGAGTCAACCTCTCTACCTCACTCAGAGCAGGTCATGGCTCTTGAACAAAAATTTGGATTGTCTTATTCACTTTTGATTTTTCTATTGTAGTCTTTAAGAGTAAGGCCACATTCTTATGTAAAGTTAAGACCTCACTTGAGAAGGGTGGTCATTTATAATGTAGCTAAACAAAGCCATGTGGGTCAGTACTGGGTAGGCAAGAGTGAGGGTCCTGACCATTGAACTGCCTACCAGCATCGCTAAAGGAACTTTAAAAATTATATAGATTTTTAAATCCACATTCAGTGTTTGATTCAATTTATCTAAATATTTTAAGAATGATCAGGCATTTCTGATACCTAGTCTGCTTCTTATAAGCCCTGAACAATTCTCTGTTGTCTAGATGGTTGAGTTCAACTTCCTTCCCATGGTTTGCTAGGTCTCCATGATCTCAACTCTGAAGCCTCTTGTGCCCTTTCAAGTTTCCTCTTATTAAAAAAAAAAAAAAAACAAAAAACAAAAAAACTACTATTCTTTTAGTAAATCTGACCTGTGAATTGTTACCTGCCCATATCTTGCTGTTTTCAGCCTCACTTTTGCTCGTGCTGCTCCTACTGCCTGTATCCCATTCTCTTTCCTCCCCAAACCTACACCAAGTCATTGTTGGCTGATTCTTCAAAACTGAACTTCTCCAAAATTCTGATCCATTCTTCCCAGTCTCTTCCCCAACAGGTAACAGGTCCCCTTTACCTGTTGTATCCCACTTCTGTGCATTTTCCTTTATAGCACATATGACATTATAGTGGAGTTTTCCGTGTAGGCGCCTGCCTGGCACAAGATGGGGAGAACGGTGAGGGCAGGCAGAGTACCTTAGTCACTCTGTGTGCCGAGGATCAGGCCGTGCCAACCCAAAGGGAGCACTCAGTGCATGTTTGTTGACTGAAAAACCTGGAAGAACTTGGAAGGCTTGGAAAGCCTCATTTGGGTCAGGACAGCTAAACACACATACGTCTCTGCAGCATGGAGAGGGAGTAAGTGTTGGAAGCACTTTTTCCTTAGCATCATGTGTTTTGTGGAACTGAACCTCTGAGCCCATGGGTAACACTTTGTCTTGCTGATCAGAACATCTAATCTCATGATCCCTTCATTTTTTCTGTTGTCCTGCAACTTTAGTAAAGCAATATTTAAACATGCTGGCCCTAGTTGCTGCTCCGCTATGAGGAGTCAAGGGCAGAATCTATCATGAGGGCACACGGAGGTTCAAATGGGTACTCTCTGTCCTCCCACTGTCCCCAACTAGTGGCTCTCCTCTTCCTGCTGGCCTTACAACAGCTGATTTTTGTCTTGTTTTTGTTTGTTTCCATTAAATAAGGAGTGCATGGATCCACTAGTCATTCAGTTATCCACATTCATTCCTTCAAGAACTATTTGTTGCCCTGGTTGGTGTGGCTCAGTGGATTGAGTGCTGGTCTGCAAATCGAAAGGTTGCTAGTTTGATTCCCAGTCAGGGCACATGTCTGGGTTGCAGGTGAGGTCCCCAGTTGGTGTTGTGTAAGAGGCAACTGATTGATGTATCTCTTGCACATCAGTGTTTCTCTTCCTCTCTTTCCCCCTCACTTCCCCTCTCTCTAAAAATAAATAAATTAAATCTTAAAAAAATATTGACTATCTTGTTTCATCCTCTTTAGAAAAAGCCCTGAAACTGTAAAAATTAATGAAAAATCATCAGAAAGTTC
This sequence comes from Anoura caudifer, assembly GCA_004027475.1. Taxonomy (NCBI): domain Eukaryota; kingdom Metazoa; phylum Chordata; class Mammalia; order Chiroptera; family Phyllostomidae; genus Anoura; species Anoura caudifer. The sequence continues at coordinate 451,767 of PVKU01000220.1, forward strand.
TTTCTCATTTTCTAAACTGCTGGCACACACACACAGACACACATATTAACCGAACCTGGAGGCAAGAGGTATCGCTAAGGAAAGGCTTTCCTACCTGAGACCCTGATGCTTTCTCTTAATGCCTAAGAATTCTGAGGCTGCATCCGGCATCAATCTTGGCATGCTCAGTGCTCAGGAAAGAGCCTTAACAGGTGAAGCAGGAAGCTGAGGCCCTTTTGCCTCTTTTGTGTTTGACATTTACTTTCCTCTTCTTACTACCACATGGGCGTTAGATCATCGGTTAATATATTTAGTAACCTGGAAGAAAAATTACTGTACTGTGAAGAAAAGAAGGGATGAGTATGGATAGTATTTTTTAAAATGTATTATTATTAAAGAAGTTAGATTGTTTTTCTATTGTGGTAGTTAGCATACAAAGCAGCAACCTTAAAACCAGGCAAATGAATTGTGAGTCAGACTGTGAGGACACAGAGTAGACAGGTCTGGGACCTGTTTCACTGTGGTCTGCTGCCATGGGTGGGGCGTGAAGGACATTGAAGGGGCTTACACCCCAGTCCTGCCCCACAGAAGTGCTCTGGCTTGAACTTCAGGCTTGGGACTGGATGCCTCCTGCAGGGTATTTGTCTGGGGAGGTCAGAAGAAGCATAGACAGAGTCTACCTCAGGGACAAGGGGAATCATGGTCCATATCAAAACCAGAGAGTGGGAAAAGGGACGAGAAGAGTCCACACGATGAAAGTATGTCACCATGTAAGACAATGGGCTAATCAGGAAAACAGGGAGCAGCGGCGTGAGAGGTGAACCAGGGCACATCTCTCAAATCAAAGGCGATGGACTTCCCTCTCTCTCTGTGGTGGTGCAGCTGGGAGTGGGCCTAACCTACCATCAGGAACAACTAGAAAAGCACACACAAAAATTATCTGAAGAAATAGGAGCACTTTCAAGGCAGGCAGGACTTGAGGGGCTTAGAACAAGAGGAAAGGGGAACTTAATGAGGTAAACACGATATTCCATTTCCCACTTTTCCCAGGGAAGCATTTGCCTGTTCATAAGCTTAGCAAGGTGATGGGCTGAGAAGCTGGGCAGAGAAATGTCACGAGAGGCAGAGATCCAGCAGAGCTCTTGGAAATCTCATGGTGTCAAAGAGACAAATATTAGGTTTAATACCATAAAGGCAGCCAGGACTGGGGACATCAAGATTTTGGAGAGGAGGGAAAGTAAAATGGTCAGTAAATCAAGTCTAAGTCATAGGATAAACAACAAGAGAACTTTTGGCAGCGCCCCAGTATTGGGGGGGGGACACTGACTATAATCCAGGACCCATGAAGGGAGAAGGGCTCTCTCACATACCCCAGATTCTGAGTTGGGACCCCTGGCGGGTTAGACTTTGGGACTGGAGGCTAAAAGAAATAGACAAAACTTTGAAAGTCTGAAATCCAACCTCGGGACTGTCCACTGGAATGAGATCATCTACTGTACCAATTCCATCTTTCTCTTCCCCTTGGATTTGCTTGACCAATCAAAAGCCATGCAGTGACCCTCTGGGACTTCTGAGTCTAAGGCAAAACCAGCTCTGTGGCTTCCCCCTGGGCTTGTCAGTGCGCTCTCTGTTGGCACACCCACTCTGAGAGAAGCCAGTTGCCACGAAGGCCTGCTACCTTGAGATCACAATGTCTCAGTGGGGATTTGAGGAATTCCAGGTCCAGGTTGATTGTTGAGTTGAAGCCAGAAAGAGAAATGTGAGGGGTGCTTGGGGAATCCTGAGAATCCATGCATGAATGAAGGCTAGGGCAGGGATTGGGTGTTTTTTGTTTTGCTTTAGGAAGGAAAAGAAGGCTCACTGAAGTTTTTCTAGAAGGGCCATGACAGAATTGGGGCTGTGCTTTATGGAAATCAATCCAGCAATCATCAGAGCGGTTTGGACAGCAGATCGGCAGAGGCAGATAGACCAGGTAGAAGGCCATTTTAATAATCCAATCAAGAGTTAATAAGGGTCTGAATTAGGGTGACAGCAAACAGAATGAAGAGGAAGAGGCAGGGAGAAGAGGAGCTGAGAGAAGTGACAGGTCCTGACAGCTGATTAGGTGTGGGGGGTGAGGAGGAAGGCCTCCCTCATCCTGACTGTGAGGCTTCCAGTTTGAGTGACTGACAGATAGTGGAAGGATTAACAGAATGAAAAATTGGAGGGGGAGAAGCTGTTTAGAGGGTGGAGTGGGGATTTAGGTTCCTGATTGAATTTAGGATTGCTCCTGACACCTTTATCTGTTTTTGGTGGTTGTGTGGGGGCGCTTTATCCTTCTCCTTCCTGGACATATTTCCCTGCCCTATGGAAACCCACACCTGCAAGTCTAATCTGATATAATAGGTGCTCAAGTGCTATGAGTATGGAATTCTCTCGGTGGGCCCTTTTGGGCTGCGGCGCAAGGTTCAATGATGCCTGAATATGGTTCTCATTTCTTCATTTAGCTCAATTGCTCTCCTGATGCAAAACCTAAAGAAGATAATGATTCCCTGAGCCAAAGGATGAGGAGCAATCGCCTGGAGGGCTGGGCTGGAAGAAATCAGCCTCCAGTGCCAAGGCATCTGTGGGAAGGAGCTAAAACTTCCCCAGCACGCCCCCACCATCCCCAGGGATCCTCTGCAGATGAGAGCACAGGGCTGGTGATCATCTTGGTCTCCTCTTCAGAATGCTCGTGGATAACTTTCTAGCTTTCATGAAGGGTAATCTATCTACTTTAATGAGCAAAGTCCTGTATGTAATAACAGAGTGGCTCCTAGCATTTCTGGAGGAGACCCAATTATACTTAATGTACAGAGAGGTAGGACAAGGGAGGGGATGGGTTTTATACAGAAAGGCTTCGCTTGATATGAATAACTTATTCTTAAAAGTTCTAGGAAATTTATATTGTAGCCTCTTTTAATGCCTAGTGAGACCTTCTATTTAAAGGTACCTTTGTGTAAGGAAAACAATTGTTAAACAGTGTGACCTACCATTTTCTCCTTTACTTGTTTGGTAAGTTTTCAAGTTTCTTCAGATAATAAATAGCACAGTAGACAGGAAAGAGCATGGACATAGGTTATGAGACAGACCTGGTCCATGTTCTACCAGGCCACTGATGTGGACATGGTTGAATGCTTATATCACATACTCTTCCCTTTCCTCCTCACGAGAGCAGCATTTTTGTGGTTCAGGAGTATTCCTGATTGGCTGAAGAAAATCCCACCCCTCTTTGCTAAAGAGTGGTTCAAGAACGGGCAAGTGAGCCCAAATGAGGATGCTGAGAAATGAAGAGTGTCCGCTGAGAGATGGTAAGAAAGCTCTTTCTCACCCTTCAGGGACACCTTCCTAAAATGACTGTCTTTGACTAGTAAAAGTGAAATAAGGAGCCACCATCCCATGGCTCTGAAAGCAGCAGTCTTTAGGGAGATGCTAAAACCAAGGATGTCTGACAGAAAGAATCTGAGTCCTTGAGCACACTGTGGGGCTTCTGGATAGAGCAACCTGAGATTATTGTATATACCACTTCTGAACGTGCAGTTCTGCGTGAGCCAGCGAGTTTCCTAATCGTTTACAGCTGTTTGAATCATTACTGATGTGACTTGCCTTGGAAAGCAGCTTAACTGACAGCCACGAACTGATTTAGGGCCCAGGAAGATTGCTTCACCACGTGAGCCCAGTATCTGTTCCTATGAAAGGGAAAGAAGTTGACAAGGAAGGGAGAGTTTGGGAAAGATGGCCATCTACCAGTTGAGCTGTGGTGCTTAAGGGTCACCAAAGTCAACTTTTCTCATGTTGCCTTTCCACAGATGGCCATGGATTCTTGATTCTTCCAAATGGGTTGAGAGGCTGCTAGTTGGACAAGACCCAGTGGCATGACTTTGAGTTGGCCTCTTTTGCAAAAAAGATGAGAAGCAGCTGCTTCTTTTTATGGATTCCTAAATGGCCCAGGGCCTGACTCTAATGGGTGTTGGATAAACTCTGCTGCTGGGGTATTTGCCCTAGTGACCTTTTGTGCAAAGCACCCTCTGAGTCTCCAAAAGGACAAAGACCTAGAAGTCCATTGAACTTTGAGACTTGCTTGTGTGCCTATTTCCTGCTGGCTGTCAATAAACATCTAATCATATGGCTGGATGTGGTCTGAGACTTGGTTTCATCAAAACCTGGGGGTGTCAGCGGCCATTTGCTCCATTTGTTTTTGTCTTCATTCAACAAATAATTATTGAACACTGACTGTGTGCCAGAAACTTTTCTAGGCCTTAGGGATTATGTTAGTTTGTTACAGCTGCCATAAAAAAAAAAACAAAAAAGAAAAATCCACAGACTGGGTGGCTTAAACAATTCTCTAAGATCAAAAAGATTGGTTGGCAGGGTTGATTTCTTCTGAGGCCCTCTCCTTGACTTGTAGGCAGTCAGTCATCTTCTTCTGTCCTCACACGGTCTTTCCTCTGTATGTACGTCTTGTCCAAATTTCCTCTTCTTAGAAGAATACCAGTTATATGGATTTGGGCCTACACTAAAGACCTCATTTTAATTTTATTACCTCTCTAAGACCTTATCTCCAAATATGTTTACATTATACTGGAGGTTTGGGCTGCAATGTATGAATTGGGTAGGTGGGTGGGTGGTGAATGAGGCAATTCAGTCCATAAGAGGGTTACAACCAGGCACAGAAAGACAAATCCTGAGGTTCGATCATGAGCTCTTTGCCCATGATGCTCTCTTGCTCTATTTCCTTGGCAAAGTGATGGATTGAAGGGATTCTCAGCAGCAAAGGAGCTCTTCTAGGTGGGGTTCGGAATCCTTCCTCTTCTTTGCAAGGAACTCTGATCCTTTCCAAAAACAGTACATCCTATTACTGGTTTTGCTGATTCTATGCAAAGTGATAAATTTAGCCTAACTCTTTTTGAGATGTAGGTAAAGTGTATTTAGAATTACAGAAGAAGAAATAGCAAGCTGTCTGCTGAAATGTATTCAGTAGCAGGATGATTATTATGCATGGGGATTATGTTTAGTTATAGTTATATGATGATTGTGGATCTCCGTCATTTAAGCATTTGTTCTATTACAGGCTTTGTGCTAAGTGTGTTATGTACCTCATTAGTCCACAGAACAATGTTTTCATATCTTAATTCCCATTTTTTTAGATAAGAAAATTGACACTCAAAGAAGTGAGGTTGCATTGCTAGGGTTTGGGTCATCTGCTATTACCCACCAAGCAGCACGGCTACGAAAAGGTGGTGTTGATTTCTGCTTAGACAGTCAGGGAGTGGGAAGCGGTAGCTGGTGCAGTTTTGCTGGACTTCATGTTCTCTAACTCTAAAGCTGGGGCTGATGAGATCATGTTCTTGCCCAAGGACATACCTGGTGAGTTAAAAAGATAGAATTAGAATTCAGGTTTTCTGATTCTAAATCTGGTATTCTTTAATCTATCCCATGAGGTCCCTTTGACTCTTCATTCACTGTATAATAATTATTATGATAACAAAACTATAATGTTATTTTTAGAATGCTTTTTAGTTCTCAAAATGTTTTCACCTACTTAAATGGGAAACAAAACAATGGGTTTTAATTGATTAAATAGGAAGTACCCTGAGTTCTTCCAGGCAAATGAGAATTGAACCATGATGAACGGGAAATGTCTTAGTAGCCCGGCTTCTCACCATCGTGGCTTGTTTTTAGCCTGCGTCCCAGTCACTGAGATTGACTAGAAGGAGCAGACTATAACTCTCTTGGTCCTCACCCTGAGGCAGGGAACAAAGCTTTCAGAATCAGGACACAAAGGACCCAGTGCAAAGAGCAGAACTGCAGCCTGGAGGAAAATCAAAGAGAAGTGATTTCGGCGAAAAGCCAGAAATTAATCTATCAGTAAGATTTCTTGGTAGCAAGCAACAGAATCCTATTCTGGCTAAAATAGGGAGGGAAATGAAAAGAAAAATATTGTTCTGCTGGTGCTTCTAGGGTTGGAAAGGAAGGTTAGAAAGCAGACTTTGAGAGGAACCAGACAACTCCAGATTGTCTTACCAACTGCAATGAATGAGTTTGACCCTTATCTTTGGCCATAGTCTTATTTCATTCAAGAATTAAAATCCCGGAAGAGAAAGTCCAGTTGGCCACGCCTGGTTATGTGCCTGCCCTTGACTGTGTGCTGTGGTTGATAAAAATACTTGTACCCCTGAAACCTTATGTAATTTTATTAACCAATGCCATCCCAATAAATTTAACTTAAAATGCCTAAGAAATTAAAATAAGAGTTCTTGTCCGAGGTTACCTCCAAGGACAGCTTTACTTGTCATAGGAGAGCAGGCACCTGGTTTTGCCAGCCTTCCTTCAAGAGCACAAAATGATCTCAGGACCCCTTCGTCATCAGAAGCACAGCCAATCCCGTAGAGAATTTTTATGAGTTTGTTTGAGCCACTGACCACATATTCCAGGGAGTAAGTTCTCAAATGTTCCTGAGAATAACAGTTTTGCAGCATCTTTTGTGCATTTGAGATTAAGGAGGGACAATAAGGAAGATTACTCAGAGGTGGAAAAAAGGAAGACAGGATTGAATTGAAGGATTGTTAACAATAATATATGCTTTCTTGAGGGTGGTCAGGGTTTATTTCAAAGGTGTGTTACCTAGAGGTATTGAAACCAGCCATAAACAGGGCTTACTTAAGGCAAAGATAAAGCTTTTACTAAAGAAGTTACATGTATGCCAGGGGCGTGACTACCCACCACGACCTGCCCAGTTAGCAATTTATGATCAGATCCCCCCGTGAGGTGACTTTCCATAGAGCTTCTTTTGTGGTCCACACTTTAATACTCTTTAAAATTATTGAGGACCTCAAAGAGCTTTGGTTTATGTTGATCATATTAGAAGTGAAAACGGATAAATTTTAAAATATTTATCTAGTAATTCATTTAAAAAGAGCAACAATACACCTGTTTCTTTTGAACCATAAATGGTGTATTTTTGAAATGAAAATAACTGTATTTTCTAAAACCAGCAATGTTAGTGGGAAGAATGGTGGTGTTGTAGGTGTTTGCAAATTTATTTATTTCTGGGTTAATAGAAGGCAGCTAGATTTTTGCATTCATCTTATTCTGCTATTTTTATTTTGGTGAAAGTATATGAAGAAAAGCTGGCCTCACAGAGATTTGTAGTAGGAAAAAGGAGTGTTTCAATGCTCTTTCAGTTAATGGTGGAGAATCTTCTTTGATACTATAGCACCAGTCAACAAGTAGTAGTTTCTTAAACTCTGAAAATGTGTTTTCATGCCTGGATACTTTAAAATCCATGAGTATGTCTTTTACCCATGCATGATTTCGTACCATTGTGCCTTGATCATTTGGAAAATACTGCTTTGCTGAGTTACGCAGAGTTTCCAATTCACACACTTCATCTCCAATATATAAAATCACGGTGATCAACATCACTACCAATCTCACCTACTTGAGCGTTGGGACACTGTCCAGCTCCTATTAGGTTCCCAATTAGCTTTCGTATGAAATGTCATCAGTAGCAAAGATTTATTAGCAAAAATAATTTCAGTGATTTTCCTTGACGTGACAGTCACATTTCATTCATTTTTTGAGAAAATTTCTGCCTAGTACTCAGGTCCGAATAACCTCTGTTTGTATGTCATTCTCTCTAGTCAAAATAAAATTCTGAAAAGACAAAAGTCTATCCAGTTCACACTGAAGCAGCTACGCAAGAGCTCTTCCTCAGGACAGCTCTCATACCTCTGTGTGCGGCCGAAGTGTTGTGTGTCCTTTTCAACTCAACACAAATATCACAATGGCATGTACCCAGGGGTGGGGCTTGATAAATGAATGATTCATTTTTTATTGAGGTAAAATTGATATATAACATTGCATACATTTCAGATGCTTCATCAATGAGATTTATAAATAAACTGGCTTTAAAAATCATTTTAGCCCAGACTGGTGTGGCTTAGTTGGTTAAGCATCATCCTACAAGGCCAAAGGCAGCTGGCTTGAATCCCAGTGAGGGAGTAGGCCTGAGTCGTGGGTTCGGTCCCCAGTCCCCGGATGAAAGGCAGCCTGTCAGTGTTCCTCTTGCACATTGCTCTCCCTCTCTTTCTCCCTTCCTTCCCTCTTCTCTAAAAATAAATCAATAAAAATCTTAAATTAAAAAAAAGACATTTTATGCGGTGGTGAAGAATGTAACAATGGCTACAAGTACTGTTTGTTGGTGATGCCTGAATTTGCATGAAAGTACCAGTGATTTTACTCATTATTGGGTTTGGGGATTTTTTGGTTTTGGAACTGTTTTGTGGTTTTTTTTGGCTTTTTATTTGGAAATAATTTTAAGCTTAAAAAATAATAATACAGAGAACATCCATTCATCCTTAATTTTGAACAAAGCACTCCATTTGCTTTATCATTTGCCCTCTTCCCTCCTGTTTGTCTGCTGAATCATTTGAAGGTAAGTTCCATACATCATCGCCATTTAGCCATCAGTATTTCGGCGTGTGGTTCCCAAGAAGGATATTCTCTGCAATTGCCACAGTGAAGTTATCAACTTTATAAAGCTGCATTGATACAACATTTTTATTGCCCAGAGTCCAGTTTTGGCAGTTGACCTAATGAGGTCATTTATATGTACAAGATCCAATAAGAGGTCAGATATTACATTTATTTCTTGTCTCATTAGCCTCCTTAATTTGAAATGTATTTCCACAACCATTTCTTTTGTTGTTCTTTTAAGATACTGACATTTTTTAGAGTAAAGGGCACACTCTTTGCAATATTGTGATTAATAAGAAAAAATATTTGGTTTTTCAGATAACCAAAATATGCTTACAATTCCTGGTTCACAGCTCCTGAAACCCATGAAATTTTCCAAGTGATGAAAGTGATAAAGGCATTTTTTGTTATGTTAATGAGACAACTTTTGGAAGCACCTATGAATGGGGGCTGGTTGTCAGGAGAACCAACCTTGTGATTCTAGGGTTGAAACTTTCAGTGCTACCCCCGACCTCTGGAGAGGAGAGAGGGGCTGGCGATCAAATCAGTCCCTAGTGGACAGTGATTTAACCAGTCATGCCTATAAAATGAAACCTTCACAAAAACCCAAGAGGGTGGGTTTTGGAGAGTCTTCAGGTTGGTGAGTATGTGGAGATGCTGGGAGAAGTGCTTACCTGCAGAGAACATTGAAGCCCCCTGGCCCTTCCTATATACCTTGCCCCATGAATCGCTTCCATCTGGCTGTTCCTGAATTTTGTAGTTTTACAATAAACCAATGATCTAGTAAGTTATGGGTTTCTCTGAATTCTGTAAGTCATTCTAGCAAATTAATTGAGCCCAAAAAGGCAGCTGGGGAATCTCTGATTTACAGCCAGTCGGTCGGAAGTACAGATAACAACTGGACTTGCAATAGGCAACCCGAGATGGAGGGTGTCCTTGAACCTCCAGTCTGTTGCCGGTTCATCGGGAGCACAGGTGAGAGCCTGTGTTTGTGTCAGGGTGGGGGACAGTGTTGTAGGGCTGCAGCCTTAGCCTGAGGATCCCTGTGCCATCTCCCTGTAGTGTCAGAATTGGGTTGAATTCTCAGATACCATGTTGATTGGTGCTGGAGAGAAACCATCCCTCCAGGTCAGAATTGGGTCTGGGAACCCTAAAGACTTCTTTATGCTTCCACTTGAGGGGGAGGGGGAAGAATGTTCTTCATTTTGGATTTGTCTAGTGTTTCATTCATTGTGATTAGATTCAGATTATGCATCTATCTGATCATGTAGCTCAGCCTATCATTTATCTACGTATCTATCATCTATTTATCCATCCACCTACCTACCATTTATTGATATAAACTCATGAATTCTTATTTTTTCAATTTTCTATGACACATCCCAGATCTGGCCCGAGGGAGCCCTCCAAGTTGCCTCTGTGTCACTGTGACGTGTTCCAATCACTTTCTCTTTCCTGAGTACTTCTTTACTTTCTCCTAACTCATCTTGTACCTACTCTGCCCCAGTTCCTGACTCAGCTATTTCTTCAAGGGGGACTGATTCCTTTTAGCTTCCATTGCTTTGTATCATCCATCCAAATGTCAAGTGAAGGGTGCGAGTAAAGTCTTAACGTAGTAACGTTACAATCATAGCTTTGACCTCTCCGAATTCCTAGAAGTGTCTCAGGGACACTCCATGGCTTGTGGGTACTTCGAGAATTACTACTGAATATAAATTATGTTTAAGTTAATGATATGATAAAATGTTCATAATTTGCCTTGTATAATGTGTGTTAAATTAGCTTAATTAAGGCGTCAAAAAGACCCTCACTTGGTAGCTGTGAGATCCTGATCACGTAGCCTCTCCCTTCACTCTTTTCCTTTTCTTTTTTTCTTTTTCCCCTTCTTCTCTGTCTCTCCCCCACTTGTCCTTACATTCCTTTTTTTTTTTGTCCACCCATAGCACTTTGATTTAAAAAAAAACAAAAACAATACATGGCTTTTGAAGTTGAATTGGCCTGGGTTTGAACCCACTTCTCAGTTACTTGACTTTGGGCAAGTTACCTTTTCTCTCCCAGCCTCCCTTCCTCCATCTGTTCATTGAAACTAATTCAGACATACCTTGTTTTATTACACTTTGCTTTTTTCCTGTTCACAGATTTTTGCATTCTTTTTACAAATCGAAGGCAAGACCTTCCACTAGCAAAAAGATTACAACCCACTACATTGCTGTGGTCTGGAACCGAGCTTGCGTATCTCCAAGGTGCGCCCTGCATTACAGAATCACTGGGATGATTAGTCCTCCTTACATGCATTTGACACATGGCTTGGCCCATAGAAGATCCACAATCCATGTTAATTTGCTTCCCTTTCTTTAATCAAGCCAGTTTTTCTCCTTTGCTTACTCCAGTGCTCTTCGGGCTCTGTCCTTAGATTATTCCGTTTCACAGATGCTCTTTTATTCCCCTTGTGCTTTGCTCTGCCAATGCCCCCAGCAGACCTACAAATTCCAGATGCTGAGAGAAAAGCCCTTGATTCAGGCTGAATGCACGGATGATATTCGTTAAAGTGCAGATGGCACATTAGGTACCTGTGGGAAGCTTGTGTATTGGATTGGAAACAGGCAAAAACAAAATTTTTTGGCAAAAAAATACGGGCTCCTGGTAGGGGGCAGGCAGGAAGGAGCAGAGGCAAATGGGGGATGACTGGTGTTGACGTATTTCCCTGCTGGAGCCCAAATCTCACCATGTACCAGGTACAAATAAAGGAGATGCCCCCCAGGGAAGAGGAGGTGATTTTTCTGAAGGCTAGGACAGGGAGAGCTTGGATTCAGGCAGACAATATCTTGAAGAATAGAGTTGAAATCCACAGGGTGTTTAATTACCCACGTCTGCGTCAGATGGTTGTGCTGGTTAAGTGAGCCTGAGCCAGGGACCAGTGCGCACGAAGGGTGGAGTTGCGGAGGTTCATCGAATGCACTGCTAGGACAGCTGTGACCTTTCTGCCAAACTTGGCAGAGGCTGAGCCGAATGGTGTGATAGGACTCATCACAAGATACGCGGCCTGGCAGAAGTGACGTCTGCTTGAGTGTGGTTGGTAGGGTAGTAACGTATGTAATAATTTATTCTTTAATTTGAATATTTCACCTAAAATGTCATATGGTGTGCTTGAGTGTGATATTGTTATGTTACAGAATTACACGCTGATGAGTTTGTAATAAAAGATTTTGTAATAAAACAGGGGTGTTATTTGTGCCGGACCCCTGTATATCTCGACATTTCTGAAGAACAAAAGCTGGTCAGTAGGAAATTGTGTTCACAAAGACCATTGCAATGACTGCAAGGTAGGAATTATGACTCCAGGGTACAGAGCGAGAGCAGATTTCGTCCAAGAGGCCTCTTTGACAGGTACTGTTATATTTCTATACAAACCTTTCCCTTTTGGCTCTGGTTTTTATTTCCAAAATCCTGATCTAGATGTTCACGTGGACTCACAGATTGTTAGTGCTAAAGAGATCCTTAGAGATCACCTATTTCCACCTTTTTTTTTTTCTCTCTAAGATTACTAAAGCCCAGAGAGGTCTGATGAATTCCCCAGAGTCCCACAGCTTGTTTGCAGGGGGTGCGGTAGGGGTGGTAACCGGGGAGGGCAAAGCTATAAGTTTGGCCGCCTGACTCCCAGCCCAGAGCTGTTCCCCAGTCTCCCTTTTCTTTATATCTTTTCAAAAATTGCAGATTCTGCACTTTCTTTTGTCAACCATTACTAATGAAAAATATTTATTAGATGCCACCAGCCAATTCTACATCCCCATTTTTGCTTTAAGCAAAGTCATTTTCCACTTCAGAGAGGTTCCTAATTATCTGAAAGACAGGAATACTCTTTAAATACAGGTTATAGTTCAGCAGAAACTAGTCCAAGACAGTTTATACATTCATTCAACAGATATTAATCACCTTCCATGTGCCAGTTACTGTGTTAATCACCATGGTTTCAGTAATGAGAACAGAGAAACTTAACACATACACACACAAGTAGAGAAAGACCTGGCATTCAGCGCTGACCATACGTTTAATACATTGTGGGGGAATAAAAGAAATATGTTCCATGAAGGCTGGGAGGTGGTTATTTTTGCTGTGAATTAGTCAGATATTATAATGTCATATGGCTCATAAAAACCACAGAAGAATAAAAAAAAGATTATGTAGCGATTTTTAAAAATGACTTCCATACTTGTATAGAACAGAAATAAAGAGGAGTGAGATATTTAAATTAGAATTCCGAAACCTAAAGATGACTTGAAACTGACTTAAATATGGGGAAATGTTAACTGGTTATGCTCTATCTTCCTAAAGAACTTTGGCAAAGAAAATGAGGTTAAGGCACAGTGGGAGAGATTGTGTTTGCATGTATCTGTGTTAAGTGTTGAGAAAGAAACATTTCCTAACACTCAAGGTAAGAAACCTAGGCTTTGCAGTTGGGACAGAAACTGTGGAGGAGAAGGAAGCTCCTTTATTTGTTGGTCCATTCTGTCCTTCCAAGTTCTTGGTCAGAAACTAACACAGTGATATTCTGATTCTTTTCCACAAAGTTATGGATCCATAGAATCCTTGAGGAATTGCGGCCCCGAGTTCCAGCTCTACCCCTCTGGGCCTGTCCCTAGGCACTAAGTCCTATCAGACTTCCCCCAGCAAGAGCTGGCCCTCCACGTCTCAGGCCCATGCACCTGTCTGGTGGCCACCCCCAAGCAGAGTCCCTAGCGCAGGCCTCCAGGGGGTCGTACTCGGACCGTGGTTCTGGAGTCAAGAGGATCAGCATCATCCCAGACCTACCGAATCAGAAGCTACAGTTTGATCCCCAGGGGTTTCTAGGTGTATTAAAGTTTCAGGAGCTTTGTTCTAGGACACTGGCCACTAAGTCAGGCAAACCTGACTTCAAAGCTGCTCTTCTCTGGCTCCCAGGCCTTGGCGAAGTCTGTATACTATCTGAGATTCAAGTGTCTAATCTGTGACACGGTCACCAGAGTTCTTCTTAGGCTCTCAGAAAGGTTTCTCTGATCTCCCTCACTTCATATCATATGATATGCACCTCAGCCCTTTATTATATATTTCTCTGAGAGCAATCACTACAGCCTGAAATTAGTTTTGTCCCTACTGTTTGAATGTAAGTTCCATGAAGTCAGGCACCGTGCCTCTCATGTTTATTCTGGTGTTCTGGGGCCCTGACCAGTGCTTGGCATCGCACCGCAAGGGTGGCCCAATGTTCGGTGAATAACTGAATATAATTAGGGTTAAATTAGATACACAAGAGAAATGTTAGCTCAATGTCTGACCTGGAGAAAATCATCACTAACTGATTGACTAAATTGTCTAATTTGTGGGGCCCAGGGCAAAAGGAAAATGCAGGGACCTTTGTTAAAAATTATTCACAATGTCAAGATAGCGACAGTGGAACATTAAACGAAGTGTAGGGCCCTTCTCAGAGCTGGACCCTTGGTGGTTGTATAGGCCACACGCCCAGGGAGGTGGCCCTGGGTATTGGTCACATTAGTGTTATCGCAGTTATTCTGTGGAGGATGTTTTCACCTTCCCAGGCTGGGATATCTCTCTCTTCTCCTCTAAGGGTGAGATTATGGCCAAGAGCCCCACAGGCTCACATTGCTTTGCTGGGCTCGGTTCTGCCTCCTCTGCCTGCTCAGGTGAAGAGGCAGAGAGAGGACTTGCAACTTGAGAAAGTACAAAATGGACCCTTTCGGGTCCGCTGGCCCTAAAGTATTCCTCAGAGCAAAATGCTGATTTAAACCTGACTGGTAAACATGGCATTCATCGAATCAGCAAAAGTTCTGCAAAGGTGTGCTAATCAGAATTTTAAATGAGTTCTCCATAATGCAGGTACACCTAATGTATTACTTTTAATTTACTTAATAATGTAAAACTACAGTCTGAGATGAGGAACAAGGCAGACAGAGTCGCTCCATCTTAATGTAACTTTTTTTTTTTTTTTTTTTTTTTGCGACTGAAAATAAGGTCAGGGCTCAGAATGTAAAACAGCCCTGAGGAAGGGAAGCTGAAAACGGGGAGGGGAGGGGATGAGCTCACAATAAAACAAGGAGCCTGGTGCTCGTTCCAGTATCAACTGAGTTATGGGAACGCAGATTCCAGCCATCCCGGCTTATCTGAAGTTTCTCTTTCCGCAGTTTCAATTCCCCTGGGTCAGCCGTGGTCCAAAAGTACTAAATGGGAAATTCCAGAAAAAAACGATCCGTAGGTTTTAAACGGCACGCCCATTCTGAGTAGTGGTGAAATCTCGCAACACCTGCTCCTCCCCGCCCAGTGCGTGACCCCTCCCTGGGCCCAGCGTCTCCTCGCGGGCGCCCCTCCGCCGCCGTGTAATCACTTTGCGTCTTGGTTATCAGATTCGCCAACTAGGGTTCGTAGTGCTTGTGTTCAAGTCACCTTATTTCGCTTAAAAATGGCCCATAGTGCAAGAGTAGTGAAGCTGGCCATTCGGATATGCCAACAAGAAGCTATTAAACTGCTTTCTTCAAGCGAAAGTTCTCGACTTTGTAAGGAAAGAAAAAAACGACGCATGCAGAGGTGGCTAAGATCTGTGGTAAGAATAAATCTTCTATCTCCGAAGATCTGAAATTGCTTAATTTATAAATTAAACATTTCATAGGCATGACTGTGTAAGAGAAAACATAGCATCTCTGTCTTTCTGCATTACGCATCGTATCAGGCACCCACTGGGGGTCTTGGAATGTATACCCCGTGGATAAGGAGACCAGGTACTAAAAGCCAAAGCAAGGTGTTTCCAGGGGTCCCAGCCCTGCTGAGTTTAGAATGACGTTTTTACTGGGCTAAGTTTATTCCTTCAGAGCCCCGGACCCTTTAGCTGTTAAATATGGAAAATCACCCACCGCCTGCCTGTCTTAGGCTGTTGTAAAGTGGAAAGAGCGTGTCACTCTTGTGCAAATGCTTTGTTCAACATTATGCGTCACAAGCAAGATGGTGTACTCCCTGGAAAGCACAGCAGCTTGGAAGTCAAAAGTAGTTTCTGATGCGAGTTTCCTATTTATTAACTACCCACCTTTAGTGCTTTGAAACCGGGCAGATAGGCCTGGGTGAAAATCCCAAGGCTGTGTAAATTTGGGCAGGGTCATCACGCTCTCTGAGGCTTCTACCTTATCTGTAAAATGGGGTTGAACTAAATCCCAGGGGGTATAGGTAGACCTCGGAGATATTGCGGGTTTGATCCCAGACCACTGCAATGAAGCAAGTATAACGATAAAGTAAGTAGTGATCCTTTTTCTGGTGAAGTCCTTGCCTTCTGTTTGTAAATCATGCCGTGTGATCTTATAGTGTGCTGAATTCAAGCTGAGGGAACCTTATTTTCTTTGTACCTCCCCCTCCTCCTCCTTCCACAATTTCTAGTCATTCTCTGGTTCTGTTGCTGGAGGGACTTTTTGTTCAAAGTTACTAGTTAAATATTCCTTCCAACGATATTACCTTGTAACTAACTATGAAGGGGTGTCAAACTCATTTTCACCAGGGGCCAAATTAGCCTCGAAGTTGCCTTCAAAGGGCTGAATGTAATATTAGGATTGTATAAATGTAACTACTCCTTAACTAGGGGCAAGGAGCTCAGCGCTGCTCCCAGGTAGAAACAAGGTGCCGGGTGGGATAAAAAAAGGTGGAGGGCCGGATTCTGCCCGTAGGCCCTGTGTTTGCCACCTGTGCTGTAGGGGTTTGTACTTGAATTGAGAGCCTTTGTAATTAAGCTTTCCAGAGGCAAAAGAGCAACAGGTGGGTAGGGTTACTAATCGCAGACACCTGGCCATACTGGGCGTACCTTCCAAACACACAGCTGAGGTACTACACGCTCAGGAGGCCCACTTGGTCTGGGGTATCAAATACAAATGTGGCTAGAAATGCAAGTATATCTTAATATTTCTGACCAGCCTTCATGACTGTGTGATTTTGAGAATAACCCCAATTCTGCCACCTCTTGTTTTACTCTGCATAGTTCTCGGCGTTGCCTGCCTGGCAGACACAAATCCTGCTGGCTGCCCAGTTTGCGGTTTCCCCAGCAGCTGTGCGTGTGGTTTGTCATCTTCTAACACCAGACACCACCCCACTCTCGTCAGCTTCGTGGACGCAGGGCCTAGGCCAGCCCAACCGCCATAGCTTCCCCTCGTCGCAGTGAACGGCTCAAGAAGTGTTCGACTGACTCAAGGCGGATTAATATTGCCCATTCTCTACATTTTTCAACCAATTGGTGAACATGATGAAAAAGTGAGGCCAGAATGGTCTACGGCCCGGGATCTCTGTTGGCAGCGCTATAGAAGCAAGGAGGATGGGTAGCCCTGGGAAGCACTCCGATGAGGTCGGGGCCAGATTCACTGCTGTTCTCCCTGAGGTCACGTCACTTGTAGACAGAAGCCTTCACTGTGCGATCTGATACAAGCATTCACGTGGCTGACCGGTGCAACACCGTGTGACATTGGAGTTAAGGTAACAGGTGACGTTAGAGGGGGAGTAAAGTGAGGAGTGGCAATTAAGTAGAAACTGGTGGCTACAAATTATTTTTGCAAGAATGTTGGTGGGGAGAGAAAAGAAAGATCAGAAAATAGGTGTGATATTGTGATATAATACATTTATAGGGTTCACCCTTAAACAACCCGGGTGTTGGGGTGCCAACCCCTCACCCCCAACATGCAGTCAAAAGTCTGCGTGTAACTTTTGCCTGCCCCCAAAACTTCACTGCCTGGTGTTGAGAGGAGGTCTTATGGATAACATAGCCAGTCAAATTAACACATATTTTGTGTTAAATGCAGCATGTACTGTATTCTTACAGTAAAGTAAGCTGGATAAAAGAACATGTTATTAAGAAAATCATAAGAAAGAAAAAATACATTTACAGTATTTCTTGGAAAGAATCCACATGTATGTGGATGCAGTTCAAATACATGTTCAAGGCTCAACTGCATTCGGTCTTTCTCCCCAGTTCCTGGCCCAGAACTTCTAGAACCCACAGAATTTCCTGAGTGCTGGGATTGAGGAAAGTGTCTTTTGTTATTCTTACTAATTCTTAATGAGAACTTTTAACCATAACTGGGCAGATGCTAATGAGGTGACTGTTGGTGGGCCACTCTGACATCTAGAAGGGAGGGGCTGGAGATTGAATTAATTTCCAGTGATGTAACTAACCGCACCTGCAGAATGGACCCTCCATCGCAACTCTAAACAAAAGGGCTCGGAGAGCTTCTGGTTTGGCAACTGCATCCACATGTTGGGAGCCTGCCCCCCCCCCCCAAACTCCATGGAAATGGAAGCTCCTGCTCTTGAGACTTGGTGCCTCTTCATCTGGCTGTTCATTTGTATCATTTATAATAAACCAGTTCTAGTCAGTATAGCACTTCTCTGACTTCTGTGAGCTGTTCTAGCATATTACGGAGCCCAAGGAGGGGTCCTGGGTACCCCTGATTTATAGGGGGTCAGTCCAAAGGACTGGATTCCTGGACTTGCATTTGGCCTCTGGAGTGTGGGCAGTCCTTGTGGGACAGAGCATTCTGACTTGTGGGGGGTCTAACTCTCTCCAGGTAGTTAGAGTCCAAACGGAACTGAGAACAGGTGATTGGTATGGAAGAAAACCTATCCATTTTGTGTTAGGTGTGTTCTGCTGTTGGAAAACACATCTTATTAGCAGAGTAGCAGGCTCAAGAGAAAGTGTTTTTCAAGTTAGAGTGGAACTCGAACTGCCTGAATTCTCTCTTCTTTCAGAGAGGGAGGGGATGACCGGGGAGCGATCTCTCAGAAGCACTGAAGAGAGAGCCAGAAGAGGCGGTGGCCTTGGTCTGTAAGGGACACACTTCCCTGGGAGTGCAGGGAAGAGCAGATGACAGCAGAGAAAATCCGAGGGATGGAAAGAGTTGAGACAGCGTATACTAGGATGGTCACAGCTTTCTCATTGTAAGAGAAGAGAGTTTAAATTGCTGTTTGGACAGAAATGGGGCCCTTTGGGGCTGGGGCCAGGCTCCCATCCCCTCTGGAAGCACCCAAGAGCCAAGGAAAGGAGAGGGTGTTGGTAGCCATAGACTTCAGGAATGACAAGACCTTTGGGATTGATGTCTACATTCTCACTGATGTGTTGGCATTGACTGTTGTATCTCTACCTCCCTCCATGGCAAGGGCGTCTGTTCGGGCTGTGACCTCTGGAGTCCGCCTGTGGAAGCTTGTGGGAGAGCATGATTATGAAGAGAAGACAGGTCCTGCTGAGTCAGCGATCCGACAGAGCAGAGGGAATTGATGGGCTGTTTGCCGGTGTAATCTTTCTTTCATCTCCTAGTCCACTGCTCTTTCCAAAGGGACATCTTCTGATGTCCTGGTCCCACTGGGGTTGTGGAGCGTGATTGTCCTGCCTTGCCTTGGCTCTTTGGGATTCTCTGGTCCCAGGATATCAGATTCACATGAAGCCTTAAGGGAGTGGTGCCTGCTTTAAGAATATTCTGGGTTATACTCACTGTTTGCGAGTTTGCTTTTTGTTTTCATTTTGGCTTCATATATCTCATTGGGACAGTATAAAACATAGAGGTCAAGGGCTCGGGTTGAACGCTAGGCGGACCGGGGTTTAAATCTCATAGCTGCTCCTGATTACCTTGCATGGCTTTTACAGAATTGTTTAACCTCTTTACTATTCTATTTGCTATCTGTAAAGTGAGACGATATAAATACCTATCTAATCTGTTTTGAATATTAAGTGAGAGGACAGATGTAAACTTCTTAGACTGGGTCCTGGCACACCATAGGTACTCCCACAGCTGAATTCGATTAGCCAGCTAGTGAGAGCGTGCAGGGCTCCTTACTCCTTTTTATATAATAAAGATTTGGGATTTTGTTTGTTTATTTTTTCACCTGTCACAGGATTCCAATGTACTTTGGTCATTTCTTTATACAGTTAACCAGGGGCTCAATTTAAAACTTCCTTTATTAGCAGTTATTTTTAATTCAGTGACTTGCTGAAAGGTAAACTGCTAGGTCAGTAAGTTTTATATACAAAATCTAATCAATTGGTAGTCACCACCTGGGGCACTGTAATGAGGATTTTTCTGAGTCCAATTGATTATTGATGCCTGCCATGGCCATGGCCATGGTTGGGGTAGTGACTTCACCTGCTCTGTGTGTGCATTGAATCTGCATAGACCCTGAGGTCAAGGGTCACAGATGAAAGTCACCGGCCAAGGAATGTTACTCTATATAACTTCCAGAATTGCCAGTGCCTGTGGAGAAGGTACCTGCTACTTTGCAGGTGCTAGAGAAGCAGCTGTCATTAAGCCCAAGGTCACAAGAGAGTGGAGAGCTACGGTAAGAAAGAAATGCTGCATTTCGCAGTCTTATACTTAGAAAATGATAGTGCAGTGTGCATGTGTAAATCTAAATCTGGAGCCTCTAGAATTGACAGGTTTAATTATCAAATCGTATGTCTGTATGGTCTCAGGGAAACTGTTTGCAAAGTTAGAAGCTAATACGCCAGTCACCTGGGTGCTTATGTCAGGGCCTGCCTGATTTCCTGCTGCTTCTCTGTCCCTCCCTACAGCTGGGTCTCCTGGAATCCCACCTGCAGCTCAGCTGGTGCCACCCCATAGCCTAATCGGAATCCTCCTTCTGCTGACAGGGATTTTAAGAGCTCTAGTGGGCTTCCAAGTAATCTGACACCTCCCACCCTGGCATCTAAGGCAGCTCTGCTCTGAGGCTGGCCTTGTCACCTTGAGCCCTTGAAGGTTGGGGTCCACTTTTGCGATGTCCCTGAATGTATCCTTGTCACCATTTGTCCAGCTCTTTGAACTGTTAACTCTAGGCTTTTCACTCCCATAGGTTGGTACAGGCAGTAGAGATAATGTGGGCTCTGAAATCAGCCAGACCTAGGTTCCGATTTCACCTCGGATTTTTCTTATCTATGTGGCATTGGCCATGTGGGTCAATTTTCTCATCTATAAAATGGTAATATTAATAATAACATGGCAGGGTGTTATATCCCGAAGGGAAACAGACAAATCTGTCAGAGGATCTAGCGCATGGTAGCTATGAACACATGAATGACAACAGAGTAATACTAACAGTGCTATTATTTATTGAGCGTTTATCATGTATGAGGCATTGATCCGAGTGCTCTCCATAGGGAAATCAATACTATCAGCCACAGTTCACAGATGAAGAATCTGAGGTGTGCAAGGTCAGTAACTTAACCCAACATTACCCGAGAACCAAGGTCAGAGCCTGGCTTTGAGCCACGAGCTGCTTGTCCAGCTCTACAGCCTAACCCCCTCTCATCACACTGTACTGTCAGCAAATAATATGAGCATCTTCCACCCACTCGGATGAATTTTCTCCTGCTCTCTGAGGCTGAGCTTGTCTTGGGCGTTTACCGTTCCCCTCTGGACATAAATGATCACAAGTTTCCTCTTCCCACTCCCCTCAGTATGCCCTGTTCTGTTCCCATGGAACATTTTATGGCTGGCCATGTCCCAAGATATGACATCCTCAAGTCTGTTATGCCAAATAAATTTGAGTTTTAAACTATCGAATTGGTTTTAGATACAGCCATGGGAGTAATTTTAAAATCTGGGCTCTGAACCAACAAAGTAATTTCCCTTTATTAATGGGAAAATAAACATCTCCAGTAAAGAATGGTTTCTTCCTTCCACGGCCCTTGTCCTCAGAAATTCAGGGCTGGGTGGGCATCATTCATACCCGTGGCTGTCACGCAAGTCTCAGGGAGCAGGTTGTAGATCCAGAGCACACCTTATCCATGGTTTCGTGTCACGTGGTTTCAGTTACCTGTGGTCAACCTCGGTCTGGAAAATTTGGGAAATAAACAATTTGTAAGTTTTAAATTGTATTCCCTTCTGAGTAGCTAGGTGACATCTTGTGCCATCCCTCTCTGTCCTACCTGAGACATGAACCCTTTGTCTGGAGTGTCTATGTTCCCCACCCATCAGTCACTTAGTAGGCACCTCAGCTATCAGATTGACTATCAGAGTATCTCAGTACTTGTGTTCAAGTCACCTGTATTTTTCTTAATAATGGCCCCAAAGCGCAAGAGTAGTGATGCTGGCAATTTGGATATGCCAATGAGAAGCCATAAAGTTCTTCTTTTACATGAAAAGGTATGTATGTATGTGTGGGAAAAAATAGTACATAGGGTTTGGTGCTATCTGCAGTTTCAGGCATTCACTGGGGGTCTTGGAACTTATCTCCTGTGGACGAGGGGCGGGTCTCCCGTATCACATTGGCGTTGCCCTGTGATTGTGCTTCCTGCTTCCTCTGTTTCTATGGAATGTTGTCTGAGTCTTCTCATTAAAGGCTGGGCTGGAGTCATGGAGGGACCCCTTCCGTGGGGTGTTTCATTCATTAGCAAGCCAATGAATCATGAGGAATTTATTTAAGATTTGGCTACTTGAAGTACCAAATGATCATCTGGGTGATCTAGCAACAAAGACTAGGAAAAAAACCTATAATGTAATGATTCAAATATTGTCCTGAGTACTTTGTGTACAGTATCTTATTTAATTATCCAGCACTCCTGTAAGGGAGTCATTACTATTTCCATTTCTATAAAGCCATGACCCAGAAAATCAATTACTGTTTCGGACTAAACCATTACTAAATAATGGTATAACATTTTACAAGACACACCTTTCAAACCCAAGGTTCAGATAGTGAATAATGAGTGTGAACTCCCAAGACTAGTGTCAAAAGTTCTCATTGATTCAATACCTATCATATCAGGTGCACCATTAGAATCTACCCAAAACTGCTGTGAGTTTATAGCCAGAGCCTGAAATTGAGAGATGGCACTCAGCTATTTACATACAAATAGGCTGCAATTATTATGAAGTATAGTCCATTATGATATTCAGTTTAGCTTGCATTTTAGCTAAACCCATAAAGTCAGGTAGGAAAGGTTAGCTTATCAATTATATTTTTGTGAACCCAGTTTTGTTTTTTAAGTTTTCTAAATTGATGTGCTCAAGGGGGTGGGGAGTATTCGTGTGCTGAAACTGTGTAATCAATATTGTAGGGAATGAGTTTAAAGTTTTGGTAAGCTTGGGTCTTTTCCCAAGGAACGTGCCAGAAATCTCAACCATCACTTGACTGTGGCTCTGATCTCAGTGTTGAGTTTGTGCTGGGCTGCCCATCTCTGGGACAGGCTTCGGGTCCTATGATCTCCCTGGAGGACCGGAAGACTCCTGGATTCTGAATTCACAGCTCTGGCTCCTTCTCTTTTCTCTTCCTGCACAGTCATGGAGGCTACTCTGCTGGGAGCTACCACAGGAGATAATGTGTGGGATTTGGAGTTAGACAGATGAGGGTCTGAGAACTGGCTTTGTCACTACTTACCTGTGTATCTGTGAACAATTTCTTTTACCTCTCTGTGTTTTAAAGCCTCCTCATTAAAAAAAGAGATTTGTAACAGCATATACCTCAGATGGGTGCTGTAAGAAGTAAATGAGATAATGAAGGAACATCCCCAGTATAGTTCATGGTACATGGTAAATCACTCTGAATAGAAATCATTATACATATTATAGGGTTAATTTTTAATGGGTGGTATCTAATAAGTTCAGTGACCCATGTGGCCTAGTTATAGAGTTGTGTGTCACAGTCAAGGAGACACAGTCCTGCATCTAAAGGCAGTTTAGCCCTGGTTGGTGTAGCTCAGGGGATTGAGCTCGGGCTGTGAACCAAAGGGTCGCGGTTCGATTCCCAGTCAGGGCACATGCCTGGGTTGGGGGCCAGGTCCTCGGTGGGGGCCATGTGAGAGGCAACCACACATTGATGTTTCTCTCCCTCTCTTTCTCCTTCCCTTCCCCTCTCTCTAAAAAAGTAATACAAGAAATAAAATGTTAAAGGCAGCTTAGAGTAGTAGAAACCCTCTCACTGCATTTCTTGGAGTTCATCGAAGAGAATCCCGTCACTAAGTCACCTTGGCTCTTTGTGCCATCGCTCCCCCCTCCCATTCCCTTCCACACTACAGCCGCTCCAGTGCCTCTTTGTATACATCTCAGCTCCAGAAAACTCTTTCTTAATGACTACATTATGGAGTTCTTTTGGTCTCTCATCTCCTTACCCCTTCTTCTATCACATTATTATGTAGAACAACTTAGCGTCTCTCTCAGTAAGCAAAGTCCTGTTTAGTGGGATTGGGAAGGAGTGGGAACTGAGCAGGCAATGGGGATTATTTTTAATGGGCTGGAGGTGGAGTGGGGTGGCTGTGAGTACTCGCAGATGAATAACTTGCATTATATCACAGAGATATAATCTCCAGAGCGAGAAAAGTTCTGGCTTCTAAGTTGCTGCCTGTACACCTGAAGCCTTACCTCATCAGAAATGTTGATAGATTTAACCATGAGGAGGGAAAGAGATCAGAAAAAAAAAATCCTCTGTGTCAATGAAAGATCTTTCCATACAAAAAGGAAGGATCTGGCAAAAGGGAAACTCAAGGATGACGTGGCAACTGCCTTAGATATCCAAAAATGGCAAAACTGGACTCAGTAGAATATAGGCGAGTGGACGAGTGGGCTTGTAGCTCAGTTTTCTGAAGAGTGTTCTTACAGTCAAAGGTGTTGGAAGACAGAATAAGCTTCCTTGGGAAGCAACGGGTTATCCCTCACTGAAGATATTTAAAATACAGCAGACGACTTCTAAACAGACATATTGTCAACAGTGTAAAGTGTCTGAAGAAAGGTGAATGAAAACAAAGGTCTCTTTCCACGCTGAGGTTCTATAATTCTGGTAATGAGAACAGAGTTCAACGCCTGCTTTCCATGTTGGTGGCGTGTAGCTCCTGATCTGAGGCCCACTCATGTGTGGCAGCTGCAGGGGAAAAATTCTTTTGGTGGGATTTTGTGCTGTAGTGCCTTTTCTGGCCTTGATTTTAGTAGCAAAATCCCAGCCCTCACCTCAGTAACTGTCTAATGCCTGTGAAATAGTGGTTTCAAACATCGTTGCTTTCTTCTTGCCCAGCAAGAGGGTCAGCGGGGGTCTGGGTCCAGAAGAGCAGTCTTCTGACAGGGGCCAGATGATGACCACATGTCTAGACCTGAGGAGCTTAACATTCTTGTCCAGAATCTGACACTATTTCTGTAAGTCTCATCACATCTGTGGGTCTCTGTTTCCTTATCTTTAAATGAGGTACAATAATAGCTTCTTTCTAAGGTTCCTATAGTTCTTTAAACTCATGATACTAAGAGCCTAAATGACCCTCTAGTAGGAAGTGAAATGGCTTTGGAATATTATTAGTAAACTGAGGCATCATTTGGAATCTTACTATTATAGTATTCAATGCATTTATTGTGCATCCACTGTATGCCATATGCTCTTATGAGGCATGGGGGATTTAGCAGCTGATAGGGAAGAGGAGGTGCCTGCCCTCACAGAGGTTACAGTCTGGGAACTATAGGACCTACAGAAAGGTAAAAAAATAGAAAAGCTCATTTCATATCATAAAGACAATAAAACAGAACATTATGTTTGAAACTGGCTGTGGAGGCAAGAATGGTTTCCCCGAGGAAGCCCATTTGAGCCGACTTTCAGATTATGACAAGGGCCAGCCATATGAAGACACGAGAGAGGGAGGAAGAAGAGCAGAGGATTTGGTTTGTTTGAGGAGAAAAGGAAGCCCATCGTGTCTCCAGCATGATGGTGTGGGAGGTCCAAGATGGCGGGAAAGAGAGGCAGCTCCCAGATAATCAAGAAACAGGAGAAGAGTTTAGATTTAATTCCATGTGTACGAGGTGGCCATTAGAGTTTTCAGCAAATAAAAACCAATCTATTTGTACAATAAAATCAATTGTATGAAAATCAATAACCACTATGTGAAGAACAGATTGTAAGGAGAACCAGATGGCCAAGGTGGTCATAAGAAGTTCAAGTGGAGGGCTAGGACTGGCATGATAACACCCTGGGTTAGCTGGCAGTAGGAGAAACAGAGAGGAGAGGATGCATCTCGAAACCTCGTGGTAGAGCCAGCGTGACTTATGGTAAAGTAAATAAAGCAATCTTCCCTTATCTGCAGTTTCACTTTCCGAGGTTTCACTTACCCACAATCAACCACCATCTGAAAATATTAAATGGAAAATACCAGAAATAAACGTTCCATAAGTTTTAAATTGCTTGCTGTTCTGAGTAGTATGATGAATTTTTGTATCACCCCACCCTGTCCTGCCCAGGACACGAACCCTCCCTTTGTCCAGTGTCACCATCATGCATATGCTACCTGCCTTCCTGTCACTTAGCAGCCATCTCAGTTACCAGATCGACTGTTGCAATTGTTGTGCTTGTGTTCAAATAATTCTCATTTTACCCAATAGTGGTGCCAGAGCTCAAGATTAGTGATGCTGTGAATTCATACATGCCAAAGAAAAACTGTAAACTTTACCATGGATGTATGTATAGGAAAAATAATTTATTGCATATATATACATATATATATGGTTCAGTGCTATCCATGGTTTCACTGGGGGTCTCAGAGTGCATCCCCCATGGATAAGGAGGGACAGCTAGATGCAGTAGGGAGCACGAGACAAAAAGGAATGCAGGATTGTTTTTTGATTTTTCTCTCTGAGCACTTGAGAATGGATGTGTCATGGTGGAGGAACAGGAATTATTAAAAATGACAATGGCTATTAGTTATTGGGCATTTATTACATGAGCTCAGTGGGGGTACTATTGCCTGTACCCTTGCCTGTTTATATCTCCAGTTCAATAAATTTGTTGAAAGGTAATGCCAGTTACTATTTTAAGAACTTTGCCCACATTATTTCATTAAATTCTCATAGGTGTTATTTTACATAGTGACTCAGGGATATTAAATAACTTGCCCAAGGTAACACAGCTAATACGCTACGGAACCAGGCTTTCACATCAGTGTGATTCTGAAACCTGGGTTCGGAATATCTATAAATTTATTTCCTCACATCCCAGGCATTGTAAAGGAAGCTGCCAACCAGTTCTGGAAATCTGAGTGCTCACCCAAAAGGCTTCCTCAGAAGACACCTCCACAGAAGCATAACTAAGGGGAATGACTTTATTTATAAAAGTTGGAGGAAGCTGGAAATTACTTTGAGGATCTGAACCCCAACAAAGCAAAGCCTCCAGACTGCAGCTCCTCCACACCACAACCACAGCGAAGCTGTGATGCTGTCTCCCCAAACTGGATTGGAAATCTCCAGTGTCACATGTGCACAGTGCAGCCAAAACCATATGTGAAATACATAATTGCAAGTCAAGTTAAGGGGAGGGGGTACTTGGCTTTTTTAACAGGCAGAAAAACATTTCTTTCTGTAGAGAAGTGTGGTTGAAAGTGTAGTTTCAACCACCTGATGAACTCAGAGAAAGATTTTTTTCTTGTGTGCACATAATTACTGAGACCTATGCCCACTAGGTAATATGTTCTGATTTTTTTTATAATTCTGCAGCCAGACTCAACTTCAGAGATCAAAAATAGCCTTTAAAAGGGAAACTTCCAGACTGAATCCAAGAACAGGAATCAAATTGAAGGAACTTTTTTTTTTTTTTTTTGTACTCTAGCTCTTAATTCAAGGAAAGCATACTCCTTTTCCTCTTTTAAGGTACCTGTAATAATGACAAAAAATGATGAAGACACAAAAATTAAGACAAGTTCTATAGTGATAGGTTGGGGATATTGCCAATTTTCTACTGTTTTATCATTATTTACTGACTGTCCTTTTAAGAATTAACTGAAGTTGGTTTCTTACATCTCTGCCACCACCTCCTTCTTCTGATTTATTTTTATTTCTAGAACGTTCTTCTGTTGTACTTAGCTAATAAATTGTGTGCTATATGATTCCATGTTTTTTTAACGCTGGGCTGTAAACTCCTTGTGGTTGATCATATCTCATTTATCTTCATATGTCCTATAAGTTAGAATGTGTCTGGCTGCAAGTAACATAAAAAAAAAACCAAAAAACCCTTAGGTAAATGTACATAATAAGGAAATGCACTAGATTACATAAGTGGAAACCCAGACATAGAGCAGTGTTAAGAGCTGATCTGATCTGGTGGTACTGACCCTGTTTCCCTATAGTTCCTTGGCCCCTGCTTCCCTATCTTCAAGCCGGTGGCAAGATGTGAATAGTAGCTATGCACTTCATGGCTACTATTCATGGCTACTATTCATGGCTACTTCAATAGTAGCCATACATGGCCATAACCAGAGGAAAAGGGATGTGTCTTCCTGTGAGGTTTTCTTCAGACCAAGCAAGAACTTTCCCAGAAGTCCCCAGCCAACTCTTCTCAGTTTCAGTGGTCATGTTTAGAAACAAATTGCTGGCAAGGTGACTGAGTCTACCACGATTAGCTTAGATGACTCAGTTCACTTAACCATGGGGCTGTTATCCAGGGAAGAAAGGAGTCTTGGAAGAAAGGAAGTCCGCAATGTCCTCCACCTCTGTCCAGGGCCTAGCAGAGAACTCGGCAGTTTGATCATGTTTAATAACTGTTTGTTGAGTGAATAAGTGAATTACCATGACCCTATGTGACATGCCCTTTTCAAAACTACTGTATTTGTAATCAGTACCATTTACTTGGCTCAGCATTTAATTATAAACTTTCTATTGTTCTTTGATAATGTCATATGCATTAGTCTTGTCTTAACAATCAGATATTAACTACCTCAAGGCAGGGTCCATGGCAAATAAATGTTAGTTGATTGAATGAATAATTTTCTCGGTGTTTTCTCCAGTGTGGAGACCAAGAATGAACATGTAAGGCATGCATTGAGTTATTTGTGAGTTTTATTTTCTAGTGACGAGCAAGGGACATGTTTCTGTGATAGGAAACCAGGCTTAAAAAGGGGAAAATATCTTTTTTGTTTAATTTAACCACAGCTTTGTGAAGCTAAGTTTAAATAAGCCGAAGCCAATGAGAAATTAATCACTGAATAAGAAAATCTTAGCACTTACTATAATGACTTGCTTTGCATTCAGTGCGGTGTGTCTAGCAGCATGACAGAAATAAGTGCTTTCTTTTTTTATCTGCTGGAGGGAACTTGGCATGGGCCGTCAGGTAGGAACTACCAAGGAAGATAAACAGCGCTGGGAGGGTAAGTTGCACCAGGTTAACTAAAAGGTCCACATGGCTACGGAGTTGGCAGAAAAATGCCTCACAACCACTAACATTTATTGAGCAATTCCATTGTTCCAAGCATTGTTCTAATTGTTTTACACATAAACCATTTTGTTTTCTCAACAATTCCAGGACATAGGTGTTATTATGAGCATCATTTACATTTGACAAAATGAAGGTTTAGGGAATTAAAATAGCTTACCCAGGGACATACAGGCAGAATTTAAATTCAGATAGGCTGCCCTCAGAGCTTGTGGTCTTACCCACTATGAAAGAAGGTCCCAAGTTTAAGGTTAAAAACAAGAAAAAAAGGAGAAGATGATCTACAAGGAGACAGACTGAAAGGTTAAAAATAGCTCAAGAAACAAGAAATGAATTACAGCAAAAGGTTCAGAACTGAAGTGTGAATAATACAAAATACTGAATGGTCTTCTTTCGTTTGAAGCCAAGTGTAGAGTGTGTTGGGGGAGGCAGTTATAAAGGCCTAATGTCGGTGTCCAGGGCTGAGTGGTCTCTTCTCTATACAATTTACGGTCTAGATGAGAAAATAAGATGTATGGACAGTATTAGTAAATTATAGACAAAAGTGCATATTCAAGGGCAACTGAGTGAGCATTGTGAATTATATGGAGATTGAACGCCAGGTCTATTTCTCTGTTGTCATCATTCTGTGCTTTATACAGATTGGAGTCACAAGCGAAAACCAGGCATTGTGTTCCTTAAAGCCCCAAGGGCCTGGGGACGTCTTTGCCTGCAGCCTGTAGAGTCACGTTTATGAGCAGCACTCTCAGAAGGCAGGAGCAGAGAGCCCTGGCTCTCCTGGCTGAAGTGTGTCCAACGGTGCTGCATCATGGAAGTCTTCTCAGCCTGACTCTGGTTGTTGGATGCTGTTGCTATGGGCCTTCTGCACGAAGCCTTGTTTCCTTTACTGTATTTGGCTAAGACAGCAGTCCTGTGGGTGGCTTCAGATTAAGTTTGGAACAGAGGAAGTATTGCAACACATGCCAAGAATTGAATTTTATTTTTAAAAGCTGCTTTTTACAGAACTGAAGATCTGTGACCCTCCCTGTTGACAGCAGACCCACACCCGGGAATTAGTGTAGGGTGGGTGGCTTGGGCATCCTTTAGTGACAGGTTTATATGCAAGAACTATTCTCAAGGGGTACCACTTCCTTTTGGGAGCACTTGCAAGCTCTCAAACACTTTCTTGTGGCTCTTTTCCCTGTCCTTGTTTCTGCTACTGTGAATAAGCTTTGTGAATGAGGTACATTGCTTTGTTTTACGAAAAAGAAGGTGTATTTTGTTGTTTCACACTCAAGTATCTTATTTGTCTAAGTGACCACTGAGATGCCATAGTTCAAATATAAATCTGGGAAGTGGGGTTAAGGGAGCATAAAAAGACCACCAGGAAAAGCATTCACTTATCCTCTGCTTCAGGTGGACCTCGAAAATCTAGAATAAGAGCATCCTTGGAAGATAGGGTGAGGGAAATGAGGCAGCAAAGAAAACACTGGTGATGTCTGCATCAAAGAATGCCTAGAACCAACGGCAGCATTACCTGCCTATCCCATTAATCTTTAGTTTTCTCTCTCAATTTCTGACTTGCAACCATGCCCTGATTTTTAGGAGATGAGAGCGCTGGTGACTGAGAGCAGTGACTTAAAGGTCAATGGGCGTGATATCCAGACCTTAGGAATGCATGGCAAAGCTGACCCACTGAGTGCGAGAGGAAAAGGCCTATTTCTTCAGCTGGAGCGTGGGGATCCTGATCTAGCTCTGTGAAGGCGGGAGGCACAGTCAGTGCCGGGGGTGGTGCAGCATTAGGGAAGTGTGGTGTAGTAGTTTTTGCCTCCCTTCCCGTTCCTCAGCTCTGGTTTCTGGGACTGGAGGCATCTCTCTGCAACAACACTGGACTGCCAAGCTGCCTGCTTAGAAGGACTTTGGAAGCATCACAGAGCGGTGTCTTTGTCAGACATCTGCCAGAGCAACGCTCAGGATTGCTCTCCAGTTGGCTGTGTCCTCCTTTGAAATGTGCTTTTAGTGAAGTGATTGATGCATTTGAT
The DNA here is from genome assembly GCA_004027475.1 of Anoura caudifer. Classification (NCBI taxonomy): domain Eukaryota; kingdom Metazoa; phylum Chordata; class Mammalia; order Chiroptera; family Phyllostomidae; genus Anoura; species Anoura caudifer. The sequence continues at coordinate 482,429 of PVKU01000220.1, forward strand.
TTTTGACTTTGCTTAACATTGGTTATTAACTCAATGCTCAGCCTTGTCAGCTGTTAGTGCTCTGGAGACAGGATTGACGTGGCTTTGGGGGGAAGGACCTCATGGTCAAGACTGCATCGCGACGCTTTCAACATCCATTTCAGATGTCTGTCCTTACCCAAGTGCTTGCAGTGGAGAGGGGGTGAAGTGTGAAAAGAAGCACCTCTGCCTCTTTTCTTGAAGGCTTAAATCTTTCAAAACTTTCAAGTGATTCAAAGGGTACTTTAAATTGATATAAAATATATCACAAAAAGGTAGAGCCCAAAGAAGCAATGTGCCCTAAGTCCAAAAATCATATTTATCAACTGAAGGCAAAGGGATATGTATAACTTTGATTTTTTTTATGTATGTGCACATTTATTTATTTATATCTACCTTCCAGCAAGGAAAACATAAGGAGAAAGGGAGGTGAATATATGAAGGTTCCAAAATTCATTAGAAGAAAAATCCTATTCTGTTTTTTCAAGACTGGAAACAGTCTTGTGTGAGAGATGGGGCACGCCCACCAAGAGTCAAGGTCAAGGCAGTTGGGACCAAAGATGCAGAAAAACCGGAAACTGTAGAGCCAAAGAGGCACAAAAAAGGTAGCATGTCTCAGGACACACATGGCTTCAGAGCCATTTTGGCCTCTAGAACAAGCTCATAACTCCCCTCCAGCCTGAAATTTTACCCTCAAGAAGAAATGTGGATATAAGATGAAGGTGAAGGTCATTTACTACATCACAATGGCAGAGACTGGAACATCTTTTCTATCAAATAAAGGGGATAAAGCCCAGGTCCCATGTGGCAGGAGTTTCTCTGGAGTCCTCCAGCATTTCCTGGAATTTTCTCTCCTCTCCTTCTCACTCCAGACAGATGCAGGAAGAAGGATCGAAGCTGCACCTGTTGGAGATTGTTCAGCTCTAGGATTGCCCTGGAGTTGACCACTGGACCAGCTAACAAAGTTAAATGCTAACTCTCTGGCTCGTCTTGGCCTTGGTGTGGTTTTCCCAGGGACTTGCTTTACCTCTGCATGGCCTGGGTCCAGGGGCAGAAGAAGAGAGGACTGCCTTTAGTCTATACAGCCCTGCACATCGTCACGCTTCACTCACTGGGAAATGGGGATGGAGATGGATGTTGCATCTCAATTCTCATGCACTAAAACGTGCTTTCCTGTTCTCTGCATATGTCCTCTTGAGTTCCTTGAGGAGGGAGTTTGTAGGAAGGCAGGACTCAAGGATTGCAGATGCTGTATCTTGGCCAAATATAATTTTCTCAATATCTTCCTGTCATATCATGATTTATGGCCCACAGAAGCTAAGGAGGCAGAACAAGGAGTTTGGACAGAGGAATAGGTTGCCAGCAACTAAGAAAACCATAGAAATTAAGAAAAATTGTTCATTCACTTTCAATCATTCAAAAAATATATATGTTGGCATTGTATAACATGGAGTTGCAAATTCACCTAAGGTGGGCTCTCTCATACCAAAACTTGCACTGTTTAGCAGGGCAAACAGACTTACAAAGGGCTGATTACCAGTGGGTGGAAGGCTGTATTGCAGGAGAAGGTTAGTAGCAAGGTGCAAACCACTAGGCAGAACTCCAAGCAATTTTTCCCTCCTCTCGGCTGGGACTCTCATGG